>JAPDOI010000331.1:472500-687500 GCA_029168955.1 Aplectana chamaeleonis
TGTTTCCGTAGATCTTCCTTTCCAAAACCCATGCTGCGAACAGGGGATAATATTGTTCTCCTCAATGTGATTTACAAGGTACTCTTTAACAATTTTCTCAAAAGTCCTAGCGAATATCGAAGTTATACTGATCGGGCGATAGTTCTGTGGAAGACTGTAAGGAGCTTTTTTGGGTACCGGGGTGATGAAAGAATGCCTCCACCGATCTGGCACCTCTGCTCTCATATAGGAAAGATTGAAGATGAACTCTAAAGGATATGCAATCCGAAAGCATACTTTTTTGATAAAATGAAGCGGAATAAAGTCAGGTGTTACTGTGAAAGACTTTGGCCATTTCAAAATCAAATCGATATTTTTTTCTTTATAGAACCATAAACCGTGAGGCATTACTGGGAACATAGGTTGAGATGTGTCGGAAGCTTCCGCGTCACCATCCTGAGAAAAGTTGAACAATTTTTGAAAGTGCAAAGCAAGAATGTCCGCTTTATCTACGTCTTTGTGAACCAAAGTTCCCTCGCCATCTAACAGACAAGGTATTTGACCGCGTTTCTTGATACGAGAACTAATTAGAGAAAAAAGTCTAGACATCTCTGTGGACTCTACTGATTTCTTCTCAACGTAGGAATTATGCTTGTACATTGCCTTATTTACTCGGACATTGTACGACTTGTACTTTTCCCACTACGTGTCACAGTCCATTTTGACAGCCTCATCCCATATCCTGTCGCGCATACGCATCATTCTGATAAGATACTCAGGGAGCTTTGATTGTCTACCAGTGACGGTGCGTAAGGGCACAAACTCATCAATTGTATGGTGAAGTATACTGAGGAACATTTCATACATATCGTTAACTGTAGAGACTGTAGCGAAAGATCCAAGCCAGTCAACACTTGACAAGTAATTCTCGATAGAGTTGAAGTCTGCAGCACTGAAATCTCTTCTTTGAAAATTTTCCGGTTTCACCACACTCATATTTAATGTGAATTCAACACAAGCGTGGTCGCTAGTTCCTAGGGGTGGACAGACCGAGACGTCGTTCACCAAATCTGGGGAATTGCAAAAAATTAAATCCAAAAAGGAGTTGTTCCGCGTTGGCTTTTTAACGAGCTGTTTCAGGCAGTGGGAAGAAAATAAATCAATGAATTCCTGAGAACAGTGCGATATTTCTGACGATGCCAAATCCTCGCACCAGCATAAATCGGCCAAATTAAAATCACCAAGCACAACACTGCTACTACTACAAGAACAGTAATCACTAATAGCCTTTCTTAACTGACATGAGAAGGAAGCACTACAATTCGGGGCGCGATATATAAGCATGAATCTAATCGAGGAGTTGTGTGTAAAAACATCGTTTATGAGTAGTTCGTAAGAATCTCTGACCGCCTCCTGAAACACCGTATGCACTGTTAAATGAGATTTATAAAAGAGTACAATCCCGCCGCCCTTTTTATGCATCCTGTCACATCGCACGTATGTATCTAACGGTATTGATGTTATGATGTCTTCATACACGTGCACTATGTGTGCGTCCACAAATAAATAAATAAATAAATAAAATAAAGAAATCGTTTCCCATGCACCCTGCCTATCTCCGCATCTGCGAGGCGTCTATGTTTTGAGAACAACGGAGAAATTGCGAGCCGTTGTTTATGCCACGCATAAAAGGAGCAGATGGAAAGGCCGAGTACGTTCGACAGCACTGCTCCAAGTTTCCCTTCTCTTTCTGTTTGTGCGATTGGGCGATAAAGGGCGAGTCCCGTTTCAGCGATTCTGCGAATACTTTTGAATGCATAGGTATAATCTTGCGATAAGAGCGATTTTTATTAGAAGCGAATTAGCGAATCTCTTTTATTCATTTATGCCTTATTTTGCTTGTTGTTTATTTGCTTGCTTCATTATCTCTTGTTTGTCTTGCTATCGTTGTAACACTGTATATATTTTTTGTTATCTTTTTTGGTTTAATTACCCAAGTTTGAGGTTCAATAAACTGTATACTTACCGCGTGGCAGCAAACAAAAGCAAAGGGTTCGGTCAATTTAGATCCAAAGTGAGGTAAATCTCGTAGATTAGAGTAAGTCTTGAAACCCGTTTTAAAGGCACAGTACACCCTCAGATTGGAATTGTAAAATTTTCATACATTAGAGCTGATTTTCGTATTTTTTGTTGAATCAGCTCGAGAATTCAAATTCGAATAACGTTCGAATATTCACCTCTGCGAATAATCGAATTTGAATAATGTTCGAATATTCACCTTTTGCGAATAGGCGAATTCGGATTATATTTGAATATTTACCTTTTCCGAATAGTCGAATTCGAATAATATTCGAATCTTCACCTTTTCCGAATAGTCGAATTCGAATATTATTCGAATATTCACCTTTTCCGAATAGTCGAATTCGAATAATGTTCGAATATTCACACTTTCCGAATATTCGAATGTTCGAATAAAAATCCGTTCGAAAAATTCGAATATTTATTCGAACTCGAAATTTCGGTCCTAACTCTAATACAGAACACGACGAGCGATACGATCACAATCGATTCTCATGATTACTACACTATCTCTTCGTACGGCAAAGTTTAAGGATTTCAGAGGTGCTGCTTCGGAGTGCTTTTGATAATTTTTTGTCAGGTTCTTTCCTCAGCTACTCAGAGGATCGCGGGGTTGTAATGGAGCAGAATAGGTTTTCACCTCGACGAGAATAGCTAGGGCAACAGAGTCACTGCGTTAGTAATCCCCTCGTGCTGCCTTACTAGGCCAAGGGTATCTGAGTATGCATCACTTACTACCCAACCTTGACTCTCCCATAGAAAAGCCGACAGGTTTTCTCATCGTGAGCGCTGCCTTCAAATGAGCCATGTGGGCCAAGTGTTCTTCAAAAATCCCTGAAGCGGCGACCAACGATAAATTATGCCAAACGTAACATAACGAAAATGTATTATTTTGCAACATCAAAAGCGAAAAGTTTATTTCCTCAAAATAACTAGTTTTGATCACTACAATGATGCGACTCGTTTGGATATGTCTGAAAGAATTTTTCTGATGATCGGCAATTTTTGATCTCCCATTTCTACCGTTAAGAAAGAAGTGATTTCTTTTAATTCCTTTGTCCAAAGCTGCTTATCAACTACAAGTAGTTTGGATATATCAACTGACAGTCCCTGAAATGAGTTATTTTCTGAAAGCAATCAGAATTCCAGCACACGCCCACCTCTGTATTCAGGTTTTTTGGTAGCAATCCAATTGCTGTGTTTGTTGCTGGTGTTGATTGTGGTGCTACGCATCTGAAGAAATACATGGTACTCATAATGAACTTCACAAGTAATCTGTCGCAATATTTACCTATTAACGATCCATTCCAGTACGCGTATATTCTCCCCAAATCCTGGCCAAATCGGCTTTCTATCGGGACCTTCCTGATACCAGTTGACCATAAAAATCTTAGGCGTCTGAAGTTGATTCATTCAGTCCTGTTCAACATCTTTTTCGACTTCTCTTTAAAGGCAGCAGACACGCTCAAAAATGGGATCGATTTTATGACATAAATCAAAGGTTCGGAGCTGGTTGTATTGGGAACTGACGAAAAAACAAACGAAAACTCTGTGCGAATAGAGGAATAGCGGTCATTTGGTTATCAGGTGGAAGTGGACGAGTTTTACCGCGCGCGGTTGAAACAGCGATTATTAGCAACAAAACGGTAGAGATAGAGAAGCCGATATACTCCTACAGCGTGTACTGGAACGTTCACCTCGTTGGAAGCATCAAAAACCAGCCAAAGGGACCGTATTAGTAATATCGATCTGGACGAGTTTGTATTTTGGAACGGGGTTGCAGAAATCCTTCGATTTGCATTGCTGAAATTTAGTAGTTTTGGCTCGTTTTTGACGCTTCCAACTGCGTGAGCAGTCTACTAGGAGCCATGCGACTCCAGAAACGTATTTATCTCAACAACTTTTTCGAGCGTATCTGCTGCCTTTAACGGCAGCGTACGCGCAAAAAACCGTGTTTATTTTTTTCACAATTCTGCGCAGGTAGACTTACCAGGTTGTCATATATCATAAAGAGACCACCCAAAACACTCAAGTTTCAGAGAAAAACTAGTTTGAAAATCTCGCAGCATATAGCTTCCTTTTTCTCACGTCTGTCCGGTGTGTCTTGTGTATTACACAAATATCGGAAATTTGAACGGCTGAATTGGCTTAGCCCACTTAACTTTCTGGGCTCAGCAATTCTTTTCGCTTTTCTGCTGTCAATGATCATCTAAAAATAGGAGGCATTTAATAGCCAGGTCTGAACTCGAAGATTCCTCGGAATGAAGAATTCAGAAAATTGGATTTCCGCGGCCTGCCGAAGCCTGTCGTGGGGTTTCTGTTCCTCGTGTTAGATGATCGACCGGGAAAACGCCTTTTCAGACCACGGAGCGATTTTCACGAGCCTATAGCATTATGAATACGCAACATTGAGATCTCAAGCTTCGCCAATTATCTCCACTTGGTTCATACATTGGATTGAGAAGAAAAACACAGTTGTGGTTTCCAGCGCGGACGCTGCCTTCAAGAAATTGGCCTACTACCTGAGTTACTTTTTCCTTAATACTCAGCCAGTGATCAATGAAGTCACCGAAATTGAATGAGAGAAACGTTCTCATGCACATTGGGTTGTGCACCAGTGTAGCAGCTGTAAAACAAGCTCATTGTGCACCTTTTGTTAGTATCGCGTTCTAAAACATTTTAAAGAGTTGAATTTTCGGGAAACACTTAAGCGCTTACCTGTGTGGTTTGAAGGAAAGGCAGACAAGCATCGAAACAGAAAGCTCGATATTTTTCCAAGCTTGGGGAACTATGGGGTGGATAAGATTTCGATGTGGGTTCTAGGTTGTCCGCCGACTAGTATCTCAGACATTCGCCTAGTTGAACCCCAGCTCGAACGGGGTCTATCCTCAGTTGGTCTAACCCCCTTCTGTTGGGTCGAACCCTTAAGCATTGGTTCTCCACGTAGTCCCAAGTGAGAAGACATGGGGAGAGAATAAATTTTACTTTTCCCCCACGTCGTCTCAGTGGGAAGAAGTGAGGGGCGAGAACGGAAAGGGGTTCGACCCGACAGAAATCTGCGGTCTGACACGTTGAGTTTCTGAGATTGCGCCATCATAAGCTCGCAGCCTTGATCACATGCCCTTAATACATCATATACTTCCACCCGGAATTTCGAAGATATCGCTCTCCGGCGTTACGCTGGGCCTGTTCTTTTGTGATGAGCGAACTCAGGGTGTTGAAAACTATAAAAAACCATGGGTGCAGAATTGGTTTCCTCTGAAAACTTTTTTATAACCTGAAAAGCATCCAAATGCATCTATAGCATTGCTAAAGAAATTATTCAGAAGTCTCTATACCTAGAAGCCGCTCGGAAGACCGCTATTCTCCGAGCTGTGCGAAGGAACATGACAGCCAATTCGAGTAAAATGTGATTCTGGTTGTGGTGAAAATGAGAGGAGCACATGCTCAATAAAAATTGGTCTGTGATGTCCTTGTAATCTTTTCCAACCAGAAGAGTGACTATCTATACAGACCTGATGGATTAAAGTCCGGTTGGCGTGTCTTGAGGCGACAAACCCAATGCTTCTGTCGCCACAACTTTGGAGGCGGATCTTTGATGACGTGGAGGGCATTGTGTTATGACAACTGACTTCAGCTAGATTTTGTCTCTTGTCTACGGGCCTGGACGAGTACCAAAAGGCTTGCACTATCACTTTCCGTCTCCTTGAGGAAGGAAGAGGGCATCGGTCACTACGATCCCAATGGGATACACCGTAGGGGATGCACTTCACCAAGGTATTGGTACTGCAATTATAAAGTTTTGGTCTGGCTAGCACGTAACCCTTGTTGAAACAGTATGAAGAATCTCTTGGTAATCATCACGCGTGGGGTACACTCGAGCTTCAGACAGTTCTACTCAAATCATGAGCCAAAAACGGTGATCCTTTACATGGTGAGCGATTCCGACTCCTCAGTTCTCCGTAACTCAACGAACAGCTGGTCAAATCGGCTTGTCGAATCAGCTGCAATTTGTGAAGCACAGCTGGACTGCTGATTAGTGTGGAGCCGTTCCCATAGTGGAATAAATTCTTTATCAGATTGAGTGGAAGTATAAAATGAAACGGTCGAAAATTGAAAAAAAAGTGTTATAAAAAAGTTCTTGGAGAGTTTTCTAGACCCACGGATATTCAAGTTTTTCATCACTCTGGATTCGACCATCACAGTAGATTATGTCTAGCACAACGATAGAGAGTGATATCTTCGAAATTCCGGGTGGAAGTATATAATGAAACGCACTGTACAGTTTACCGCAATGTTAAAAGGACATAGTGCGGTTGCGGTCACACACTAAAACTACTGTGCAAGACGCCTAATTTCGTTATCGATCGACAGCACAATTGATTTTTGAGGTGAGTTACCGTTGTTCTTTTTTTTTCTTGTTTACTTCGGCATTACTTTTGTTTCAGACTCTTATAATATTACGAATAGGGGCTTTTCTTGGTGTGCGAGAAGAACTTGCCTTTTTTCGATTTCAAAACAGAATTTAAAAAAAACACTTCAGAGTCCGAACAAACGGCTAATTTCCCTCACGCACTAAGAATAGCCCCTATTCGCAATATTTAAACAGTAAGAAACAAAATTAATGCCGAAACAAACAAGAAAAACCGTAACTTACAGAGAAAATCAGCTGTGCTGTCGGTCGATAATGCAATTAGGCGTCTTCTGCAGAAGTATTAGTGTGTGACCGTAACCGCACCATGTCCTTCTAACATTGCGGTAAACTGTAAAATGAATGGCGTTAGGTTTTGTCGGCCATCGCCCAAAAAACCACTAGGAAGATATCTAACCAGTTGCACCTGGATTTTCGTTAGTACATGGGCATATTCCTGATAGAGGCAATCTGAAACTTTCTGTAGGCAACGTACTTGGCTTATCAAGATTGCTATGAGAAACAGTTCGCAGTCCCCCTGCCATGAGAATACCGTGCTCCCAGGACTCCGTTTCGTACACAAGAGGTACAGCATCACTCCTCTTACATCCGAATACCATACTGCAATATCATCTAATTACAACCTTTCTCGCCTTCTCCAATTGTTGCGTATATCGGAAATATCAACACTTGTATCAATGACACTGCAGGCGGAGTAAGCAGTAAATGACGTTTCAAAGGCAAGTCGAGACGAACGCTCGATTTCAAAGCACCGAGCCACTTGACAGCGCCAACCAGAACGTCATTACTCTACTGTCTATGCTGAAGTAAGCCACAAATATAATGAAATTTTTTTACGACTCGAAGCACTCTCCCTTTGATTGACTTTCGACAAGAGAGTTCGAATGGAGGGAGGCAAAAAACGACGAGATTGTCGTGATCGCCGGAAGACGAAAAGAGTGTAGTAGGAAAGAAAAGGCGATAAGGCGTAATGGGAGGCGGGTACGCGGCAAGGTTGCTACCCGTCTTTTAGTTACCTTGATTTCATGGTATACAAGGTCAAGCCTACAGTGGAATAATCCCAGGGTGGAAGGAGGTGGGGGCCGCAGTTTGGCAGACTGCGCAGGGGGGGCAGAATTGGGTTGTGCGCGAGAAAAATCGTGATTCGCTCCGTTCAAGTGCGGCATGCATGAACGCTGCGAAGAAGGTCAGGGAACCGCTCCGCGTACTATGCGCGCAGCGTCGAGCCACGGGACGACCCCAAAGTGCATGGCGTATGTCAGCATATCGCGGACGTAAATGCACTTTCCACAGCAAACTCTGTGCGCGCATTTACTGCCATCCCAGTAGTGTCTGCTTCCAATTGTTGAGATGCACGGTATGACAAAAAAGTGCCAAAAAGCAATTGGAATGACAAAAAAAATTTCGCCTGGTGTAGACTTAGCTGTAGAAGGTGCATCCACGTCCGCGAACACCAATACACGCCATGCACTTCGGGGCCGTCCCGTGGCTCGACGCTGCGAGCATAGGACGCGGGGCGGCTCCCTGACCTTCTTCGCTGCGTTCATGCATGCCGCCCCACAAGAGTGTTATGCTTTCCATATTTCTCTTTAGAATTTCCAGCTTGGATTTGCCTTCATTTCAATATTTCTTTTTTTTTCATTTTTTGGCCCCAAAATGTGAACATACAAATAAAAAATTTCATAGAATAAATTGTTGTTACGTTTAAATAGTCATGGCCTTTCCATGTGATTGTTTAAATTACGCAATGATGGAATATGAACAAATTGCAACAACAAGAAAGACAAGCAGGAGAAATAACGTATCCTCAGAAAAGAAGAATCTAATAATCTGTCGTCGTGGGAATCAAACAGCGAATACCGCTTGTGAACTGGCTATTCATGAAATGGGCAACGTGCTTACCTCTGGAAACCCCTTGAGATTTGTTTACAAAATGATTTGATAGGATGAGTCTTCTTGAAGGTATCCTACTAACTATATTTGGCTTAGTCTGTGTGTGTGACTGTGTGTGCGTGTGTTTGTGATGATGAACGGAAATTATTCATGTCGTGTCGTTAACAATTGACACCCGGCTGTCACACAAACTGTCCACGTATGCAGCCGTGGTGATTGGCCTAGCCTTGGTGTCAGGTTCCGTCCATACGCGGCGAGAGCGTGCGATTACCAAAATAGATGGTCATCGTGGACACACTATTCACTAGCCGCTCACACGCGCTCCTTCTCGCGCACCGTCGCCTGCTCGCTCTCGCGCGCTTACGCCACCACCACGAAGCAAGCAGCAAGTTTCAAGCTTACTGCTCCATCACTAAAGCAGGTGGCGTTAAACCTGTAGCAAAACTATTGCCCTTGTTTGCCATAATCCCACCATGGAAGTTGAAAATCATCAGCCGTGGCGCCGACTCGAGCGATTGATCACCCGATCAAACGTTTTCAATCGAATCAACACGAGGTAGGGGTGTTCGCCTGTGATAATTTGCGCGCACGCGCTGCTCTAGCGTTGAGCGTCGAGAGGCGCACAACAGCGGGAACGCCCGCTCTCGCGACGTATGGGCGCTGCCTCAATGGGCAAGCAAGAGATCAATCAGTTTTGAGTACTGTTCTACAGCATATATTTTGCTTCATTCGTTCTTACTGCTTCAACTGTTTATCCATAATCACTTTCTAAAGAGACAGCTTTCTGGAATGAGCTCAAAAACTGAGCAGCACATCAATCTACCTCGAACAGTTCATCAATTCATGCAGAAGTGTGACATAACTTTCTCCGCAGGATCTCTTCTTTGAAATCAGAGCTAGACTGCGAAGGATTATGCATTGCATTGCAAGAGCTCCCTGCGTGAGCTTGATTAAGCGCAGTGTAACTGATTTCCGTTTGAGGTACATTACCAGCCGCAAAAACGCGGCTAAGCCGCGGAAGAGTTCAGGGTAGCTGGAGAGTCGCGGGACAGTCCGTGATCGCGGTGGAGTCGCGGGGCAGTAGCGGAAGAGTCGCAGCAATATTTCTCAGAGAAAGCGCTTCATCGCCACATCTCGCTTCAAAATTGACGAAATGAGTTCTAGAAGTGGTTTTCGTGTTCCTCACAGTGAGGCGAATGCAATGGTACGTGTAGATAGTCTTTGCGACTCCGGTATCCTGTCGGAAGATGTGTATTTCCTTCGAAAATTCACATCGACCACAGATCAAAACACAAAAGATTTCTGCTCTCATGATTGTATGACCAGTTTGTTTACACTTAGAGATTTTTTGGTGCAAATATGCATTTTTCGATGCATTTCTAAAGTTAATTGTATTATTTTAGAGCGTCTTCGTATGGGACTCTCAAGGAAAGCAATTCAGAAATTACTTCAAAATTGAAATCGGTCCACTTTTAAGAAAGTTATGGCGATGTGGCGCTTTGCGGGCGCGAAAAAAAAACCGCAAAACTCTTTTCTGCAAAAATATTCGCGGTACTGTATGGGGTTAAGGCTGTTGAGCACAGCGAGGCAATGCTCTGTAATTTAAATAATCCTTGAATCTTAAACCACGCCCACAAGTACGCCGCGAAGCGGTGTGGGTGCGCACCTTGTACGTACATATTTCACCTCACTGTTAGAAATTAAAGTGAGCGTGACATAAAGGTATGACACGTGCGATTAAGATGTAACCTTTTCTAACTACTGTCTGGCTGCTCCCAATCATCCCCAGGAGCCGTATGCATAGCGGGAGAGGGTTCGGCGACAAGCAATTTCATCGGCGCGGAGAGTCTCCCGGCGGGGAAAACGTGGGGAGCCCCGCGATGCTTAGTGGGAGACCACCTCACTCTCCCCGCCGGGAGACTCCGCGCCGATAAAATTGCTTGGCGTCGAACAAAATGTTGTGTGCGATTGCGGCGTAATGGTGTCACTTGCGCGTCTTCCTTTTTTCAGATTTCAATACAGCTTTTTTTGTTCTTTGAGCTGCAAATCGTGATTTCGACTTCATACCGACATTCGAGAGGGGAGATCTTGATTATATGAAAATGAATATTTTTTTTCCTCCATCGTATTCTAGTACGTTTTCATTTTTATGAAGAAATACATTTTTCTGAATATATTTGTATAGTCTGTGGAGTAAGCAGTGAACGGAATTCAAGACCATTAATATATAAGAGTTTGGCTTTTTTTGAAAAAAAAGGCGTCCACTCTGTTGGTAGAAGAATAGAATGGGAATAACTAACGGAGGTAAAGTGAGCCCGAGTGAGAATGGCGGCCCACGCGGCCGGCGTGCTTGGCAGGCGGCCGTCGCATGTACCGCCCTCGGACGAGTGTTGGATTTCAACGACGGCCGTCATCTCTCCCCCCGTCTACAGAGCTGATTGATCGGCGCAGTGCTTGCTGCCAGGAGGTGCCGGCCCCGCTCGTAGTCGATGGCGGTGGGCTTTTCGCATGCTCGTCCGAGAGCGGCGAACGCTACGGCCGCCTGCCAAGTACGCCGGCCGCATGGGCCGCCATTCTCATTCGGACGCACCTTAGTGTCTTTGGCGCGACACGATTGGAGCATGTTGAACGGCCCAACCCTAAACCCACGATAAGCCACTGAAGACAAATTTTCAATGCGGTTTGTTTAGGATTCTAAATACAAAAAACATTCCATTCTGTTGAAATAGTAAAAAATTAAAAGGCCAAGAAACTCAAAAACGTCGGTTTTTGGAACAAAAATTAAATGTGGTGAATAAACTGAAAATTTGATAAATGTTTTTTTGCAGGAAAACTGTAATGTAGCTGCAATAAAGATGAAGAAAATAATTTTTTTTCAAATGGAGAGTGTAATCCGTAAAACTGCACCTTATAGAGAGAAAAATTGCTCAAGAAATCTGGAATTTTCCATCTCCTCCCTAGTCCGGAGTAGGGGGACGTTGGGAGTCCCTGCCGGGTGCCCCTCTTCCGCGATGGAGCGATTGCCAACGAATGACATGTTTCGTCTAGTGAACGTTGACCCTTTCACATGACAAGATCAGAGTTTAGGAGCCGAAGCGTGTTATTGATCACTACCAGCCATTAATTTTACTGATTGATTGAATTTCTTCGTTCATCCGTGAGGCTATGCAGCATGAACAAGATCGCTGCCGCTGCCAAATCGCTGCAGCAGCGGGTGCAAAATCGCTGCGATGAAAAACAGCAGCGATGCAGTCAAACATGGCTTCACACGACCAGTGGCCGTATTCATGAAACTACGGGAGCCTCCCGGGAGGGTTGCTAGAACCAGCCTATGTATACAGCGGGCGGACTTTGGACCCTCACGGGAGGCTCCCGTAGTTTCATGAATACGGCTACAGGTTGGGATCCAATAATTTACACGGCTACAGAATGGGATTCAATAATGTACCAAGTCTGGAGGTGGTCAAGGTCGTAAAAGGTCGTTTCTTACCTACACTGAAATGATATTTGAAACCTTTGCAGCATTTCGGGACCTACATTTTTGGCACCAGAAAAAAATTCTCTTAGGTGACTAGAGTCCAGAGGTGGTGAAGGTCAAAGAAAATATGGTTTTCCCACCTACACAGAAAATAATTGTGGAGGATTTGCAGCATTTTGAGACATTTTTTCTCTAACATGCCTTCGGACTTGTAACAGTAAAGTATGAGAGAAACTTTTTTCGTAGACGGAGAGGAAGCTTTTAAGGTGTTTGCTTGGATATTTCTGGCCGCGTGTATGCCATAACAAGGACCTTTACAAGGAAATCGACGCAGTACATCAACGCTTGACACGAGAGAGGTGCCAGCATCTCCTAACGCCATCTCAAGCTGCAATGGAAAGTCGACTTCGACTGCTCGGGCATATACTAAGAAGAACGCCGGATCGTCTCGTACAACACGCTTTAGGAATGCTTCCAAATCCTGTCTGGAAACGGCCACCTGGGCGTGGGCGAAAGTTCTGAACGGATGTGGTTAAAGAGGATTTAAAGTCACTCGGCATCGAAAGACAGTTCAGGCGCGATGTTTCGTTTCGCAGGAAAAGGAATAGTGACAGCTGGATGGAATGTGTTCAAATTGTGGCTGAAGACCGTGAAAAATGGACACGGCTGACTACTAGGACGGCACACCTCGGTGAAGATGCGGAATGACCGCGTCAGGCGAAAGCCAACCGATTAAGTCAAGTAAGTCACATGCTTTCGGACTTGTAACAGTAAAGTATGAGAGAAACTTTTTTCGTAGATGCTGTTTATATGAGATTTAATTTGAAGCTTCTCACTAGTACTATTCACAGCCCGAGTTTGAGACCCCTAGCTCTTGATTGAATCGAGAACGAGCCAGGAAACAAGAAAAATATTGAGAAAATTTTTACTTATGTAAAAACAAAGAAAAAAGAAAGTACATAATAAATGGAAAAAATCTCGAAGTTCGTTTGCGTAGGGGGATCCGCAGTGACGAGCCACCAGCGGGGGGGGGGGGCGCACTCTACACCGACATATCCTATTGCCACGCCTGACCCTGTGGTATAATCATCTAGTAGAACCGATAATGCCATACAACCCACAAGCTAAGCGGCACACCAGACGACAGCTCCCAGTTGTGATGCAGATTCGGCGCAGCACTCGTGAATGCACTGTAGTGACAGTTTGTGTGGTTCGGAGACCTGAATCATGAATGGAGGATGGAGAATCCATTGCTCTCGTAACTCTGACAAGGAAAGTATACAAAGCGTAGGTGGGATCTGCCAAAACGACTAGTATCATTAGTATCTCTTGTGGCTCAGTAGTAAAACTGCGCAGTATCCCGCCCGAGCTGCAGGTTCCGAGAAGTTACAAGCTTTAAAAGGTTTTTGAAACTGCATCACTGTTTCATGAGGTTTTGGTGGTTCTATACTTTTCGTACTCTCAACGTAGTTTACATATATTTATTAACAAGCGTAAACACAGTTTAAGGCACAAAGTTCCTACTACGACAGTCAGACTGAACCAGACTACTCACAATCCTATTTACCTTTTCTCATCTTCCCTTTCCATTACTATTCGTTTACCTTTCCATTACCTTTCCATTACCTTTCTAGTGGGTCCGCCGTCAGAGTCCTAGACTCTGTTCACTTAAATCTACTTGCGTGATGATTCATAAAGCCTAGTTTTGACTGCAGGTTGTCGCTCCAGACGTGCGAGGAACAACTGTTCCTTTTTCATCGCGCGTAATGGAAAGCCGCTCCAATTGTGAACGCTTCGTGGCAAACGTCCTACATCGCTGGGTCGCGGCGACGAAATCTTATGTTTTACTGCATCGCTGCTTGAAGAGCGATTCTCAATGGTCGCTGGCCATCGCTCCATTGCGGCCGAAATGGCAGCGATGGAGCGATTGCCAGCGAATGACACGTTTCGTCTAGTGAACATTGACCCTTTCACATGACAAGATCAGTGTTTTCGAGTCGAAACGCGCTTGTGATGAATACCAGCCATTAATTTCACTGATTTATTGAATTTCTTCTATCATCCATAGGCCTATGCAGTATGAACAGAATCGCTGCCGCAGCTACATCGCTGCAGCAGCGGATGCGAAATCGCTGCGATGAAAAACAGCAGCGATGCAGTCAAAACTAGGCTTAAGACACACAGCACTGCACCGTAGCAGGCAGTAGGCGGATGACAGCAGGGACAGCAGTGACAGTAAGAACCCCGCAACCCTCCTTGCTGAGGCTTTCATACTGAATCGAGGAAGGCGGCTAAGGGGGCGGGTTTGGACATCGTGAACCCTGAGGTTCACGACAAAGGTCGTTTTTTGTGTTTTTTGCACCTTCCAAAAATCGCATTAGTCTTCGGAAAATCCGGAAACGGACCTCATAAATGTGCTCAGCGACCAAAACTACTCCCTGAGCAAAATTTGGGTGAATGCGCATTTTCCATACTTTATCTAGACTGACAGCGTTTTGGACTTGTACGGATCTTGTGCGGATTTTCGGTTGGGTGTTTCATACCGATTAGAGGGCTCTGGAAGCGTTCTAGAAAAATGTTCCCGAATTAACTTAAAATTTTCCGAGGGTGGTTTTTTGGGGTGCTGATCACGAAACTGTGGTTAAATAGTCGATTTTCTGATGTTTTTGGCTAATTTCGTTCGAAGCTTCCCAACTGGGGAAAATTTCGAGGGAAAAACATCACTTTCGAGACTTCCGGAATTCTTCAATAGATGTGTTTCAAAATCATTCTCTGAGGGTTATTTGGAGTGCTAAACACGAATCTGGAGTCCGTTTATCGATTTTTTTTGCAGATTACGGTAGATTACGGTGGATATACGGTAGTTTGGTCAAAATCTCAGATTTTAATCAAAATTTGTATACGGGGGTTATTCGGGGTGCAGAATACGAATTCAACGTCCGTTTGTGGGTTTTCAAAAATCAAAGGTGGGTTTTGGCCCTAAATGACATCTTATTTACCGTAACATACAGTAAACCTCGAAATTTCGACAAATGGACTCCAGATTCGTGTTCTCCACCCTAGATTACCCCTACATACAAGTTTTGGGATAAATCCGAGATTTTTTTTTGAAACTCCCGAAAAAAAAGGCCCTTGCCTTTTCGCGAAGCTTGAAAAATGCTTATAACTTGTTCGAACCTGCAGCTCGGGGCGGGATACTGAGCATTTTGACTATTGAGCCAGAAGAGATACTAACGATACTAGTTGTTTTGGCAGATCCGACCTACGCTTTGTACACTTCCCTTGTGAGTTTGAGATTAGCTTATCTTTTTGTAAGACCCATTCGACTATGCTCTTGCCGCAATGACATTATCCCCAACTTAATCACTCTTTTCCGATTACAGATGTGAGTTTTGTTATGAAACACAACGTAAATAAGAAGAAATACGCATATGTAACCGTGTTCAGTCAATATTTCCGCGATCTAAATTTTAAGTCTGACATTCTGTGCTCAGGCAGCCATTCCTCCTTGTTCCAATCGCTGACCCTTTCGTCCTTCTCGAGCTGATCAGCTAAAGCTTCCCAGAAAAACTGGCCCTTGGTGGTAGTCGCACAGTTTACCAGTATAGCGTTTTTCGAGAGCATCTGAAAAAATATTTGGTTACTTTGAGGCATCGTAAAACATACTCAAAGGTGGCATACACGCTCGTAAACGTTGTTGAAATACCAACGTAAATAGAACCGCACCTACGTCCAGAACCACAACGCACCTAAGAAGTCCGAAGCCTCAAAAACGAGGCACAGTCACAACTACAAAAGTAATAACAAACTGCAAGGGAATCTAGCCAGATTCTGAAAGATATTATTCGCTGTCTACCCAACTCGACTGTTCTTAAAGGCTGTGGTCACGATGAAAAACGTTATAGAAAAAACTACAAAAATCAGTTCAGATCAAAAACAACTGAAAAACTATGAAGGTAGAGCGGTGAAAAACGGGCTAGAATTAGAGTTTCTAGGGCCCAAAGAAGCTGTTTCGTGCACACGTGCACAGCGATGACGAAAAAGATCGCCGTCTCATGTCGAGCAGTCAAAAATCATCGACATTCACAGGACGAAATAAATGCAAATTTAACGAATAAAAAAAGTTGAACAATGAAAGCATCACTTCAGTCAATGTTTTTGACTAGATGTGTACATAAATCCAAAGCTTCATTGATTGAAATTCAATTTCAAGCCAGCTGATGTTCTTGATATAAGAGGTCACCGATGCCGATGATGTGGAGTGGGCTCGTCCACCATCAAAAGACAAGAAAGTTCAGGCTTCAAATTTGGCCCAAAACAGTGGTTTTTTAGCGATTTTTTCTTATAGGTCCTACTACTCGAGACCCAGACAAGGGTTTAGAGAAAAAAGACGACAAGCATATTTGATCGCGACCACTGCCTTTAAGAGACCCATGCCTTTCAAAATCTGAGGAAAACCCTGAGGCCAAATCTAGCGTGCATGCATACTGCCTTTATTCGAGAGGAGTGTTCAATTTGATTCCCAGTTATCCGTAGATTATGAGAGGTCTACCAAAGTGCGTCTCAATGCGATTGTCCGCCTACGCTGTCGCCGTGCGTGTCAAGCGTCCATTGCGTCGGTAGTTTAAGTAAGAGTTTCACCACGCGGTAACTAGCTGACTGCAGCTGTAACCAACAGCTGAGCGCAGCTGTAGCTACATATATACTGATATCGTCTTTAAGTGAGTTCTCAGGCAACGGAGCCTACTTAGAAATTGGCGAATACTACTTAACGCATTCAGGAACCTTTCCTACCGCGCACGGAAGTTCCAACAGAGACTGACTGCCAAGAAGCTGCTTCGTGATCCGGTTGATCGCGCGCTTTCGCTCATGTCGGTTCAATTACTCAAGTTTGAAGTTCATCCCGTATCTTCTTGGATGCACTAGCGCGAATACCCTCTGTCCCTACCAGACATAATGCGTAATAACCGTAACTGCTTAATTTTGTTCATATCTAGGGCCGCCTACCCTGTATAAAGCGTCGAAATTCACATCATTCGAGGTGCGAGCGGCGCGCGTGACGTCTCAGCCTCCGTCTGCCCTCCGCTCTCTCACTGTCTCCAACCTCCGCTCCGCACCAGCACGCGTAGGAACCATGTTAATTTCGCCGTTTTATAGCCTGTAGTTATATGATGATAGATTACAAATTCTGACCGATTAACAGGTCAGCACTATTTTTTCGAGGCGTTTCAACCGCGAGTCCATTTAGAGTTGGCCGTGCAAAACAGTCTGATTGTCATTGACCCCGCATTCTTTTCTGTGTTGCGTCGCGATAAGTCCGCACCGTTACCTGAGTTCTTGTAAAGAAATGTTTTGATCCATTCACGACCACGCCATATTTTGGGTGACTGCAGGTTCGGACCGCGTGCAATATTGCGCTACCGTACACCGTGTCACACCGGTGGGACACGAGAGCTCGAACAGCAAGCACCAGAATCGATTTTCGTTTCTCATGCTCATAGTAAAGCTATCAATGAAGGGAACATTCTGCCAGAATTTCCGCTCATGGAACTCTTTCAATTATGAGAAATAACTGCCTGAAGTTACGGCAGGGTCAAGCTGGAATATTATTTTGCCACCACTGCTCCGATGATAAAACTTAAGGGTTTTTCTTATGCGATTCCAAAACCTGCTGAGAAAATCAACAAAATTTGTATCGTGTAGATTTGATTATGATGGATAAAGAAGTTTTGATAGAAGAAAAAGTATGCTTCGTGGTCATGGTAGTGGCACGTTTCCAGGTGAACAGAAAGTGATTTCAATTCGGGTTTCCTCCTGATAAAGCTGAGAAATAGGAGAAATAGCAGTAGAAGGAAATTCGTCCTTGTGGCAGAGAGATCAAATTTCGAAAAACGTATCAAACCGGTGGGACACGCGATCCGAAGTAGTAGTCAACGCGTGTTCCCCCGGTGGGACCCGTGGTCGTGAATGGGTCAAACAAGTGCTTTTGGTGGTCACGCGGTGGGGTCGAACCCGTTTTGGTGAGGGTAAGTCTTCGAATTTCTCTTTTCTTTTGAGACTTCTTCGATTTCTAACTGATATTTGTGGTTGACACTTTCTGAACTGAACAGTGCCCCTCACAAGAAAACACTTTTTGCCAAACTGACCATTCTCAATGAAATGTACTTTTCTAGAATCATTTTAGAGCAGAGAGTTCTGATATGCCCTCCCAGATGCCTTGAATCTCTATGAAAGAAGTTATGAGCGTTTTTCTGGCTTGGCAAAAGGTGTAAAAAAGACAGTGCGAGGGCTGAAAATGAATTGGGGTAGCACTGCAAAATCGTTCCTTCGCCAACCCTATCTAGGAGGATAGAGCAGCCGAAACCCAACTGAGACACGATTGACTGATGATCAGGGTTCGGCGCGGGGTGTGGATATCCACACCGGCGGGCCTGAGCTGCGCAATGGTGGAGGGAGGGGAGTCTGAGCTCTACCGGGAGACCGTGAATCATTTTGACCGGGGGTAGGCGCATTGTTTAGTGTTCTTTTTTTCGCGAAGATTTCGAAAATACTGTCCAATCAACATGAAATCTTGTTGTAACTAAATTTACGTAAATGTTAAAATTATAGTAAAGGTTCTCCTACGGTTGAATATAAGGCACATAGGTCCTGGGCGTGTATCTTGGATAGTTATGTACTGAATTGCAAATAAGCCCAGATTGGAAGCTACGGATTGGGGCGGAAGAAAAGAGTGGATGCGATGAATGAAGTTACTGGCAAAGGCGAAGACGAAGAGATGTACTAAAGAAATAAATATTTTTTTTGAGAAGAACGGGTTAAATGTATGGAAAACACGCCTCAATGAGTGGTTTAAAGGAAACAGAAAGCAGTAACCTATTTTTTTCGTTCCTAAACACCATACGGAAAAAAAAGGCAAAGGTGTATGGTCCTTCCTGGAACTCGTCAGTAGTGACAAAAGGACCATCTTATGATGTATATGGGATTAATAGAATAGCTCACCTTTAATATGGTCTGTTGCGAAGAAAATAAACCTTATAGAATAAATATATTTAGTAGTAAAAGGCTTTAATATCTATAGATAGCAGAGGAATAATAGCCAAGAATTGTCAGCCTAGGTAGGGAAGAGTGGTAAGCGTAAAGTGTATATCTGGGTGGAGCATGACCCAACCACATATTTATATGTGCCCTTAATTTTAGCTCCACTGATCCTAGGTGTGGGTCGACAATCGAGGTCGAATGATAGGTTCTCCATATGGAGCACGATATGTGTGGAAAGATCACAAGTATACTTGAAGTGTCTAATTCATTTTGTTTCAAAGCTAATATTCTCAAAAAAGCTTAGGTTATTGTGTCAATAAGAAAACAAAACGCTGGCATCGAGATCGTATGGTTAGATATGAAAATAGGTGCTTCAGCATTAGCCAGGCCAGACACGGCAAAACACTTGCTAGTTGGAAAGAGCGTCATCTAATCCGGTTACCTTTCGAATTTCATTCTCCGAAACCCACTCATACACGAAGCACACTACAGGGGTTCAATTTCGCATGGTGCTTAATTTTCGGACAACATTAGACCTCACATTTTTTTTGCAGAGTAAGGGTCACAAAAATAAGATATTCGAGTCGAGAGCGCTAGATTTACCATACATACAAATTTTCAGCCTAAAATATGGTCGCTGAAAGGCACTTCTGTGTGTGACCCACACCTGTCTCGAGTGCGATCGCGCTGGAAGTCTACATTTTTGTAAGGTATGAGTCAGGAGATTACGACGATCGAGTCCAGCGTGGTAGATTTAACCTTAATACTCACTTTCACCGTCCATTATAGATGCTGAACAAAGCTACAGTATAAGGCCTCCCACTTTTCTCAGGTGTGGTCCCACCGGAAGTCGTCAATTTCGAAATTTAGGTGTGACGAGAGTAGGATATTTGAGTCCAGCGTGGTTGAATAACCCTTTATACCCTCTTTCACAGTCCAACATAGATGCTGAACACCGCTACAGTACAAGACCTCACACTTTTCTCAGATGTGGTCCCGCCGGAAGTCGTCTATTTCAAAATTTAGGTGTGACGAGAGTAGGATATTTGAATCCAGCGTGATTGATTTACCCTTTATACCCCCTTTCACAGTCCAACATAGATGCTGAACACCGCTACAGTACAGGACCTCACACTTTTCTCAGGTGTGGTCCCGCCGGAAGTCGTCTATTTCGAAATTTAGGTGTGACGAGAGTAGGATATTTGAGTCCAGCGTGGTTGATTTACCCTTCATACTCCCTTTCACAGTCCAACATAGATGCTGAACACCGCTACAGTACAGGACCTCACACTTTTCTCAGGTGTGGTCCCGCCGGAAGTCGTCTATTTCGAAATTTAGGTGTGACGAGAGTAGGATATTTGAGTCCAGCGTGATTGATTTACCCTTTATACCCCCTTTCACAGTCCAACATAGATGCTGAACACCGCTACAGTACAGGACCTCACACTTTTCTCAGGTGTGGTCCCGCCGGAAGTCGTCTATTTCGAAATTTAGGTGTGACGAGAGTAGGATATTTAAGTCCAGCGTGGTTGATTTACCCTTTATACTCCCTTTCACAGTCCAACATAGATGCTGAACACCGCTACAGTACAGGACCTCACACTTTTCTCAGGTGTGGTCCCGCCGGAAGTCGTCCATTTCGAAATTTAGGTGTGACGAGAGTAGGATATTTGAGTCCAGCGTGATTGATTTACCCTTCATACTCCCTTCCACAGTCCAACATAGATGCTGAACACCGCTACAGTACAAAGCCTCACACTTTTCTCAGATGTGGTCCCGCCGGAAGTCGTCTATTTCGAAATTTAGGTGTGACGAGAGTAGGATATTTGAGTCCAGCGTGGTTGATTTGCCCTTTATACTCCCTTCCACAGTCCAACATAGATGCTGAACAACGCTACAGTACAGGACCTCACACTTTTCTCAGGTGTGGTCCCGCCGGAAGTCGTCTATTTCGAAATTTAGGTGTGACGAGAGTAGGATATTTGAGTCCAGCGTGGTTGATTTGCCCTTTATACTCCCTTCCACAGTCCAACATAGATGCTGAACACCGCTACAGTACAGGACCTCACACTTTTCTCAGGTGTGGTCCCGCCAGAAGTCGTCTATTTCGAAATTTAGGTGTGACGAGAGTAGGATATTTGAGTCCAGCGTGGTTGATTTGCCCTTTATACTCCCTTCCACAGTCCAACATAGATGCTGAACACCGCTACAGTACAGGACCTCACACTTTTCTCAGGTGTGGTCCCGCCGGAAGTCGTCTATTTCGAAATTTAGGTGTGACGAGAGTAGGATATTTGAGTCCAGCGTGGTTGATTTGCCCTTTGTACTCCCTTCCACAGTCCAACATAGATGCTGAACAACGCTACAGTACAGGACCTCACACTTTTCTCAGGTGTGGTCCCGCCGGAAGTCGTCAATTTCGAAATTTAGGTGTGACGAGAGTAGGATATTTGAGTCCAGCGTGGTTGATTTACCCTTTATACCCCCTTTCACAGTCCAACATAGATGCTGAACACCGCTACAGTACAGGACCTCACACTTTTCTCAGGTATGGTCCCGCCGGAAGTCGTCTATTTCGAAATTTAGGTGTGACGAGAGTAGGATATTTGAGTCCAGCGTGGTTGATTTACCCTTCATACTCCCTTCCACAGTCCAACATAGATGCTGAACACCGCTACAGTACAAAGCCTCACACTTTTCTCAGATGTGGTCCCGCCGGAAGTCGTCTATTTCGAAATTTAGGTGTGACGAGAGTAGGATATTTGAGTCCAGCGTGGTTGATTTGCCCTTTATACTCCCTTCCACAGTCCAACATAGATGCTGAACACCGCTACAGTACAAAGCCTCACACTTTTCTCAGATGTGGTCCCGCCGGAAGTCGTCTATTTCGAAATTTAGGTGTGACGAGAGTAGGATATTTGAGTCCAGCGTGGTTGATTTGCCCTTTATACTCCCTTCCACAGTCCAACATAGATGCTGAACACCGCTACAGTACAAAGCCTCACACTTTTCTCAGGTGTGGTCCCGCCGGAAGTCGTCAATTTCGAAATTTAGGTGTGACGAGAGTAGGATATTTGAGTCCAGCGTGGTTGAATAACCCTTTATACCCTCTTTCACAGTCCAACATAGATGCTGAACACCGCTACAGTACAAGACCTCACACTTTTCTCAGGTGTGGTCCCGCCGGAAGTCGTCAATTTCGAAATTTAGGTGTGACGAGAGTAGGATATTTGAATCCAGCGTGGTCGAATTACCCTTTATACTCTCTTTCACAGTCCAACATAGATGCTGAACACCGCTACAGTACAAGACCTCACACTTTCAGGTGTGGTCCCGCCGGAAGTCGTCAATTTCGAACTTTAGGTGTGACGAGAGTAGGATATTTGAGTTCAGCGTGGTTGAATCACCCTTTATACCCTCTTTCACAGTCCAACATAGATGCTGAACACCGCTACAGTACAAGACCTCACACTTTTCTCAGGTGTGGTCCCGCCGGAAGTCGTCAATTTCGAAATCTAGGTGTGACGAGAGTAGGATATTTGAGTCCAGCGTGGTTGAATTACCCTTTATACTCTCTTTCACAGTCCAACATAGATGCTGAACACCGCTACAGTACAAGACCTCACACTTTTCTCAGGTGTTGTCAAACCGGAAGTCGTCAATTTCGAAATTTAGGTGTGACGAGAGTAGGATATTTGAGTTCAGCGTGGTTGAATTACCCTTTATGCTCTCTTTCACAGTCCAACATAGATGCTGAACACCGCTACAGTACAAGACCTCACACTTTTCTCAGGTGTGGTCCCGCCGGAAGTCGTCAATTTCAAAATTTAGGTGTGACGAGAGTAGGATATTTGAGTCCAGCGTGGTCGAATTACCCTTTATACTCTCTTTCACAGTCCAACATAGATGCTGAACACCGCTACAGTACAAGGCCTCACACTTTTCTCAGGTGTGGTCCCGCCGGAAGTCGTTAATTTCGGAATTTAGGCGTGACGAGAGTAGGATATTTGAGTCCAGCGTGGTTGAATTACCCTTTATACTCTCTTCCACACAGTCCAACATAGATGCCGAACACCGCTACAGTACAAGACCTCACACTTTTCTCAGGTGTTGTCCCGCCGGAAGTCGTCAATTTCGGAATTTAGGCATGACGAGAGTAGGATATTTGAGTCCAGCGTGATTGAATTACCCTTTATACTCTCTTCCACAGTCCAACATAGATGCTGAACACCGCTACAGTACAAGACCTCACACTTTTCTCAGGTGTTGTCCCACCGGAAGTCGTCAATTTCGAAATTTAGGTGTGACGAGAGTAGGATATTTGAGTTCAGCGTGGTTGAATTACCCTTTATGCTCTCTTTCACAGTCCAACATAGATGCTGAACACCGCTACAGTACAAGACCTCACACTTTTCTCAGGTGTGGTCCCGCCGGAAGTCGTCAATTTCAAAATTTAGGTGTGACGGGAGTAGGATATTTGAGTTCAGCGTTGTTGAATTACCCTTTATACCCTCTTTCACAGTCCAACATAGATGCTGAACACCGCTACAGTACAAGACCTCACACTTTTCTCAGGTGTGGTCCCGCCGGAAGTCGTCAATTTCGGAATTTAGGTGTGACGATAGTAGGATCTTTGAGTCCAGCGTGGTTGAATTACCCTTTCTACTCTCTTTCCCAGTCCAACATAGATGCTGAACACCGCTACAGTACAAGACCTCACACTTTTCTCAGGTGTTGTCCCACCGGAAGTCGTCAATTTCGGAATTTAGGCGTGACGAGAGTAGGATATTTGAGTCCAGCGTAGTTGAATTACCCTTTATACTCTCTTTCACAGTCCAACATAGATGCTGAACACCGCTACAGTACAAGGCCTCACACTTTTCTCAGGTGTGGTCCCGCCGGAAGTCGTTAATTTCGGAATTTAGGCGTGACGAGAGTAGGATATTTGAGTCCAGCGTGGTTGAATAACCCTTTATACCCTCTTTCACAGTCCAACATAGATGCTGAACACCGCTACAGTACAAGACCTCACACTTTTCTCAGGTGTGGTCCCGCCGGAAGTCGTCAATTTTAAAATTTAGGTGTGACGAGAGTAGGATATTTGAGTCCAGCGTGGTCGAATTACCCTTTATACTCTCTTTCACAGTCCAACATAGATGCTGAACACCGCTACAGTACAAGACCTCACACTTTTCTCAGGTGTTGTCAAACCGGAAGTCGTCAATTTCGAAATTTAGGTGTGACGAGAGTAGGATATTTGAGTTCAGCGTGGTTGAATCACCCTTTATACCCTCTTTCACAGTCCAACATAGATGCTGAACACCGCTACAGTACAAGACCTCACACTTTTCTCAGGTGTGGTCCCGCCGGAAGTCGTCAATTTCGAAATCTAGGTGTGACGAGAGTAGGATATTTGAGTCCAGCGTGGTTGAATTACCCTTTATACTCTCTTTCACAGTCCAACATAGATGCTGAACACCGCTACAGTACAAGACCTCACACTTTTCTCAGGTGTTGTCAAACCGGAAGTCGTCAATTTCGAAATTTAGGCATGACGAGAGTAGGATATTTGAGTCCAGCGTGATTGAATTACCCTTTATACTCTCTTCCACAGTCCAACATAGATGCTGAACACCGCTACAGTACAAGACCTCACACTTTTCTCAGGTGTTGTCCCACCGGAAGTCGTCAATTTCGAAATTTAGGTGTGACGAGAGTAGGATATTTGAGTTCAGCGTGGTTGAATTACCCTTTATGCTCTCTTTCACAGTCCAACATAGATGCTGAACACCGCTACAGTACAAGACCTCACACTTTTCTCAGGTGTGGTCCCGCCGGAAGTCGTCAATTTCAAAATTTAGGTGTGACGGGAGTAGGATATTTGAGTTCAGCGTTGTTGAATTACCCTTTATACCCTCTTTCACAGTCCAACATAGATGCTGAACACCGCTACAGTACAAGACCTCACACTTTTCTCAGGTGTGGTCCCGCCGGAAGTCGTCAATTTCGGAATTTAGGCATGACGAGAGTAGGATATTTGAGTCCAGCGTGATTGAATTACCCTTTATACTCTCTTCCACAGTCCAACATAGATGCTGAACACCGCTACAGTACAAGACCTCACACTTTTCTCAGGTGTTGTCCCACCGGAAGTCGTCAATTTCGGAATTTAGGCGTGACGAGAGTAGGATATTTGAGTCCAGCGTAGTTGAATTACCCTTTATACTCTCTTTCACAGTCCAACATAGATGCTGAACACCGCTACAGTACAAGGCCTCACACTTTTCTCAGGTGTGGTCCCGCCGGAAGTCGTTAATTTCGGAATTTAGGCGTGACGAGAGGAGGATATTTGAGTCCAGCGTGGTTGAATAACCCTTTATACCCTCTTTCACAGTCCAACATAGATGCTGAACACCGCTACAGTACAAGACCTCACACTTTTCTCAGGTGTGGTCCCTGCCGGAAGTCGTCAATTTTAAAATTTAGGCGTGACGAGAGTAGGATATTTGAGTTCAGCGTGGTTGAATTACCCTTTATACCCTCTTTCACAGTCCAACATAGATGCTGAACACCGCTACAGTACAAGACCTCACACTTTTCTCAGGTGTTGTCCCACCGGAAGTCGTCAATTTCGAACTTTAGGTGTGACGAGAGTAGGATATTTGAGTTCAGCGTGGTTGAGTTACCCTTTATACCCTCTTTCACAGTCCAACATAGATGCTGAACACCGCTACAGTACAAGACCTCACACTTTTCTCAGGTGTGGTCCCGCCGGAAGTCGTCAATTTCGAAATCTAGGTGTGACGAGAGTAGGATATTTGAGTCCAGCGTGGTTGAATTACCCTTTATACTCTCTTTCACAGTCCAACATAGATGCTGAACACCGCTACAGTACAAGACCTCACACTTTTCTCAGGTGTTGTCCCACCGGAAGTCGTCAATTTCGAAATTTAGGTGTGACGAGAGTAGGATATTTGAGTTCAGCGTGGTTGAATTACCCTTTATGCTCTCTTTCACAGTCCAACATAGATGCTGAACACCGCTACAGTACAAGACCTCACACTTTTCTCAGGTGTGGTCCCGCCGGAAGTCGTCAATTTCAAAATTTAGGTGTGACGAGAGTAGGATATTTGAGTCCAGCGTGGTCGAATTACCCTTTATACTCTCTTTCACAGTCCAACATAGATGCTGAACACCGCTACAGTACAAGACCTCACACTTTTCTCAGGTGTGGTCCCGCCGGAAGTCGTCAATTTCGGAATTTAGGCGTGACGAGAGTAGGATATTTGAGTCCAGCGTGGTTGAATTACCCTTTATACTCTCTTTCACAGTCCAACATAGATGCTGAACACCGCTACAGTACAAGGCCTCACACTTTTCTCAGGTGTGGTCCCGCCGGAAGTCGTTAATTTCGAAATTTAGGCGTGACGAGAGTAGGATATTTGAGTCCAGCGTGGTTGAATTACCCTTTATACTCTCTTCCACAGTCCAACATAGATGCTGAACACCGCTACAGTACAAGACCTCACACTTTTCTCAGGTGTGGTCCGCCGGAAGTCGTCAATTTCGAAATTTGGTGTGACGAGAGTAGGATATTTGAGTCCAGCGTGGTTGAATTACCCTTTATACTCTCTTCCACAGTCCAACATAGATGCTGAACACCGCTACAGTACAAGACCTCACACTTTTCTCAGGTGTGGTCCCGCCGGAAGTCGTCAATTTCGGAATTTAGGCGTGACGAGAGTAGGATATTTGAGTCCAGCGTGGTTGAATTACCCTTTATACTCTCTTCCACAGTCCAACATAGATGCTGAACACCGCTACAGTACAAGACCTCACACTTTTCTCAGGTGTTGTCCCACCGGAAGTCGTCAATTTCGAAATTTGGTGTGACGAGAGTAGGATATTTGAGTCCAGCGTGGTTGAATTACCCTTTATACTCTCTTTCACAGTCCAACATAGATGCTGAACACCGCTACAGTACAAGACCTCACACTTTTCTCAGGTGTGGTCCCGCCGGAAGTCGTCAATTTCGAACTTTAGGTATGACGAGAGTAGGATATTTGAGTTCAGCGTGGTTGAATTACCCTTTATACTCTCTTCCACAGTCCAACATAGATGCTGAACACCGCTACAGTACAAGACCTCACACTTTTCTCAGGTGTGGTCCCGCCGGAAGTCGTCAATTTCGAAATTTAGGTGTGACGAGAGTAGGATATTTGAGTCCAGCGTGGTTGAATTACCCTTTATACTCTCTTTCACAGTCCAACATAGATGCTGAACACCGCTACAGTACAAGACCTCACACTTTTCTCAGGTGTGGTCCCGCCGGAAGTCGTCAATTTCGGAATTTAGGTGTGACGAGAGTAGGATATTTGAGTCCAGCGTGGTCGAATTACCCTTTATACTCTCTTTCACAGTCCAACATAGATGCTGAACACCGCTACAGTACAAGACCTCACACTTTTCTCAGGTGTGGTCCCGCCGGAAGTCGTCAATTTCGGAATTTAGGCGTGACGAGAGTAGGATATTTGAGTCCAGCGTGGTTGAATTACCCTTTATACTCTCTTTCACAGTCCAACATAGATGCTGAACACCGCTACAGTACAAGGCCTCACACTTTTCTCAGGTGTGGTCCCGCCGGAAGTCGTCAATTTCGGAATTTAGGCGTGACGAGAGTAGGATATTTGAGTCCAGCGTGGTTGAATTACCCTTTATACTCTCTTTCACAGTCCAACATAGATGCTGAACACCGCTACAGTACAAGACCTCACACTTTTCTCAGGTGTGGTCCCGCCGGAAGTCGTCAATTTCGAAATTTGGTGTGACGAGAGTAAGATATTTGAGTCCAGCGTGGTTGAATTACCCTTTATACTCTCTTTCACAGTCCAACATAGATGCTGAACACCGCTACAGTACAAGACCTCACACTTTTTCTCAGGTGTGGTCCCGCCGCAAGTCGTCAATTTCAAAATTTAGGTGTGACGAGAGTAGGATATTTGAGTCCAGCGTGGTTGAATTACCCTTTATACTCTCTTCCACAGTCCAACATAGATGCTGAACACCGCTACAGTACAAGACCTCACACTTTTCTCAGGTGTTGTCCCGCCGGAAGTCGTCAATTTCGGAATTTAGGCATGACGAGAGTAGGATATTTGAGTGCAGCGTGATTGAATTACCCTTTATACTCTCTTCCACAGTCCAACATAGATGCTGAACACCGCTACAGTACAAAGCCTCACACTTTTCTCAGGTGTGGTCCCGCCGGAAGTCGTCAATTTCGGAATTTAGGCGTGACGAGAGTAGGATATTTGAGTTCAGCGTGGTTGAATTACCCTTTATACCCTCTTTCACAGTCCAACATAGATGCTGAACACCGCTACAGTACAAGACCTCACACTTTTCTCAGGTGTGGTCCCGCCGGAAGTCGTCAATTTCAAAATTTAGGTGTGACGGGAGTAGGATATTTGAGTTCAGCGTGGTTGAATTACCCTTTATACCCTCTTTCACAGTCCAACATAGATGCTGAACACCGCTACAGTACAAGACCTCACACTTTTCTCAGGTGTGGTCCCGCCGGAAGTCGTCAATTTCGAAATCTAGGTGTGACGATAGTAGGATATTTGAGTCCAGCGTGGTTGAATTACCCTTTATACTCTCTTTCACAGTCCAACATAGATGCTGAACACCGCTACAGTACAAGACCTCACACTTTTCTCAGGTGTGGTCCCGCCGGAAGTCGTCAATTTCGGAATTTAGGCGTGACGAGAGTAGGATATTTGAGTCCAGCGTGGTTGAATTACCCTTTATACTCTCTTTCACAGTCCAACATAGATGCTGAACACCGCTACAGTACAAGGCCTCACACTTTTCTCAGGTGTGGTCCCGCCGGAAGTCGTTAATTTCGGAATTTAGGCGTGACGAGAGTAGGATATTTGAGTCCAGCGTGGTTGAATTACCCTTTATACTCTCTTCCACAGTCCAACATAGATGCTGAACACCGCTACAGTACAAGACCTCACACTTTTCTCAGGTGTGGTCCCGCCGGAAGTCGTCAATTTCAAAATTTAGGTGTGACGAGAGTAGGATATTTGAGTCCAGCGTGGTTGAATTACCCTTTATACTCTCTTTCACAGTCCAACATAGATGCTGAACACCGCTACAGTACAAGACCTCACACTTTTCTCAGGTGTGGTCCCGCCGGAAGTCGTCAATTTCGAAATTTAGGTGTGACAAGAGTAGGATATCTGAGTCCAGCGTGGTTGAATTACCCTTTATACTCTCTTTCACAGTCCAACATAGATGCTGAACACCGCTACAGTACAAGACCTCACACTTTTCTCAGGTGTGGTCCCGCCGGAAGTCGTCAATTTCGAAATTTAGGTGTGACGAGAGTAGGATATTTGAGTCCAGCGTGGTTGAATAACCCTTTATACCCTCTTTCACAGTCCAACATAGATGCTGAACACCGCTACAGTACAAGACCTCACACTTTTCTCAGGTGTGGTCCCGCCGGAAGTCGTCAATTTCAAAATTTGGTGTGACGAGAGTAAGATATTTGAGTCCAGCGTGGTTGAATTACCCTTTATACTCTCTTTCACAGTCCAACATAGATGCTGAACACCGCTACAGTACAAGACCTCACACTTTTCTCAGGTGTGGTCCCGCCGGAAGTCGTCAATTTCGAAATTTAGGTGTGACGAGAGTAGGATATTTGAGTCCAGCGTGGTTGAATTACCCTTTATACTCTCTTTCACAGTCCAACATAGATGCTGAACACCGCTACAGTACAAGAACTTACAATTTTCTCAGGTGTGCTCCCGCCGGAAGTCGTCAATTTCGGAATTTAGGCGTGACGAGAGTAGGATATTTGTGCCCAGCCGGGTTGCATTACCCTTTATACTCTCTTTCACAGTCCAACATAGATGCTGAACACCGCTACAGTACAAGACCTCACACTTTTCTCAGGTGTGGTCCCGCCGGAAGTCGTCAATTTCGGAATTTAGGTGTGACGAGAGTAGGATATTTGAGTCCAGCGTGGTTGAATTACCCTTTATACTCTCTTCCACAGTCCAACATAGATGCTGAACACCGCTACAGTACAAGACCTCACACTTTTCTCAGGTGTTGTCCCGCCGGAAGTCGTCAATTTCGGAATTTAGGCATGACGAGAGTAGGATATTTGAGTTCAGCGTGATTGAATTACCCTTTATACTCTCTTCCACAGTCCAACATAGATGCTGAACACCGCTACAGTACAAGACCTCACACTTTTCTCAGGTGTTGTCCCACCGGAAGTCGTCAATTTCGAAATTTAGGTGTGACGAGAGTAGGATATTTGAGTTCAGCGTGGTTGAATTACCCTTTATGCTCTCTTTCACAGTCCAACATAGATGCTGAACACCGCTACAGTACAAGACCTCACACTTTTCTCAGGTGTGGTCCCGCCGGAAGTCGTCAATTTTGAAATCTAGGTGTGACGAGAGTAGAATATTTGAGTCCAGCGTGGTTGAATTACCCTTTATACTCTCTTTCACAGTCCAACATAGATGCTGAACACCGCTACAGTACAAGACCTCACACTTTTTCTCAGGTGTGGTCCCGCCGGAAGTCGTCAATTTCAAAATTTAGGTGTGACGAGAGTAGGATATTTGAGTCCAGCGTGGTCGAATTACCCTTTATATTCTCTTTCACAGTCCAACATAGATGCTGAACACCGCTACAGTACAAGACCTCACACTTTTCTCAGGTGTTGTCCCACCGGAAGTCGTCAATTTCGAAATTTAGGTGTGACGAGAGTAGGATATTTGAGTCCAGCGTGGTTGAATTACCCTTTATACTCTCTTTCACAGTCCAACATAGATGCTGAACACCGCTACAGTACAAGACCTCACACTTTTCTCAGGTGTGGTCCCGCCGGAAGTCGTCAATTTCGGAATTTAGGTGTGACGAGAGTAGGATATTTGAGTCCAGCGTGGTTGAATTACCCTTTATACTCTCTTTCACAGTCCAACATAGATGCTGAACACCGCTACAGTACAAGGCCTCACACTTTTCTCAGGTGTGGTCCCGCCGGAAGTCGTCAATTTCGGAATTTAGGCGTGACGAGAGTAGGATATTTGAGTCCAGCGTGGTTGAATTACCCTTTATACTCTCTTCCACAGTCCAACATAGATGCTGAACACCGCTACAGTACAAGACCTCACACTTTTCTCAGGTGTTGTCCCACCGGAAGTCGTCAATTTCGAAATTTAGGTGTGACGAGAGTAGGATATTTGAGTTCAGCGTGGTTGAATTACCCTTTATACCCTCTTTCACAGTCCAACATAGATGCTGAACACCGCTACAGTACAAGACCTCACACTTTTCTCAGGTGTGGTCCCGCCGGAAGTCGTCAATTTCGAAATTTAGGTGTGACGAGAGTAGGATATTTGAGTCCAGCGTGGTTGAATTACCCTTTATACTCTCTTTCACAGTCCAACATAGATGCTGAACACCGCTACAGTACAAGACCTCACACTTTTCTCAGGTGTAGTCCCGCTGGAAGTCGTCAATTTCAAACTTTAAGTGTGACGAGAGTAGGATATTTGAGTTCAGCGTGGTTGAATTACCCTTTATACCCTCTTTCACAGTCCAACATAGATGCTGAACACCGCTACAGTACAAGACCTCACACTTTTCTCAGGTGTTGTCCCACCGGAAGTCGTCAATTTCGAAATTTAGGTGTGACGAGAGTAGGATATTTGAGTCCAGCGTGGTCGAATTACCCTTTATATTCTCTTTCACAGTCCAACATAGATGCTGAACACCGCTACAGTACAAGACCTCACACTTTTCTCAGGTGTGGTCCCGCCGGAAGTCGTCAATTTCGAAATTTAGGTGTGACGAGAGTAGGATATTTGAGTCCAGCGTGGTTGATTCACCCTTTATACTCCCTTTGAAAGTCCATCATAGATGCTGAACACCGCTACAGTACAAGACCTCACACTTTTCTCAGGTGTGGTCCCGCCGGAAGTCGTCAATTTCGAAATTTAGGTGTGACGAGAGTAGGATATTTGAGTCCAGCGTGGTCGGATTACCCTTTATACTCCCTTTCACAGTCCATCATAGATGCTGAACACCGCTACAGTACAAGACCTCACACTTTTCTCAGGTGTGGTCCCGCCGGAAGTCGTCAATTTCGAAATTTAGGTGTGACGAGAGTAGGATATTTGAGTCCAGCGTGGTCGAATTACCCTTTATATTCTCTTTCACAGTCCAACATAGATGCTGAACACCGCTACAGTACAAAGCCTCACACTTCTCAGGTGTTGTCCCACCGGAAGTCGTCAATTTCGAACTTTAGGTGTGACGAGAGTAGGATATTTGAGTTCAGCGTGGTTGAGTTACCCTTTATACCCTCTTTCACAGTCCAACATAGATGCTGAACACCGCTACAGTACAAGACCTCACACTTTTCTCAGGTGTGGTCCCGCCGGAAGTCGTCAATTTTGAAATCTAGGTGTGACGAGAGTAGGATATTTGAGTCCAGCGTGGTTGAATTACCCTTTATACTCTCTTTCACAGTCCAACATAGATGCTGAACACCGCTACAGTACAAGACCTCACACTTTTCTCAGGTGTGGTCCCGCCGGAAGTCGTCAATTTCGGAATTTAGGCATGACGAGAGTAGGATATTTGAGTCCAGCGTGGTTGAATTACCCTTTATACTCTCTTCCACAGTCCAACATAGATGCTGAACACCGCTACAGTACAAGACCTCACACTTTTCTCAGGTGTTGTCCCACCGGAAGTCGTCAATTTCGAACTTTAGGTGTGACGAGAGTAGGATATTTGAGTTCAGCGTGGTTGAATTACCCTTTATACCCTCTTTCACAGTCCAACATAGATGCTGAACACCGCTACAGTACAAGACCTCACACTTTTCTCAGGTGTGGTCCCGCCGGAAGTCGTCAATTTCGGAATTTAGGTGTGACGAGAGTAGGATATTTGAGTCCAGCGTGGTCGAATTACCCTTTATACTCTCTTTCACAGTCCAACATAGATGCTGAACACCGCTACAGTACAAGACCTCACACTTTTCTCAGGTGTGGTCCCGCCGGAAGTCGTCAATTTCGAACTTTAGGTGTGACGAGAGTAGGATATTTGAGTCCAGCGTGGTCGAATTACCCTTTATACTCTCTTTCACAGTCCAACATAGATGCTGAACACCGCTACAGTACAAGACCTCACACTTTTCTCAGGTGTGGTCCCGCCGGAAGTCGTCAATTTCGAAATTTAGGTGTGACGAGAGTAGGATATTTGAGTCCAGCGTGGTCGAATTACCCTTTATACTCTCTTTCACAGTCCAACATAGATGCTGAACACCGCTACAGTACAAGACCTCACACTTTTCTCAGGTGTGGTCCCGCCGGAAGTCGTCAATTTCGGAATTTAGGTGTGACGAGAGTAGGATATTTGAGTCCAGCGTGGTTGAATTACCCTTTATACTCTCTTCCACAGTCCAACATAGATGCTGAACACCGCTACAGTACAAGACCTCACACTTTTCTCAGGTGTGGTCCCGCCGGAAGTCGTCAATTTCGAAATTTAGGTGTGACGAGAGTAGGATATTTGAGTCCAGCGTGGTCGAATTACCCTTTATATTCTCTTTCACAGTCCAACATAGATGCTGAACACCGCTACAGTACAAAGCCTCACACTTTTCTCAGGTGTGGTCCCGCCGGAAGTCGTCAATTTCGAAATTTAGGTGTGACGAGAGTAGGATATTTGAGTCCAGCGTGGTCGAATTACCCTTTATATTCTCTTTCACAGTCCAACATAGATGCTGAACACCGCTACAGTACAAGACCTCACACTTTTCTCAGGTGTTGTCCCACCGGAAGTCGTCAATTTCGAAATTTAGGTGTGACGAGAGTAGGATATTTGAGTCCAGCGTGGTCGAATTACCCTTTATATTCTCTTTCACAGTCCAACATAGATGCTGAACACCGCTACAGTACAAGACCTCACACTTTTCTCAGGTGTGGTCCCGCCGGAAGTCGTCAATTTCGAAATTTGGTGTGACGAGAGTAGGATATTTGAGTCCAGCGTGGTTGATTTACCCTTGATACTCACTTTCACAGTCCAACATAGATGCTGAATACCGCTACAGTACAAGACCTCCCACTTTTCTCAGGTGTGATCCCGCCGGAAGTCGTCAATTTCGAAATTTAGGTGTGACGAGAGTAGGATATTTGAGTCCAGCGCGGTAGATTTACCCTTTATACTCTCTTTCACAGTCCAACATAGATGCTGAACACCGCTACAGTACAAGACCTCACACTTTTCTCAGGTGTGGTCCCGCCGGAAGTCGTCAATTTCGAAATTTAGGTGTGACGAGAGTAGGATATTTGAGTCCAGCGTGGTCGGATTACCCTTTATACTCCCTTTCACAGTCCATCATAGATGCTGAACACCGCTACAGTACAAGACCTCACACTTTTCTCAGGTGTGGTCCCGCCGGAAGTCGTCAATTTCGAAATTTAGGTGTGACGAGAGTAGGATATTTGAGTCCAGCGTGGTTGAATTACCCTTTATACTCTCTTTCACAGTCCAACATAGATGCTGAACACCGCTACAGTACAAGACCTCACACTTTTCTCAGGTGTGGTCCCGCCGGAAGTCGTCAATTTCGAAATTTAGGTGTGACGAGAGTAGGATATTTGAGTCCAGCGTGGTTGAATTACCCTTTATACTCTCTTTCACAGTCCAACATAGATGCTGAACACCGCTACAGTACAAGACCTCACACTTTTCTCAGGTGTGGTCCCGCCGGAAGTCGTCAATTTCGAAATTTAGGTGTGACGAGAGTAGGATATTTGAGTCCAGCGTGGTCGAATTACCCTTTATACTCTCTTTCACAGTCCAACATAGATGCTGAACACCGCTACAGTACAAGACCTCACACTTTTCTCAGGTGTGGTCCCGCCGGAAGTCGTCAATTTCGAAATCTAGGTGTGACGAGAGTAGGATATTTGAGTCCAGCGTGGTTGAATTACCCTTTATACTCTCTTTCACAGTCCAACATAGATGCTGAACACCGCTACAGTACAAGACCTCACACTTTTCTCAGGTGTGGTCCCGCCGGAAGTCGTCAATTTCGAACTTTAGGTGTGACGAGAGTAGGATATTTGAGTTCAGCGTGGTTGAATTACCCTTTATACCCTCTTTCACAGTCCAACATAGATGCTGAACACCGCTACAGTACAAGACCTCATACTTTTCTCAGGTGTGGTCCCGCCGGAAGTCGTCAATTTCGGAATTTAGGTGTGACGAGAGTAGGATATTTGAGTCCAGCGTAGTTGAATTACCCTTTATACTCTCTTCCACAGTCCAACATAGATGCTGAACACCGCTACAGTACAAGACCTCACACTTTTCTCAGGTGTGGTCCCGCCGGAAGTCGTCAATTTCGGAATTTAGGCGTGACGAGAGTAGGATATTTGAGTCCAGCGTGGTTGAATTACCCTTTATACTCTCTTCCACAGTCCAACATAGATGCTGAACACCGCTACAGTACAAGACCTCACACTTTTCTCAGGTGTTGTCCCACCGGAAGTCGTCAATTTCGAAATTTGGTGTGACGAGAGTAGGATATTTGAGTCCAGCGTGGTTGAATTACCCTTTATACTCTCTTTCACAGTCCAACATAGATGCTGAACACCGCTACAGTACAAGACCTCACACTTTTCTCAGGTGTGGTCCCGCCGGAAGTCGTCAATTTCGAACTTTAGGTGTGACGAGAGTAGGATATTTGAGTTCAGCGTGGTTGAATTACCCTTTATACCCTCTTTCACAGTCCAACATAGATGCTGAACACCGCTACAGTACAAGACCTCACACTTTTCTCAGGTGTGGTCCCGCCGGAAGTCGTCAATTTCGAAATCTAGGTGTGACGAGAGTAGGATATTTGAGTCCAGCGTGGTTGAATTACCCTTTATACTCTCTTTCACAGTCCAACATAGATGCTGAACACCGCTACAGTACAAGACCTCAAACTTTTCTCAGGTGTGGTCCCGCCGGAAGTCGGCAATTTTCGAAATCTAGGTGTGACGAGAGTAGGATATTTGAGTCCAGCGTGGTTGAATTACCCTTTATACTCTCTTTCACAGTCCAACATAGATGCTGAACACCGCTACAGTACAAGACCTCACACTTTTCTCAGGTGTGGTCCCGCCGGAAGTCGTCAATTTCGGAATTTAGGCGTGACGAGAGTAGGATATTTGAGTCCAGCGTGGTTGAATTACCCTTTATACCCTCTTTCACAGTCCAACATAGATGCTGAACACCGCTACAGTACAAGACCTCACACTTTTCTCAGGTGTGGTCCCGCCGGAAGTCGTCAATTTTGAAATCTAGGTGTGACGAGAGTAGGATATTTGAGTCCAGCGTGGTTGAATTACCCTTTATACTCTCTTTCACAGTCCAACATAGATGCTGAACACCGCTACAGTACAAAGCCTCACACTTTTCTCAGGTGTGGTCCCGCCGGAAGTCGTCAATTTCGAAATTTAGGTGTGACGAGAGTAGGATATTTGAGTCCAGCGTGGTCGAATTACCCTTTATACTCTCTTTCACAGTCCAACATAGATGCTGAACACCGCTACAGTACAAGACCTCACACTTTTCTCAGGTGTTGTCCCACCGGAAGTCGTCAATTTCGAAATTTAGGTGTGACGAGAGTAGGATATTTGAGTCCAGCGTGGTTGAATTACCCTTTATACTCTCTTTCACAGTCCAACATAGATGCTGAACACCGCTACAGTACAAGGCCTCACACTTTTCTCAGGTGTGGTCCCGCCGGAAGTCGTCAATTTCGAAATTTATGTGTGACGAGAGTAGGATATTTGAGTCCAGCGTGGTTGATTTACCCTTTATACTCCCTTTCACAGTCCAACATAGATGCTGAACACCGCTACAGTACAAGACCTCACACTTTTCTCAGGTGTGGTCCCGCCGGAAGTCGTCAATTTCGAAATTTAGGTGTGACGAGAGTAGGATATTTGAGTCCAGCGTGGTTGATTCACCCTTTATACTCCCTTTGAAAGTCCATCATAGATGCTGAACACCGCTACAGTACAAGACCTCACACTTTTCTCAGGTGTGGTCCCGCCGGAAGTCGTCAATTTCGAAATTTAGGTGTGACGAGAATAGGATATCTGAGTCCAGCGTGGTTGATTTACCCTTGATACTCACTTTCACAGTCCAACATAGATGCTGAATACCGCTACAGTACAAGACCTCCCACTTTTCTCAGGTGTGATCCCGCCGGAAGTCGTCAATTTCGAAATTTAGGTGTGACGAGAGTAGGATATTTGAGTCCAGCGTGGTTGATTCACCCTTTATACTCCCTTTGAAAGTCCAACATAGATGCTGAACACCGCTACAGTACAAGGCCTCATACTTTTCTCAGGTGTGGTCCCGCCGGAAGTCGTCAATTTCGAAATTTAGGTGTGACGAGAGTAGGATGTTTGAGTCCAGCGTGGTAGATTTATCCTTTACACTCACTTTCACAGTCCATCATAGATGCTGAACACCGCTACAGTACAAGGCATCATACTTTTCTCAGGTGTGGTCCCGCCGGAGGTCGTCAATTTCGAAATTTAGGTGTGACGAGAGTAGGATATTGGAGTCCAGCGTTGTTGAATTACCCTTTATACTCTCTTTCACAGTCCAACATAGATGCTGAACACCGCTACAGTACAAGGCCTCACACTTTTCTCAGGTGTGGTCCCGCCGGAAGTCGTCAATTTCGAAATTTAGGTGTGACGAGAGTAGGATATTTGAGTCCAGCGTGGTAGATTTACCCTTTATACTCACTTTCACAGTCCAACATAGATGCTGAACACCGCTACAGTACAAGGCCTCACACTTTTCTCAGGTGTGGTCCCGCCGGAAGTCGTCAATTTCGAAATTTGGTGTGACGAGAGTAAGATATTTGAGTCCAGCGTGGTAAATTTATCCCTTACACTCACTTTCACAGTCCAACATAGATGCTGAACACCGCTACAGTACAAGACCTCCCACTTTTCTCAGGTGTGATCCCGCCGGAAGTCGTCAATTCCGAAATTTAGGTGTGACGAGAGTAGGATATTTGAGTCCAGCGTGGTTGATTCACTCTTTATACTCCCTTTCACAGTCCAACATAGATGCTGAACACCTCTACATTACAAGGTCTCACACTTTTCTCAGGTGTGGTCCCGCCGGAAGTCGTCAATTTCGAAATTTAGGTGTGACGAGAGTAGGATATTTGAGTCCAGCGTGGTAGATTTACCCTTTATACTCTCTTTCACAGTCCAACATAGATGCTGAACACCGCTACAGTACAAGGCCTCACACTTTTCTCAGGTGTGGTCCCGCCGGAAGTCGTCAATTTCGAAATTTAGGTGTGACGAGAGTAGGATATTTGAGTCCAGCGTGGTCGAATTACCCTTTTTACTCTCTTTCACAGTCCAACATAGATGCTGAACACCGCTACAGTACAAGACCTCAAGCTTTTCTCAGGTGTGGTCCCGCCGGAAGTCGTCAATTTCGAAATTCAGGTGTGACGGGAGTAGGATATTTGAGTCCAGCGTGGTAGATTTACCCTTTATACTCACTTTCACAGTCCAACATAGATGCTGAACACCGCTACAGTACAAGACCTCACACTTTTCTCAGGTGTGGTCCCGCCGGAAGTCGTCAATTTCGAAATTTAGGTGTGACGAGAGTAGGATATTTGAGTCCAGCGTGGTTGATTCACCCTTTATACTCCCTTTGAAAGTCCAACATAGATGCTGAACACCGCTACAGTACAAGACCTCACACTTTTCTCAGGTGTGGTCCCGCCGGAAGTCGTCAATTTCGAAATTTAGGTGTGACGAGAGTAGGATATTTGAGTCCAGCGTGGTCGAATTACCCTTTATATTCTCTTTCACAGTCCAACATAGATGCTGAACACCGCTACAGTACAAGACCTCACACTTTTCTCAGGTGTGGTCCCGCCGGAAGTCGTCAATTTCGAAATTTGGGTGCTGTGACGAGGAAGTAGGATATTTGAGTCCAGCGTGGTTGAATTACCCTTTATACTCCCTTTTACAGTCCAACATAGATGCTGAACACCGCTACAGTACAAGACCTCACACTTTTCTCAGGTGTGGTCCCGCCGGAAGTCGTCAATTTCGAAATTTAGGTGTGACGAGAGTAGGATATTTGAGTCCAGCGTGGTCGGATTACCCTTTATACTCCCTTTCACAGTCCATCATAGATGCTGAACACCGCTACAGTACAAGACCTCACACTTTTCTCAGGTGTGGTCCCGCCGGAAGTCGTCAATTTCGAAATTTAGGTGTGACGAGAGTAGGATATTTGAGTCCAGCGTGGTTGATTCACCCTTTATACTCCCTTTGAAAGTCCAACATAGATGCTGAACACCGCTACAGTACAAGACCTCACACTTTTCTCAGGTGTGGTCCCGCCGGAAGTCGTCAATTTCGAAATTTAGGTGTGACGAGAGTAGGATATTTGAGTCCAGCGTGGTCGGATTACCCTTTATACTCACTTTCACAGTCCAACATAGATGCTGAACACCGCTACAGTACAAGGCCTCACACTTTTCTCAGGTGTGGTCCCGCCGGAAGTCGTCAATTTCAAAATTTGGTGTGACGAGAGTAAGATATTTGAGTCCAGCGTGGTAGATTTACAGTTTATACTCACTTTCACAGTCCAACATAGATGCTGAACACCGCTACAGTACAAGGCCTCACACTTTTCTCCGGTGTGGTCCCGCTGGAAGGGGTCAATTTCTGAAATATAGGAGTCACGAGAGTAGGATATTTGAGTCCAGCGTGGTTGATTTACCCTTTATACTCTCTTCCACAGTCCAACATAGATGCTGAACACCGCTACAGTAAAAGGCCTCACACTTTTCTCAGGTGTGGTCCCGCCGGAAGTCGTCAATTGTGAAATTTAGGTGAGACGAGAGTAGGATATTTGAGTCCAGCGTGGTTGATTTACCCTTGATACTCACTTTCACAGTCCAACATAGATGCTGAACACCGCTACAGTACAAGGCCTCACACTTTTCTCAGGTGTGGTCCCGCCGGAAGTCGTCAATTTCGAAATTTGGTGTGACGAGAGTAAGATATTTGAGTCCAGCGTGGTAAATTTATCCCTTACACTCACTTTCACAGTCCAACATAGATGCTGAACACCGCTACAGTACAAGGCCTCACACTTTTCTCAGGTGTGGTCCCGCCGGAAGTCGTCAATTTCGAAATTTAGGTGTGACGAGAGTAGGATATTTGAGTCCAGCGTGGTTGATTCACCCTTTATACTCCCTTTGAAAGTCCAACATAGATGCTGAACACCGCTACAGTACAAGACCTCACACTTGTCTCAGGTGTGGTCCCGCCGGAAGTCGTCAATTTCGAAATTTGGTGTGACGAGAGTAAGATATTTGAGTCCAGCGTGGTAGATTTACCCTTTATACTCACTTTCACAGTCCAACATAGATGCTGAACACCGCTACAGTACAAGGCCTCACACTTTTCTCAGGTGTGGTCCCGCCGGAAGTCGTCAATTTCGAAATTTGGTGTGACGAGAGTAAGATATTTGAGTCCAGCGTGGTAGATTTACCCTTTATACTCACTTTCGCAGTCCAACATAGATGCTGAACACCGCTACAGTACAAGGCCTCACACTTTTCTCAGGTGTGGTCCCGCCGGAAGTCGTCAATTTCGAAATTCAGGTGTGACGGGAGTAGGATATTTGAGTCCAGCGTGGTTGATTTACCCTTTATACTCCCTTTCACAGTCCAACATAGATGCTGAACACCGCTACAGTACAAGACCTCACACTTTTCTCAGGTGTGGTCCCGCCGGAAGTCGTCAATTTCGAAATTTAGGTGTGACGAGAGTAGGATATTTGAGTCCAGCGTGGTAGATTTACCCTTTATACTCACTTTCACAGTCCAACATAGATGCTGAACACCGCTACAGTACAAGGCCTCACACTTTTCTCAGGTGTGGTCCCGTCGGAAGTCGTCAATTTCGAAATTTAGGTGTGACGAGAGTAGGATATTTGAGTCCAGCGCGGTAGATTTACCCTTTATACTCTCTTTCACAGTCCAACATAGATGCTGAACACCGCTACAGTACAAGGCCTCACACTTTTCTCAGGTGTGGTCCCGCCGGAAGTCGTCAATTTCGAAATTTAGGTGTGACGAGAGTAGGATATTTGAGTCCAGCGTGGTAAATTTACCCTTCATACTCACTTTCACAGTCCAACATAGATGCTGAACACCGCTACAGTACAAGGCCTCACACTTTTCTCAGGTGTGGTCCCGTCGGAAGTCGTCAATTTCGAAATTTAGGTGTGACGAGAGTAGGATATTTGAGTCCAGCGTGGTAGATTTACCCTTTATACTCACTTTCACAGTCCAACATAGATGCTGAACACCGCTACAGTACCAGGCCTCACACTTTTCTCAGGTGTGGTCCCGCCGGAAGTCGTCAATTTCGAAATTTAGGTGTGACGAGAGTAGGATATTTGAGTCCAGCGTGGTAGATTTACCCTTTATACTCTCTTTCACAGTCCAACATAGATGCTGAACACCGCTACAGTACAAGGCCTCACACTTTTCTCAGGTGTGGTCCCGCCGGAAGTCGTCAATTTCGAAATTTAGGTGTGACGAGAGTAGGATATTTGAGTCCAGCGTGGTAGATTTACCCTTTATACTCACTTTCGCAGTCCAACATAGATGCTGAACACCGCTACAGTAAAAGGCCTCACACTTTTCTCAGGTGTGGTCCCGCCGGAAGTCGTCAATTTCGAAATTTAGGTGTGACGAGAGTAGGATATTTGAGTCCAGCGTGGTAAATTTACCCTTCATACTCACTTTCACAGTCCAACATAGATGCTGAACACCGCTACAGTACAAGGCCTCACACTTTTCTCAGGTGTGGTCCCGTCGGAAGTCGTCAATTTCGAAATTTAGGTGTGACGAGAGTAGGATATTTGAGTCCAGCGTGGTAGATTTACCCTTTATACTCACTTTCACAGTCCAACATAGATGCTGAACACCGCTACAGTACCAGGCCTCACACTTTTCTCAGGTGTGGTCCCGCCGGAAGTCGTCAATTTCGAAATTTAGGTGTGACGAGAGTAGGATATTTGAGTCCAGCGCGGTAGATTTACCCTTTATACTCTCTTTCACAGTCCAACATAGATGCTGAACACCGCTACAGTACAAGGCCTCACACTTTTCTCAGGTGTGGTCCCGCCGGAAGTCGTCAATTTCGAAATTTAGGTGTGACGAGAGTAGGATATTTGAGTCCAGCGTGGTGATTTACCCTTTATACTCACTTTCACAGTCCAACATAGATGCTGAACACCGCTACAGTACAAGGCCTCACACTTTTCTCAGGTGTGGTCCCGCCGGAAGTCGTCAATTTCGAAATTTAGGTGTGACGAGAGTAGGATATTTGAGTCCAGCGTGGTAGATTTACCCTTTATACTCACTTTCACAGTCCAACATAGATGCTGAACACCGCTACAGTACAAGGCCTCACACTTTTCTCAGGTGTGGTCCCGTCGGAAGTCGTCAATTTCGAAATTTAGGTGTGACGAGAGTAGGATATTTGAGTCCAGCGTGGTTGATTTACCCTTTATACTCCCTTTCACAGTCCAACATAGATGCTGAACACCGCTACAGTACAAGGCCTCATACTTTTCTCAGGTGTGGTCCCGCCGGAAGTCGTCAATTTCGAAATTTAGGTGTGACGAGAGTAGGATATTTGAGTCCAGCGTGGTCGGATTACCCTTTATACTCCCTTTCACAGTCCATCATAGATGCTGAACACCGCTACAGTACAAGACCTCACACTTTTCTCAGGTGTGGTCCCGCCGGAAGTCGTCAATTTCGAAATTTAGGTGTGACGAGAGTAGGATATTTGAGTCCAGCGTGGTAGATTTACCCTTTATACTCACTTTCACAGTCCAACATAGATGCTGAACACCGCTACAGTACAAGGCCTCACACTTTTCTCAGGTGTGGTCCCGCCGGAAGTCGTCAATTTCGAAATTTAGGTGTGACGAGAGTAGGATATTTGAGTCCAGCGTGGTAGATTTACCCTTTATACTCACTTTCACAGTCCAACATAGATGCTGAACACCGCTACAGTACAAGGCCTCACACTTTTCTCAGGTGTGGTCCCGTCGGAAGTCGTCAATTTCGGAAATTTAGGTGTGACGAGAGTAGGATATTTGGAGTCCAGCGTGGTCGATTTACCCTTTATACTCACTTTCACAGTCCAACATAGATGCTGAACACCGCTACAGTACAAGGCCTCACACTTTTCTCAGGTGTGGTCCCGCCGGAAGTCGTCAATTTCAAAATTCAGGTGTGACGGGAGTAGGATATTTGAGTCCAGCGTGGTTGATTTACCCTTTATACTCACTTTCACAGTCCAACATAGATGCTGAACACCGCTACAGAACCAGGCCTCACACTTTTCTCAGGTGTGGTCCCGCCGGAAGTCGTCAATTTCGAAATTTAGGTGTGACGAGAGTAAGATATTTGAGTCCAGCGTGGTAGATTTACCCTTTATACTCACTTTCGCAGTCCAACATAGATGCTGAACACCGCTACAGTACAAGGCCTCACACTTTTCTCAGGTGTGGTCCCGCCGGAAGTCGTCAATTTCGAAATTCAGGTGTGACGGGAGTAGGATATTTGAGTCCAGCGTGGTTGATTTACCCTTTATACTCACTTTCACAGTCCAACATAGATGCTGAACACCGCTACAGTACAAGGCCTCACACTTTTCTCAGGTGTGGTCCCGCCGGAAGTCGTCAATTTCGAAATTTAGGTGTGACGAGAGTAGGATATTTGAGTCCAGCGTGGTAGATTTATCCTTTACACTCACTTTCACCGTCCAACATAGATGCTGAACACCGCTAAAGTTTAAGGCCTCACACTTTTCTCAGGTGTGGTTCCGCCGGAAGTCGTCAATTTCGGAATTTAGTTGTGACGAGAGTAGGATATTTGAGTACAGCGTGGTCGATTTACCCTGTATACTCTCTTCCACAGTCCAACATAGATGCTGAACACCGCTACAGTACAAGGCCTCACACTTTTCTCAGGTGTGGTCCCGCCGGAAGTCGTCAATTTCGAAATTCAGGTGTGACGGGAGTAGGATATTTGAGTCCAGCGTGGTTGATTTACCCTTTATACTCACTTTCACAGTCCAACATAGATGCTGAACACCGCTACAGTACAAGGCCTCACACTTTTCTCAGGTGTGGTCCCGCCGGAAGTCGTCAATTTCGAAATTTAGGTGTGACGAGAGTAGGATATTTGAGTCCAGCGTGGTAGATTTACCCTTTATACTCACTTTCACAGTCCAACATAGATGCTGAACACCGCTACAGTACAAGGCCTCACACTTTTCTCAGGTGTGGTCCCGCCGGAAGTCGTCAATTTCGAAATTTGGTGTGACGAGAGTAAGATATTTGAGTCCAGCGTGGTAGATTTACCCTTTATACTCGCTTTCGCAGTCCAACATAGATGCTGAACACCGCTACAGTACAAGGCCTCACACTTTTCTCAGGTGTGGTCCCGCCGGAAGTCGTCAATTTCGAAATTTAGGTGTGACGAGAGTAGGATATTTGAGTCCAGCGTGGTTGATTCACCCTTTATACTCCCTTTCACAGTCCAACATAGATGCTGAACACCGCTACAGTACAAGACCTCACACTTTTCTCAGGTGTGGTCCGGTCGGAAGTCGTCAATTTCGAAATTTAGGTGTGACGAGAGTAGGATATTTGAGTCCAGCGTGGTAGATTTACCCTTTATACTCACTTTCACAGTCCAACATAGATGCTGAACACCGCTACAGTACCAGGCCTCACACTTTTCTCAGGTGTGGTCCCGCCGGAAGTCGTCAATTTCGAAATTTAGGTGTGACGAGAGTAGGATATTTGAGTCCAGCGTGGTAGATTTATCCTTTACACTCACTTTCACAGTCCAACATTGATGCTGAACACCGCTACAGTACAAGCCTCACACTTTTCTCAGGTGTGGTCCCGCCGGAAGTCGTCAATTTCGAAATTTAGGTGTGACGAGAGTAGGATATTTGAGTCCAGCGTGGTAGATTTACCCTTTATACTCACTTTCACAGTCCAACATAGATGCTGAACACCGCTACAGTACAAGGCCTCACACTTTTCTCAGGTGTGGTCCCGCCGGAAGTCGTCAATTTCGAAATTTAGGTGTGACGAGAGTAGGATATTTGAGTCCAGCGTGGTAGATTTATCCTTTACACTCACTTTCACAGTCCAACATTGATGCTGAACACCGCTACAGTACAAGCCTCACACTTTTCTCAGGTGTGGTCCCGCCGGAAGTCGTCAATTTCGAAATTCAGGTGTGACGGGAGTAGGATATTTGAGTCCAGCGTGGTTGATTTACCCTTTATACTCACTTTCACAGTCCAACATAGATGCTGAACACCGCTACAGTACAAGGCCTCACACTTTTCTCAGGTGTGGTCCCGCCGGAAGTCGTCAATTTCGAAATTTAGGTGTGACGAGAGTAGGATATTTGAGTCCAGCGTGGTAGATTTACCCTTTATACTCACTTTCACAGTCCAACATAGATGCTGAACACCGCTACAGTACAAGGCCTCACACTTTTCTCAGGTGTGGTCCCGCCGGAAGTCGTCAATTTCGAAATTTAGGTGTGACGAGAGTAGGATATTTGAGTCCAGCGTGGTAGATTTACCCTTTATACTCACTTTCACAGTCCAACATAGATGCTGAACACCGCTACAGTACAAGGCCTCACACTTTTCTCAGGTGTGGTCCCGCCGGAAGTCGTCAATTTCGAAATTTAGGTGTGACGAGAGTAGGATATTTGAGTCCAGCGTGGTCGGATTACCCTTTATACTCCCTTTCACAGTCCAACATAGATGCTGAACACCGCTACAGTACAAGGCCTCACACTTTTCTCAGGTGTGGTCCCGCCGGAAGTCGTCAATTTCGAAATTTGGTGTGACGAGAGTAAGATATTTGAGTCCAGCGTGGTAGATTTACCCTTTATACTCGCTTTCGCAGTCCAACATAGATGCTGAACACCGCTACAGTACAAGGCCTCACACTTTTCTCAGGTGTGGTCCCGCCGGAAGTCGTCAATTTCGAAATTTAGGTGAGACGAGAGTAGGATATTTGAGTCCAGCGTGGTAGATTTACCCTTTATACTCACTTTCACAGTCCAACATAGATGCTGAACACCGCTACAGTACAAGGCCTCACACTTTTCTCAGGTGTGGTCCCGCCGGAAGTCGTCAATTTCGAAATTTAGGTGTGACGAGAGTAGGATATTTGAGTCCAGCGTGGTAGATTTACCCTTTATACTCGCTTTCGCAGTCCAACATAGATGCTGAACACCGCTACAGTACAAGGCCTCACACTTTTCTCAGGTGTGGTCCCGCCGGAAGTCGTCAATTTCGAAATTTGGTGTGACGAGAGTAAGATATTTGAGTCCAGCGTGGTAGATTTACCCTTTATACTCACTTTCACCGCCCAACATAGATGCTGAACACCGCTACAGTACAAGGCCTCACACTTTTCTCAGGTGTGGTCCCGCCGGAAGTCGTCAATTTCAAATCTTAGGTGTGGCGAGAGTAGGATATTTGAGTCCAGCGTGGTCGGATTACCCTTTATACTCCCTTTCACAGTCCAACATAGATGCTGAACACCGCTACAGTACAAGACCTCACACTTTTCTCAGGTGTGGTCCCGCCGGAAGTCGTCAATTTCGAAATTTAGGTGTGACGAGAGTAGGATATTTGAGTCCAGCGTGGTTGATTCACCCTTCACACTCACTTCCACCGTCCAACATAGACGCTTAACACTGCTATAGTACAAGGCCTCACACTTTTCTTAGGTGTGGTCCCGCCGGAAGTCGTCAATTTCGAAATTTAGGTGTGACGAGAGTAGGATATTTGAGTCGAGCGTGGTCGATTCACCCTGTCTACTCGCTTTCACCGTCCAACATAGATGCTGAACACCGCTACAGTACAAGGCCTCATACTTTTCTCAGGTGTGGTCCCGCCGGAAGTCGTCAATTTCGAAATTTAGGTGTGACGAGAGTAGGATATTTGAGTCCAGCGTGGTCGGATTACCCTTTCTACTCACTTTCACAGTCCAAAATAGATGCTGAACACCGCTACAGTACAAGGCCTCACACTTTTTCTCAGGTGTGGTCCCGCCGGAAGTCGTCAATTTCGAAATTTAGGTGTGACGATAGTAGGATATTTGAGTCCAGCGTGGTAGATTTACCCTTTATACTCACTTTCACAGTCCAACATAGATGCTGAACACCGCTACAGTACAAGGCCTCACACTTTTCTCAGGTGTGGTCCGCCGGAAGTCGTCAATTTCGAAATTTAGGTGTGACGAGAGTAGGATATTTGAGTCCAGCGCGGTAGATTTACCCTTTATACTCTCTTTCACAGTCCAACATAGATGCTGAACACCGTTACAGTACAAGGCCTCACACTTTTCTCAGGTGTGGTCCCGCCGGAAGTCGTCAGTTTCGAAATTTAGGTGTGACGAGAGTAGGATATTTGAGTCTAGCGTGGTCGATTTACCCTGTCTACTCGCTTTCACCGTCCAACATAGATGCTGAACACCGCTACAGTATGAGACCTCACACTTTTCTCAGGTGTGGTCCCGCCGGAAGTCGTCAATTTCGAAATTTAGGTGTGACGAGGTAGGATATTTGAGTCCAGCGTGGTCGATTTACCCTTTCTACTCACTTTCACCGTCCAAAATAGATGCTGAACACCGCTACAGTATGAGGCCTCACACTTTTCTCAGGTGTAGTCCCGCCGGAAGTCGTCAATTTCGGAATTCAGGTGTGACGAAAGTAGGAAATTTGAGTCCACTGTGGTCGATTTACCCTGTATACTCACTTTCACAGTCCAAAATAGATGCTGAACACCGCTACAGTATGAGGCTTCACACTTTTCTCAGGTGTGGTCCCGCCGGAAGTCGTCAATTTCGGAATTTAGGCGTGACGAGAGTAGGATATTTGAGTCCAGTGTGGTCGATTTACCCTGTATACTCTCTTTCACAGTCCAAAATAGATGCTGAACACCGCTACAGTATGAGGCCTCACACTTTTCTCAGGTGTGGTCCCGCCGGAAGTCGTCAATTTCGGAATTTAGGTGTGACGAAAGTAGGAAATTTGAGTCCAGTGTGGTCGATTTACCCTGTATACTCTCTTTCACAGTCCAAAATAGATGCTGAACACCGCTACAGTATGAGGCCTCACACTTTTCTCAGGTGTGGTCCCGCCGGAAGTCGTCAATTTCGGAATTTAGGTGTGACGAAAGTAGGAAATTTGAGTCCAGTGTGGTCGATTTACCCTGTATACTCTCTTTCACAGTCCAAAATAGATGCTGAACACCGCTACAGTATGAGGCCTCACACTTTTCTCAGGTGTGGTCCCGCCGGAAGTCGTCAATTTCGAAATTTAGGTGTGACGAAAGTAGGGATATTTGAGTCCAGTGTGGTCGATTTACCCTGTATACTCTCTTTCACAGTCCAAAATAGATGCTGAACACCGCTACAGTATGAGGCCTCACACTTTTCTCAGGTGTGGTCCGCCGGAAGTCGTCAATTTCGAAATTTAGGTGTGACGCGAATAGGATATTTGAGTCCACCGTGGTCGATTTACCCTGTATACTTACTTTCACCGTCCAACAAAGATGCTGAACACCGCTACAGTACAAGGCCTCACACTTTTCTCAGGTGTTGTCCCGCCGGAAGTCGTCAATTTAGAAATTTAGGTGTGACGAAAGTAGGATATTTGAGTCCAGTGTGGTCGATTTACCCTGTATACTCACTTTCACCGTCCAAAATAGATGCTGAACACCGCTACAGTATGAGGCCTCACACTTTTCTCAGGTGTGGTCCCGCCGGAAGTCGTCAATTTCGGAATTTAGGTGTGACGAGAGTAGGATATTTGAGTCCAGTGCGGTCGATTTACCCTGTATACTCTCTTTCACAGTCCAAAATAGATGCTGAACACCGCTACAGTATGAGGCCTCACACTTTTCTCAGGTGTGGTCCCGCCGGAAGTCGTCAATTTCGGAATTTAGGTGTGACGAGAGTAGGATATTTGAGTCCAGTGTGGTCGATTTACCCTGTATACTCCCTTTCACCGTCCAAAATAGATGCTGAACACCGCTACAGTATGAGGCCTCACACTTTTCTCAGGTGTGGTCCCGCCGGAAGTCGTCAATTTCGAAATTTAGGTGTGACGAAAGTAGGAAATTTGAGTCCAGTGTGGTCGATTTACCCTGTATACTCACTTTCACCGTCCAAAATAGATGCTGAACACCGCTACAGTATGAGGCCTCACACTTTTCTCAGGTGTGGTCCCGCCGGAAGTCGTCAATTTCGGAATTTAGGTGTGACGAAAGTAGGATATTTGAGTCCAGTGTGGTCGATTTACCCTGTATACTCTCTTTCACAGTCCAAAATAGATGCTGAACACCGCTACAGTATGAGGCCTCACACTTTTCTCAGGTGTGGTCCCGCCGGAACTCGGCAATTTTGGAATTTAGGCGTCACGAGAGTAGGATATTTGAGTCCAGTGTGGTCGATTTACCCTGTATACTCACTTTCACAGTCCAAAATAGATGCTGAACACCGCTACAGTATGAGGCCTCACACTTTTCTCAGGTGTAGTCCCGCCGGAAGTCGTCACTTTTGAAATTTAGGTGTGACGAGAGTAGGATATTTGAGTCCACTGTGGTCGATTTACCCTGTATACTCACTTTCACAGTCCAAAATAGATGCTGAACACCGCTACAGTATGAGGCCTCACACTTTTCTCAGGTGTGGTCCCGCCGGAAGTCGTCAATTTCGGAATTTAGGCGGGCCGAGAGCAGGATATTTGAGTCCAGTGTGGTCGATTTACCCTGTATACTCTCTTTCACAGTCCAAAATAGATGCTGAACACCGCTACAGTATGAGGCCTCACACTTTTCTCAGGTGTGGTCCCGCCGGAAGTCGTCAATTTCGGAATTTAGGTGTGACGAAAGTAGGATATTTGAGTCCAGTGTGGTCGATTTACCCCGTATACTCTCTTTCACAGTCCAAAATAGATGCTGAACACCGCTACAGTATGAGGCCTCACACTTTTCTCAGGTGTGGTCCCGCCGGAAGTCGTCAATTTCGGAATTTAGGTGTGACGAAAGTAGGAAATTTGAGTCCAGTGTGGTCGATTTACCCTGTATACTCTCTTTCACCGTCCAAAATAGATGCTGAACACCGCTACAGTATGAGGCCTCACACTTTTCTCAGGTGTGGTCCCGCCGGAAGTCATCACTTTTGGAATTTAGGTGTGACGAGAGTAGGATATTTGAGTCCACTGTGGTCGATTTACCCTGTATACTGACTTCCACCGTTCAAAATAGATGCTGAACACCGCTACAGTATGAGTCCTCACACTTTTCTAAGGTGTGGTCCCACCGGAAGTCGTCACTTTTGAAATTTAAGTGTCACGAGAGTAAGATATTTGAGTCCAGTGTGGTCGATTTACCCTGTATACTCTCTTTCACAGTCCAAAATAGATGCTGAACACCGCTACAGTATGAGGCCTCACACTTTTCTAAGGTGTGGTCCCACCGGAAGTCGTCACTTTTGAAATTTAAGTGTCACGAGAGTAAGATATTTGAGTCCAGCGTGCTCGATTCACCCTGTATACTCACTTTCACCGTCCAAAATAGATGCTGAACACCGCTACAGTATGAGGCCTCACACTTTTCTCAGGTGTGGTCCCGCCGGAAGTCGTCAATTTCGGAATTTAGGTGTGACGAGAGTAGGATATTTGAGTCCAGTGTGGTCGATTTACCCCGTATACTCACTTTCACCGTCCAAAATAGATGCTGAACACCGCTACAGTATGAGGCCTCACACTTTTCTCAGGTGTGGTCCCGCCGGAAGTCGTCAATTTCGGAATTTAGGTGTGACGTGAGTAGGATATTTGAGTCCAGTGTGGTCGATTTACCCTGTATACTCACTTTCACCGTCCAAAATAGATGCTGAACACCGCTACAGTATGAGGCCTCACACTTTTCTCAGGTGTGGTCCCGCCGGAAGTCGTCAATTTCGGAATTTAGGTGTGACGAAAGTAGGAAATTTGAGTCCAGTGTGGTCGATTTACCCTGTATGCTCACTTTCACCGTCCAAAATAGATGCTGAACACCGCTACAGTATGAGGCCTCACATTTTTCTCAGGTGTAGTCCCGCCGGAAGTCGTCAATTTCGAAATTTAGGTGTGACGAAAGTAGGAAATTTGAGTCCAGTGTGGTCGATTTACCCTGTATACTCTCTTTCACAGTCCAAAATAGATGCTGAACACCGCTACAGTATGAGGCCTCACACTTTTCTCAGGTGTGGTCCCGCCGGAAGTCGTCAATTTCGGAATTTAGGTGTGACGAAAGTAGGATATTTGAGTCCAGTGTGGTCGATTTACCCTGTATACTCTCTTTCACAGTCCAAAATAGATGCTGAACACCGCTACAGTATGAGGCCTCACACTTTTCTCAGGTGTGGTCCCGCCGGAAGTCGTCAATTTCGGAATTTAGGTGTGACGAAAGTAGGAAATTTGAGTCCAGTGTGGTCGATTTACCCTGTATACTCTCTTTCACAGTTCAAAATAGATGCTGAACACCGCTACAGTATGAGGCCTCACACTTTTCTCAGGTGTGGTCCCGCCGGAAGTCGTCAATTTCGGAATTTAGGTGTGACGAAAGTAGGAAGTTTGAGTCCAGTGTGGTCGATTTACCCTGTATACTCTCTTTCACAGTCCAAAATAGATGCTGAACACCGCTACAGTATGAGGCCTCACACTTTTCTCAGGTGTGGTCCCGCCGGAAGTCGTCAATTTCGGAATTCAGGTGTGACGAGAGTAGGATATTTGAGTCCAGTGTGGTCGATTTACCCTGTATACTCTCTTTCACAGTCCAAAATAGATGCTGAACACCGCTACAGTATGAGGCCTCACACTTTTCTCAGGTGTGGTCCCGCCGGAAGTCGTCAATTTCGGAATTTAGGTGTGACGAAAGTAGGATATTTGAGTCCAGTGTGGTCGATTTACCCTGTATACTCTCTTTCACAGTCCAAAATAGATGCTGAACACCGCTACAGTATGAGGCCTCACACTTTTCTCAGGTGTGGTCCCGCCGGAAGTCGTCAATTTCGGAATTTAGGTGTGACGAAAGTAGGAAATTTGAGTCCAGTGTGGTCGATTTACCCTGTATACTCTCTTTCACAGTCCAAAATAGATGCTGAACACCGCTACAGTATGAGGCCTCACACTTTTCTCAGGTGTGGTCCCGCCGGAAGTCGTCATTTTCGGAATTTAGGTGTGACGAAAGTAGGATATTTGAGTCCAGTGTGGTCGATTTACCCTGTATACTCTCTTTCACAGTTCAAAATAGATGCTGAACACCGCTACAGTATGAGGCCTCACACTTTTCTCAGGTGTGGTCCCGCCGGAAGTCGTCAATTTCGGAATTTAGGTGTGACGAAAGTAGGATATTTGAGTCCAGTGTGGTCGATTTACCCTGTATACTCTCTTTCACAGTCCAAAATAGATGCTGAACACCGCTACAGTATGAGGCCTCACACTTTTCTCAGGTGTGGTCCCGCCGGAAGTCGTCAATTTCGGAATTTAGGTGTGACGAAAGTAGGATATTTGAGTCCAGTGTGGTCGATTTACCCTGTATACTCTCTTTCACAGTTCAAAATAGATGCTGAACACCGCTACAGTATGAGGCCTCACACTTTTCTCAGGTGTGGTCCCGCCGGAAGTCGTCAATTTCGGAATTTAGGTGTGACGAAAGTAGGAAATTTGAGTCCAGTGTGGTCGATTTACCCTGTATACTCACTTTCACAGTCCAAAATAGATGCTGAACACCGCTACAGTATGAGGCCTCACACTTTTCTCAGGTGTGGTCCCGCCGGAAGTCGTCAATTTCGGAATTTAGGTGTGACGAAAGTAGGATATTTGAGTCCAGTGTGGTCGATTTACCCCGTATACTCACTTTCACAGTCCAAAATAGATGCTGAACACCGCTACAGTATGAGGCTTCACACTTTTCTCAGGTGTGGTCCCGCCGGAAGTCGTCAATTTCGGAATTTAGGCGTGACGAGAGTAGGATATTTGAGTCCAGTGTGGTCGATTTACCCTGTATACTCACTTTCACCGTCCAAAATAGATGCTGAACACCGCTACAGTATGAGGCCTCACACTTCTCAGGTGTGGTCCCGCCGGAAGTCGTCAATTTCGGAATTTAGGTGTGACGAGAGTAGGATATTTGAGTCCAGTGTGGTCGATTTACCCTGTATACTCACTTTCACAGTCCAAAATAGATGCTGAACACCGCTACAGTATGAGGCCTCACACTTTTCTCAGGTGTGGTCCCGCCGGAAGTCGTCAATTTCTGGAATTTAGGTGTGACGAAAGTAGGATATTTGAGTCCAGTGTGGTCGATTTACCCTGTATACTCTCTTTCACCGTCCAAAATAGATGCTGAACACCGCTACAGTATGAGGCCTCACACTTTTCTCCAGGTGTGGTCCCGCCGGAAGTCGTCAATTTCGGAATTTAGGTGTGACGAGAGTAGGATATTTGAGTCCAGTGTGGTCGATTTACTCCTGTATACTCTCTTTCACAGTCCAAAATAGATGCTGAACACCGCTACAGTATGAGGCCTCACACTTTTCTCAGGTGTGGTCCCGCCGGAAGTCGTCAATTTCGGAATTTAGGTGTGACGAAAGTAGGATATTTGAGTCCAGTGTGGTCGATTTACCCTGTATACTCTCTTTCACAGTTCAAAATAGATGCTGAACACCGCTACAGTATGAGGCCTCACACTTTTCTCAGGTGTGGTCCCGCCGGAAGTCGTCAATTTCGGAATTTAGGTGTGACGAAAGTAGGATATTTGAGTCCAGTGTGGTCGATTTACCCTGTATACTCTCTTTCACAGTCCAAAATAGATGCTGAACACCGCTACAGTATGAGGCCTCACACTTTTCTCAGGTGTGGTCCCGCCGGAAGTCGTCAATTTCGGAATTTAGGTGTGACGAAAGTAGGAAATTTGAGTCCAGTGTGGTCGATTTACCCTGTATACTCTCTTTCACAGTCCAAAATAGATGCTGAACACCGCTACAGTATGAGGCCTCACACTTTTCTCAGGTGTGGTCCCGCCGGAAGTCGTCAATTTCGGAATTTAGGATATTTGAGTCCAGTGTGGTCGATTTACCCTGTATACTCTCTTTCACAGTCCAAAATAGATGCTGAACACCGCTACAGTATGAGGCCTCACACTTTTCTCAGGTGTGGTCCCGCCGGAAGTCGTCAATTTCGGAATTTAGGTGTGACGAAAGTAGGAAATTTGAGTCCAGTGTGGTCGATTTACCCTGTATACTCTCTTTCACAGTCCAAAATAGATGCTGAACACCGCTACAGTATGAGGCCTCACACTTTTCTCAGGTGTGGTCCCGCCGGAAGTCGTCAATTTCGGAATTTAGGTGTGACGAAAGTAGGAAATTTGAGTCCAGTGTGGTCGATTTACCCTGTATACTCACTTTCACCGTCCAAAATAGATGCTGAACACCGCTACAGTATGAGGCCTCACACTTTTCTCAGGTGTGGTCCCGCCGGAAGTCGTCAATTTCGGAATTTAGGTGTGACGAAAGTAGGATATTTGAGTCCAGTGTGGTCGATTTACCCTGTATACTCTCTTTCACAGTCCAAAATAGATGCTGAACACCGCTACAGTATGAGGCCTCACACTTTTCTCAGGTGTGGTCCCGCCGGAAGTCGTCAATTTCGGAATTTAGGTGTGACGAAAGTAGGATATTTGAGTCCAGTGTGGTCGAGTTACCCCGAATACTCACTTTCACAGTTCAAAATAGATGCTGAACACCGCTACAGTATGAGGCCTCACACTTTTCTCCAGGTGTGGTCCCGCCGGAAGTCGTCATTTCGGGAATTTAGGTGTGCCGAAAGTAGGATATTTGAGTCCAGTGTGGTCGATTTACCCTGTATACTCACTTTCACCGTCCAAAATAGATGCTGAACACCGCTACAGTATGAGGCCTCACACTTTTCTCAGGTGTAGTCCCGCCGGAAGTCGTCAATTTCGGAATTCAGGTGTGACGAGAGTAGGATATTTGAGTCCAGTGTGGTCGATTTACCCTGTATACTCACTTTCACAGTCCAAAATAGATGCTGAACACCGCTACAGTATGAGGCCTCACACTTTTCTCAGGTGTGGTCCCGCCGGAAGTCGTCAATTTCGGAATTTAGGTGTGACGAAAGTAGGATATTTGAGTCCAGTGTGGTCGATTTACCCCGTATACTCACTTTCACAGTCTAAAATAGATGCTGAACACCGCTACAGTATGAGGCCTCACACTTTTCTCAGGTGTGGTCCCGCCGGAAGTCGTCAATTTCGGAATTTAGGTGTGACGAGAGTAGGATATTTGAGTCCAGTGTGGTCGATTTACCCTGTATACTCACTTTCACCGTCCAAAATAGATGCTGAACACCGCTACAGTATGAGGCCTCACACTTTTCTCAGGTGTGGTCCCGCCGGAAGTCGTCAATTTCGGAATTTAGGTGTGACGAAAGTAGGAAATTTGAGTCCAGTGTGGTCGATTTACCCTGTATACTCTCTTTCACAGTCCAAAATAGATGCTGAACACCGCTACAGTATGAGGCCTCACACTTTTCTCAGGTGTGGTCCCGCCGGAAGTCGTCAATTTCGGAATTTAGGTGTGACGAGAGTAGGATATTTGAGTCCAGTGTGGTCGATTTACCCTGTATACTCACTTTCACCGTCCAAAATAGATGCTGAACACCGCTACAGTATGAGGCCTCACACTTTTCTCAGGTGTGATCCCGCCGGAAGTCGTCAATTTCGAAATTTAGGTGTGACGAAAGTAGGAAATTTGAGTCCAGTGTGGTCGATTTACCCTGTATACTCTCTTTCACCGTTCAAAATAGATGCTGAACACCGCTACGGTATGAGGCCTCACACTTTTCTCAGGTGTGGTCCCGCCGGAAGCCGTCAATTTCGGAATTTAGGTGTGACGAGAGTAGGATATTTGAGTCCAGTGTGGTCGATTTACCCTGTATACTCACTTTCACAGTCCAAAATAGATGCTGAACACCGCTACAGTATGAGGCCTCACACTTTTCTCAGGTGTGGTCCCGCCGGAAGTCGTCAATTTCGGAATTTAGGTGTGACGAAAGTAGGAAATTTGAGTCCAGTGTGGTCGATTTACCCTGTATACTCTCTTTCACAGTCCAAAATAGATGCTGAACACCGCTACAGTATGAGGCCTCACACTTTTCTCAGGTGTGGTCCCGCCGGAAGTCGTCAATTTCGGAATTTAGGTGTGACGAAAGTAGGATATTTGAGTCCAGTGTGGTCGATTTACCCCGTATACTCACTTTCACCGTCCAAAATAGATGCTGAACACCGCTACAGTATGAGGCCTCACACTTTCCTCAGGTGTTGTCCCGCCGGAAGTCGTCATTTTTAGAATTTAGGTGTGACGAAAGTAGGATATTTGAGTCCAGTGTGGTCGATTTACCCTGTATACTCACTTTCACCGTCCAAAATAGATGCTGAACACCGCTACAGTATGAGGCCTCACACTTTTCTCAGGTGTGGTCCCGCCGGAAGTCGTCAATTTCGGAATTTAGGTGTGACGAGAGTAGGATATTTGAGTCCAGTGTGGTCGATTTACCCTGTATACTCACTTTCACCGTCCAAAATAGATGCTGAACACCGCTACAGTATGAGGCCTCACACTTTTCTCAGGTGTGGTCCCGCCGGAAGTCGTCAATTTCGGAATTTAGGTGTGACGAGAGTAGGATATTTGAGTCCAGTGTGGTCGATTTACCCTGTATACTCACTTTCACCGTCCAAAATAGATGCTGAACACCGCTACAGTATGAGGCCTCACACTTTTCTCAGGTGTGGTCCCGCCGGAAGTCGTCACTTTTGGAATTTAGGTGTGACGAGAGTAGGATATTTGAGTCCAGTGTGGTCGATTTACCCCGTATACTCACTTTCACAGTCCAAAATAGATGCTGAACACCGCTACAGTATGAGGCCTCACACTTTTCTCAGGTGTGGTCCCGCCGGAAGTCGTCAATTTCGGAATTTAGGTGTGACGAAAGTAGGAAATTTGAGTCCAGTGTGGTCGATTTACCCTGTATACTCACTTTCACCGTTCAAAATAGATGCTGAACACCGCTACAGTATGAGGCCTCACACTTTCCTCAGGTGTTGTCCCGCCGGAAGTCGTCACTTTTGGAATTTAGGTGTGACGAGAGTAGGATATTTGAGTCCAGTGTGGTCGATTTACCCTGTATACTCACTTTCACCGTCCAAAATAGATGCTGAACACCGCTACAGTATGAGGCCTCACACTTTTCTCAGGTGTGGTCCCGCCGGAAGTCGTCAATTTCGAAATTTAGGTGTAACGAGAGTAGGATATTTGAGTCCAGTGTGGTCGATTTACCCTGTATACTCACTTTCACCGTCCAAAATAGATGCTGAACACCGCTACAGTATGAGGCCTCACACTTTTCTCAGGTGTGGTCCCGCCGGAAGTCGTCAATTTCGAAATTTAGGTGTGACGAAAGTAGGATATTTGAGTCCAGTGTGGTCGATTTACCCTGTATACTCACTTTCACCGTCCAAAATAGATGCTGAACACCGCTACAGTATGAGGCCTCACACTTTTCTCAGGTGTGGTCCCGCCGGAAGTCGTCAATTTCGGAATTTAGGTGTGACGAGAGTAGGATATTTGAGTCCAGTGTGGTCGATTTACCCTGTATACTCACTTTCACCGTCCAAAATAGATGCTGAACACCGCTACAGTATGAGGCCTCACACTTTTCTCAGGTGTAGTCCCGCCGGAAGTCGTCAATTTCGGAATTTGGGTGTGACGAGAGTAGGATATTTGAGTCCAGTGTGGTCGATTTACCCCGTATACTCACTTTCACAGTCCAAAATAGATGCTGAACACCGCTACAGTATGAGGCCTCACACTTTTCTCAGGTGTGGTCCCGCCGGAAGTCGTCAATTTCGGAATTTAGGTGTGACGAGAGTAGGATATTTGAGTCCAGTGTGGTCGATTTACCCTGTATACTCACTTTCACCGTCCAAAATAGATGCTGAACACCGCTACAGTATGAGGCCTCACACTTTTCTCAGGTGTGGTCCCGCCGGAAGTCGTCAATTTCGGAATTTAGGTGTGACGAGAGTAGGATATTTGAGTCCAGTGTGGTCGATTTACCCTGTATACTCTCTTTCACAGTCCAAAATAGATGCTGAACACCGCTACAGTATGAGGCCTCACACTTTTCTCAGGTGTGGTCCCGCCGGAAGTCGTCAATTTCGGAATTTAGGTGTGACGAAAGTAGGATATTTGAGTCCAGTGTGGTCGATTTACCCCGTATACTCACTTTCACCGTCCAAAATAGATGCTGAACACCGCTACAGTATGAGTCCTCACACTTTTCTAAGGTGTGGTCCCGCCGGAAGTCGTCACTTTTGGAATTTAGGTGTGACGAGAGTAGGATATTTGAGTCCAGTGTGGTCGATTTACCCTGTATACTCACTTTCACCGTCCAAAATAGATGCTGAACACCGCTACAGTATGAGGCCTCACACTTTTCTCAGGTGTGGTCCCGCCGGAAGTCGTCAATTTCGGAATTTAGGTGTGACGAAAGTAGGATATTTGAGTCCAGTGTGGTCGATTTACCCCGTATACTCACTTTCACAGTTCAAAATAGATGCTGAACACCGCTACAGTATGAGGCCTCACACTTTTCTCAGGTGTGGTCCCGCCGGAAGTCGTCAATTTCGGAATTTAGGTGTGACGAGAGTAGGATATTTGAGTCCAGTGTGGTCGATTTACCCTGTATACTCACTTTCACCGTCCAAAATAGATGCTGAACACCGCTACAGTATGAGGCCTCACACTTCTCAGGTGTGGTCCCGCCGGAAGTCGTCAATTTCGGAATTTAGGTGTGACGAAAGTAGGAAATTTGAGTCCAGTGTGGTCGATTTACCCTGTATACTCTCTTTCACAGTTCAAAATAGATGCTGAACACCGCTACAGTATGAGGCCTCACACTTTTCTCAGGTATGGTCCCGCCGGAAGTCGTCACTTTTGAAATTTAAGTGTCACGAGAGTAAGATATTTGAGTCCAGCGTGCTCGATTCACCCTGTATACTCACTTTCACCGTCCAAAATAGATGCTGAACACCGCTACAGTATGAGGCCTCACACTTTCCTCAGGTGTTGTCCCGCCGGAAGTCGTCACTTTTGGAATTTAGGTGTGACGAGAGTAGGATATTTGAGTCCAGTGTGGTCGATTTACCCTGTATACTCACTTTAACCGTCCAAAATAGATGCTGAACACCGCTACAGTATGAGTCCTCACACTTTTCTCAGGTGTGGTCCCGCCGGAAGTCGTCAATTTCGGAATTTAGGTGTGACGAGAGTAGGATATTTGAGTCCAGTGTGGTCGATTTACCCTGTATACTCACTTTCACCGTCCAAAATAGATGCTGAACACCGCTACAGTATGAGGCCTCACACTTTTCTCAGGTGTGGTCCCGCCGGAAGTCGTCAATTTCGGAATTTAGGTGTGACGAGAGTAGGATATTTGAGTCCAGTGTGGTCGATTTACCCTGTATACTCACTTTCACCGTCCAAAATAGATGCTGAACACCGCTACAGTATGAGGCCTCACACTTTTCTCAGGTGTGGTCCCGCCGGAAGTCGTCAATTTCGAAATTTAGGTGTGACGAAAGTAGGATATTTGAGTCCAGTGTGGTCGATTTACCCTGTATACTCACTTTCACCGTCCAAAATAGATGCTGAACACCGCTACAGTATGAGGCCTCACACTTTTCTCAGGTGTGGTCCCGCCGGAAGTCGTCAATTTCGGAATTTAGGCGTGACGAGAGTAGGATATTTGAGTCCAGTGTGGTCGATTTACCCTGTATGCTCACTTTCACCGTCCAAAATAGATGCTGAACACCGCTACAGTATGAGGCCTCACATTTTTCTCAGGTGTAGTCCCGCCGGAAGTCGTCAATTTCGAAATTTAGGTGTGACGAAAGTAGGAAATTTGAGTCCAGTGTGGTCGATTTACCCTGTATACTCTCTTTCACAGTCCAAAATAGATGCTGAACACCGCTACAGTATGAGGCCTCACACTTTTCTCAGGTGTGGTCCCGCCGGAAGTCGTCAATTTCGGAATTTAGGTGTGACGAAAGTAGGATATTTGAGTCCAGTGTGGTCGATTTACCCCGTATACTCACTTTCACCGTCCAAAATAGATGCTGAACACCGCTACAGTATGAGGCCTCACACTTTTCTCAGGTGTGATCCCGCCGGAAGTCGTCAATTTCGAAATTTAGGTGTGACGAGAGTAGGATATTTGAGTCCAGTGTGGTCGATTTACCCTGTATACTCACTTTCACCGTCCAAAATAGATGCTGAACACCGCTACAGTATGAGGCCTCACACTTTTCTCAGGTGTGGTCCCGCCGGAAGTCGTCAATTTCGGAATTTAGGTGTGACGAAAGTAGGAAATTTGAGTCCAGTGTGGTCGATTTACCCTGTATACTCTCTTTCACCGTCCAAAATAGATGCTGAACACCGCTACAGTATGAGGCCTCACACTTTTCTCAGGTGTGGTCCCGCCGGAAGTCGTCAATTTCGGAATTTAGGTGTGACGAAAGTAGGAAATTTGAGTCCAGTGTGGTCGATTTACCCTGTATACTCACTTTCACCGTCCAAAATAGATGCTGAACACCGCTACAGTATGAGGCCTCACACTTTTCTCAGGTGTAGTCCCGCCGGAAGTCGTCAATTTCGGAATTTAGGTGTGACGAGAGTAGGATATTTGAGTCCAGTGTGGTCGATTTACCCTGTATACTCACTTTCACCGTCCAAAATAGATGCTGAACACCGCTACAGTATGAGGCCTCACACTTTTCTCAGGTGTGATCCCGCCGGAAGTCGTCAATTTCGAAATTTAGGTGTGACGAAAATAGGAAATTTGAGTCCAGTATGGTCGAATTACCCTGTATACTCTCTTTCACCGTCCAAAATGGATGCTGAACACCGCTACAGTATGAGGCCTCACACTTTTCTCAGGTGTAGTCCCGCCGGAAGTCGTCAAATTCGGAATTCAGGTGTGACGAGAGTAGGATATTTGAGTCCAGTGTGGTCGATTCACCCTGTATACTCACTTTCACCGACCAAAATGGATGCTGAACACCGCTACAGTATGAGGCCTCACACTTTTCTCAGATGTGGTCCCGCCGGAAGTCGTCAATTTCGGAATTTAGGTGTGACGAAAGTAGGAAATTTGAGTCCAGTGTGGTCGATTTACCCTGTATACTCTCTTTCACAGTCCAAAATAGATGCTGAACACCGCTACGGTATGAGGCCTCACACTTTTCTCAGGTGTGATCCCGCCGGAAGTCGTCAATTTCGAAATTTAGGTGTGACGAAAGTAGGAAATTTGAGTCCAGTATGGTCGATTTACCCTGTATACTCTCTTTCACCGTCCAAAATGGATGCTGAACACCGCTACAGTATGAGGCCTCACACTTTTCTCAGGTGTGGTCCCGCCGGAAGTCGTCAATTTCGGAATTTAGGTGTGACGAGAGTAGGATATTTGAGTCCAGTGTGGTCGATTTACCCTGTATACTCACTTTCACCGTCCAAAATAGATGCTGAACACCGCTACAGTATGAGGCCTCACACTTTTCTCAGATGTGGTCCCGCCGGAAGTCGTCAATTTCGGAATTTAGGTGTGACGAAAGTAGGATATTTGAGTCCAGTGTGGTCGATTTACCCTGTATACTCTCTTTCACAGTCCAAACTAGATGCTGAACACCGCTACAGTATGAGGCCTCACACTTTTCTCAGGTGTGGTCCCGCCGGAAGTCGTCAATTTCGGAATTTAGGTGTGACGAAAGTAGGAAATTTGAGTCCAGTGTGGTCGATTTACCCTGTATACTCTCTTCCACAGTCCAAAATAGATGCTGAACACCGCTACAGTATGAGGCCTCACACTTTTCTCAGGTGTGGTCCCGCCGGAAGTCGTCAATTTCGGAATTTAGGTGTGACGAGAGTAGGATATTTGAGTCCAGTGTGGTCGATTTACCCTGTATACTCACTTTCACCGTCCAAAATAGATGCTGAACACCGCTACAGTATGAGGCCTCACACTTTTCTCAGGTGTGATCCCGCCGGAAGTCGTCAATTTCGAAATTTAGGTGTGACGAAAGTAGGAAATTTGAGTCCAGTATGGTCGATTTACCCTGTATACTCTCTTTCACCGTCCAAAATGGATGCTGAACACCGCTACAGTATGATGCCTCACACTTTTCTCAGGTCTGGTCCCGCCGGAAGTCGTCAATTTCGGGATTTAGGTGTGACGAGAGTAGGATATTTGAGTCCAGTGTGGTCGATTCACCCTGTATACTCACTTTCACCGTCCAAAATAGATGCTGAACACCGCTACAGTATGAGGCCTCACACTTTTCTCAGATGTGGTCCCGCCGGAAGTCGTCAATTTCGAAATTTAGGTGTGACGAAAGTAGGAAATTTGAGTCCAGTATGGTCGATTTACCCTGTATACTCTCTTTCACCGTCCAAAATGGATGCTGAACACCGCTACAGTATGAGGCCTCACACTTTTCTCAGGTCTGGTCCCGTCGGAAGTCGTCAATTTCGGGATTTAGGTGTGACGAGAGTAGGATATTTGAGTCCAGTGTGGTCGATTTACCCTGTATACCCACTTTCACCGTCCAAAATGGATGCTGAACACAGCTACAGTATGAGGCCTCACACTTTTCTCAGATGTGGTCCCGCCGGAAGTCGTCAATTTCGAAATTTAGGTGTGACGAAAGTAGGATATTTGAGTCCAGTGTGGTCGATTAACCCTAATTACAATCTTTTGCCGTCTCAGTGTAGCGCTGAAGACCGCTGCATATGCTGCAGGAGAAGGTGAAAAAAATACAAGAAACCTTAAATAGGGTTCTAATGCAGCTGTAACTTAAGTTGCAAATGAGCTATCTCGGGATTGAGCAAAAATAAGAAACTAGGCTTGTAACCCTATCGAATGAAACCTTACCCGATCCCAGAGGACGCTTTACAAAAAATTTTACAAGGTGTGGAGATTTGATGTTTTCAGCATAAATGTCCACACCTAGCCAGTGCATTTAGGTGTGGACATTTATGCTCAAAACATCAAATGTCCACACCTAGTAAATTTTTTTGTAAGGCGTCCTCTGGGAGCGAGTTAAGTTTCATTCGGTAGGGATACAAAACTAGTTTCTTAGTTTTGCTCAAACCCGGGGTGACTCTTTTGGAATTTAAGTTACAGGTGTTTCAAAACCCTTTTCCAGGTTTGTGGACTTTACGTTTTTTAAACTTTTTTTTTACCTTGTTCCGCTTCCTGTTTAGCGAGCTTCGGCGTTACGCTGAGGAGGTAAAAGATTGCACACAAGGTTAATCGACTACACTGGAGTCAAATATCCTACTCTCGTCACACCTGAATTTCGAAATTGACGACTTCCGGCGGGACGACTTCTGAGAAAAGTGTGAGGCCTTGCACTGTAGCGGTGTTCAGCATCTATGTTGGACGGTGGAAGTGAGTATATGGGATAAATCGACCACGCTGGACTCGATCATCGTATTCTACTGACTCATACCTTGCAAAAATGCAGACTTCCAGCGCAATCGCACCTGCGACAGGTGTGGGCCACACAGGGAAGTGCCTTTCAGCGTCCATCTTAGAGACTGAAAATTTTTATATAGGGTAAATCTAACACTCTCGACTCTAATATCTTATTTTCGTGACCCTTACTTTGCAAAAAAATGTGAGGTCTAACGTCTTGCAAAAATTCGTTTTGAATCCGAACAATCAGGTGCACACCACTCTTTCGCCTCTTGTTTTGATTCAGGATCATGGTGATAGACTCAAGTCTCATCCATAGTGATGAATAGACGTACGAAATCCACTTTATTCCTTTTAAAACGCTGCACATGTTGCTGAGAAAGCCGCATTCGAATGTGTTTGTGTTCCATTGTTAGCAAATGCGGCTCCCACTGTGCACACAGCTATATAAAACCCAAAATTTTACTTAAAATATGGCTCACACTGCCTAATGAGATGTGTAGAGCCTCTTCAAAATCTCTCTCAGTCAATCGACGATCTTCCAAAACCATAATCTGTATTTTGGCTATGATTTCTGGTGTTGATGCGCTTTTTGGGCGTTCTTCACGTGGATCGTCTTCAAGGCTTGTGCGACCAAGTTTTTGACTTACATTTTGACTTATTCGATTGGCTTTCGCCTAACGCGGTCATTCCGCATCTCCTCCGAGGTGTGCCGTCCTAGTAGTCAGCCGTGTCCATTTTTCACGGTCTTCAGCCACAATTTGAACCGAACTGCTCCTTAGCCACACCCCGGGTGTGGCTAAGGAGCAGTTCGGCTGGTACACACGACGCGCGCAACGGTAAAACGCTGTGCACGCTCATCGTCCTTGGGGCGCGTTAACCGAGCGCACTCAAAAAAGTTGTTGTTGTTTCATTTTAGCCGTTCCTCTTTATCGTTTTTTGCATCTTGTTCGTGAAGGTTGATGTGTCAGACGTAGGGTCAGCGTCGGAATCAATATCATCATCTTCCATTTCGCTGGAAAAAGCTTTTATAAAAAGTGTGAATTACATTAAAACGATTGTATGAGAAGCATTGCGTCTAAAAAAGCACCTTATCAACAAAAAAACATGAATATAATGCAAAAAATGATAAAGGGGGATGGCTACAATGAGACATCGACTATTTTTCCGAAGGTCCTCGGTTAACGCGCCCAAGGGCGGTGAGCGCTCAGCGTTTTTCCGTCGCGCGTTGCGTGTGCTAGCCAAATTGCTCCTTAGCCACACCCGCGGTGTGGATTCGATACACATGCCCATTCCATCTAGCTGTCACTATTCCATTTCCTGCGAAACGAAACATCGCGCCTGAACTGTCTTTCGATGCCGAGTGACTTCACATCCTTTTTAAAGGCAGTGTTCACGATGATTTTCGTTCCCGAGTTTTCCACTGAAAACAGTGCGTTGGTTACTAAGAGTTACCAAAATTACGAAGAAACGGCAGGGAACGCTTTAAATCGTCTTACTTCAGAGATATTATTCTCTGGACAGGACTAGATGTCCGGTTGGATGAGCATGTTCACGGTAGTTGTCACCGGTAAAAAATGGGGCTCATCAAAAACTGGAGAATATTTAAAGCCAAACAGTATTAGTTAGGGCTCGAAGGAATGAACGGAGCAACACAATATGAAAATTGCAAAAGACGGATCCACGAACGATTTCATTGTCACAACAAACAGTTCCACTGAGAGTAAAGATGCGGGGTGAGAGTAAAGAATTTCGTGCTATTCTTGTGCGTTTTTCTCCGTTTCTTCGTCATTGCAGTTCTACTCGGAGGCCAAACAATCGATTTAGCGATTAATCTCAAAATCGAAGATTGTCGCGAACACTGCCTTCATCCACATCCGTCCAGGACATTCGCCTACGCCCAGCTGGCCGTTTCCAGACAGGATTTGGAAGCATTCTTAAAGCGTGTTGTACGAGACGATCCGGCGCTCTTCTTAGCATATGCCCGAGCAGCCGAAGTCGACTTTCCCTTGTGAAGGTCTTCGTTATGGCATACACGCGGCCAGAAATATCCAAGCAAACGCCTAAAAAGCTTCCTCTCCGTGCAATCCAATCTTTCCATCTGCGTCTTCGGTGCTGCCCACGTCTCCGATCCGTACTTCATGATAGGGCGAATAGTGGATAGGTAGACGCGCAACTTGACTTCCTTCGCGATGAAGGTAGACCACAAACACTTGGTTAGAGAATTGAATGCGGACGTAGCTTCCGCACATCATTGTCGAATATCCGCTGCATACCTACCATCGTTCTTCAGCAAACAGCCCGAATAACAGAAATCATCCACCTGTTCGATACGTTGTCCGTCCACAGGAACTCCCGTAGAAGGCCTCTTAGAGACCCACATCTGCTTGCATTTGCCCGGACGAAGACGAAGTCCATAAGCTGCGGCATACTTCGAAACCAGGTTCACAATATTTTGCAGTTTTGCGTTGTTTTCAGCGATTAACACAATGTCGTCGGCGTACTCCAAGTCGACAAGGGAGCGTCCTGATGGTGTTAGGATCACATCCGCACAAAACTGTTCTGCAACTCTATGCATCATGTCATGAACGGCGAAGTTGAAAGGAAAAGGTCTTGCTACGGCTCCTTGCCTTACTCCTGTTTTCACCTTGAAAGCTGACGCAAATCCGACAGGTGTACAAACTGCTGCTGTTGTTCCTTTGTTCATGTCCTCGATTAACCGAACATACTTTTCCGGGACTCCATCGGCTCGCAGAGCGTTGAGCAATCGATCACGATGAGGAGAGTCGAATGCGGCTTTAAAGTCCAAAAAAGCAAGCTGTAATGGCTTCGAATACCGCTGCCACGATTCAATTACTCTTCTCACGACGAACACTTGGTCGATGGTCGATCTTCTAGGTCGAAAACCGGCTTGCTCCTCTCTGGTCGTTCCTTCACGACGTTTGATAAGTCGCTCGAGAATGATACGTTCTAAAACCTTGTACTTCACACGAAGTAAAGATATAACGCTGTGGTTCTTAGGATCCGTGACGGATAGCTTCTTGTGAAGAGGTGCGCTGATCGCATGTCTCCACGAATCGGGTATCCTTTCGCTCATCCATATGGCACGGTTGGTATTGGTCATTTCACAAATCCCAGACGGTGAAAGAGCTCTCAGCATTTCAGCAGTGATGTTGTCATCTCCACCCGCTTTTCCATTCCTCATTTTCCGCACACAATCCAAAATTTCAGACTCAGTATGCGGGAGCACAGGTACTGATGGCGCTGGACGATACAGTAGTGAACTGAAGTAATCCTTCCATAATGGCAGCGTAGCATCACCAACTGCAACTCCATTGGTAGTGTTGAGGACAGCAGAACATTTCTTCATCTTGCCGCTATACTGTCGTAACAACGTATAGGCTTTCTTCAGATTCTTCTCCTCCCAAGCCTTCTCGAACTCCTCAGCTCTACACGTTCACTCTCGTTCGCGGTCACTTTGAAGCTGCCGACGCAACTTCCTCCTCAGAAGCTTCTCCTCCACGACGTTTCCTGCAGTTCGGAGAGCGCACACCCTGTTGTAAGCAGACGTCGTTTCTTCTGAGACGTGGGCGAACTTCTCCTTAGACTGTACAACCAGGAGTGCCTCTTTCGAAGCGTCCTGGATGCACTTGACAAAAGAGTCCGCGTCGCAAAGTTTCTTCTTAGTCCGTACTCCAATATGAATAGAAACGCGTTGTCGAAAATTCCTTCTGCACTGTTCATCTCTGAGACTTGTCATGTCAATCCTCTGGAGAGGCTGAGCCCCCTTTCTTTTATGAATCCTTGCTGTGAAATTCAACAGAACAGGACGTTGATCCAAATCGAATGCGACATCCCACACAGCTCTAGATCTTTGAATGTCCGATACTGGAATATCCCTCGTCAAAACATAGTCGAGCTGTAGTTTCAAAGTTGTCATCTTCCGCTTCCAACGTATTGAGTTCCTCGTAAAAGGCATCCTTGGAATTGTCTTCGGCGGTTTCGGTGGGCGAATAAGCACTCACTATCCACAGATTGAATCCTCTGTGATCCCGCAGTCGCACAACGGCATTCCTACACGACGTTGAGCCGAATTCCTCGATCATACCATTGTAGTCCTTCCTTACAGCTATCGCACAGCCTCCCACTCTCCTATCATCAGCGTCACCACAGTAGATGACGTACTCTCCGACGTTGATGACTGGTCTATCCTTGAGGCGAGTTTCCTGCAAAGCAGCAAGCGGTGCATGGAAATAGCTCAGAAGATTGTACAGCGCAGATTGTTGGATATCACTCGACAATGACCGGCAATTCAGGGTGGCGAAATTGTGGCTTGTGTCCAAAGACTCCATTAAGTCCTTAGGTACGGATCCTAAGGTGTTATGGACCAGAGGCCTTAGTGTGCCGAACGGCGACACCTTTATGCAATGTGCGGGACACTTTCGCGATATAGTTGCGCACGCTATATCGCTCGAATGTTCCCTGTGTACTATACTTCGGACCGAATTATATTATTCGAAAATTATTCGAATGATTTTTCGAATTTCGAATCATTCAAAATTTCGAAAATTTTCGTTTTCGAATTATATTCGAAATTCGAATATTCCAAAAACCGGCTCTCGAATATTGTTCGAAATTCGAATATTTCAAAAACAGGCTCTCGAATAATATAGGCTCTCGAATAATATTCAAAATTCGAACATTTAAAAAAGAGGCTCTCGAATAATATTCGAAATTCGAATATTTCAAAAACAGGCTATTGAATAATATTAGGGAGCCCGTCATTAGCGTGGTTCGCACCTGGGTGGTGGCCATCGTGTATCAACACTCCTGAGGAGGCGGGAGAAACGGGGCAGGAGCGGAGGTTCTGGTTGGACGCAACAGCCGGGGGCCGGGGGTAGCGCGGGTTGCGTCCGATCAGGAACCTCGCTCCTCCCCCGTTCCTCCTGCCTCCTCAGGAGTGTTGATACACGATGACCACCCCCCTTCGCACCTTCGTTCACACCTAATTATCTGCGCTCGCACCTCCATCGTTGACGACGCCAGCAAAGCTCGTGCAGAAGAGTCCTGGCGCTCAACCAAGGCCTCAATATTGATTGTTCAAATAGCGGATTAAGTGTTAACCCACTCGAGATTTCATAAAGGAAGTTGAAAGATTGTTTTTTTATCAGCTGCTGTAATTGCAAAGTGGCGCAATATATGAGCAGGCAGTGTATAGGGAAACCATTGAAGAAAAATACAGATTTTAAATCGATGACAACAATGATCTGTAGAAAATAAAAATTCCATAATGGTGATTGAATCATGATATGTGACTGTAATGATAAAGTGCTTCAAAATGTAAACAAGCAGAAAAGTGGGCAAGGTAAAAAATGAACTTATAAAAACGCGTAGATGCAACGATCTCTACTACTTGTTGCACTTTCCATTTTGTGCAATGCACTAGTTGTTTGTTTTAACAATAGTGGCTGAAGACGAATAAAAATATTGTTTTTCTGTTAGCTTTTCTTTTCTTGGCGGGTGCTTGCTGATCCATTTCCTTATTTGTTCAGCCGTTGTGTATGACAAGTCGAATGTTACATGGAAACCCCAAGAATCTGTCAAAAAATTGCAATTTATCTGAAAATTCGAAAAAAAATTCGGTAATTCGAGAATTTGGAATTTCGAATATATTCGAAATTTCGAAATTCGAAAAATCGGATTTTCGAATATATTTGAAAATTTTAAATTCGAAAATCTGGATTTTCGAATATATTCGAAAATTCGAAATTCGAAAATTTTCGTTTTCGAATAATATTCGCAATTCGACATTCAAAAACTTTCGTTCTCGAATAATATTCAAAATTCGAAAGTCGAAAATTTTCGTTTTCGAATAATATTCGAAATTCGAAAATTTTGACCATTTTGCCCAAGTATACTGTGTACACTCATACGTCTGCTGGGTTCAGTAGAAGCAGGTACACCAACAAGCAGGTACCAACAGACTTGTATACACACCCCCTGAAACGACCGCGTTCAAATTCAGCAACCCACTGTTCTAATTGTAGATGAAGAATCGTTATACATCATGTAGATGTTATGTAGATGAAGAATCGTTATTCAACATTCGTTCGGGAATTTCTTTTTGTGCTACACCTTCCAAAAATAAGAATTTTATCACTGCACGATATCCAATATTTTTCATTGCTGTGACACGGCGACACCAAATGGCTTGTAAACAAAGAATGAATTCACAGATTGAAATGAAACTTTACATACGTTCATATGAAGAGTGTACCAACAAAACAAAAAAAAATTGGGCTAGTAGCAATCTCTTTTATCGAACGACAAAACTTATTGAACAACCTGGTATTTAGATGAAATTTATCAACGTATAGTGACTGGTGTTTTAACTATTGTTAAAAACCAATCTTTGTTGAATATTCTAAATAAAGGCACAAAGTACCGTGTTATAAGCTTATTGATAAAAACATATTTTTGGATTGGATGGGAAGAACTGCAGCTAATTATACTACGCATTTGAAAACAAATATAAGCTTAAGAATGCAGCTAAAAAAGATTTACTCGGATATTTAGAAAAGAAATTTACATTTCATAGCAAACCACTGTTATTCTAAAGCCTAGTTTTGACTGCATCGCTGCTGTTTTTCATCGCAGCGATTTTGCACCCGCTGCTGCAGCGATGTGGCAGCGGCAGCGATTCTGTTCATAGTGCATAGCCTCACGGATGATTGAAGAAATTCAATCAATCAGTGAAATTAATGGCTGGTAGTTATCAATAACACGTTTCGTCCCGTAAGCACTGATCTTGTCATGTGAAAGGGTCAACGTTCATTAGACGAAACGTGTCATTCGCTGGCAATCGCTTCATCGCTGCCATTTTGGCCGCGATGGAGCGACGGTCAGCGACCATTGAGAATCGCTCTTCAAGCAGCGATGCAGTAAAACATAGGATTCGGTCGCCGCGACCCAGCGATGTAGGACGTTTGCCACGAAACGATCACAATTGGAGCGGCTTTCCATTACGCGCGATGAAAAAGGAACAGTTGTCCCCCGCATGGCCGCAGCGACCACCTGCAGTCAAAACTAGGCTTAAGGCTACTTCACCAGTGACAATATGGGTAATTTACTGGCAAGTATTAAGGAATTACAGAACGACTTTGTAATTACTTCTACAGACAAAGCCTCTAATACCTACTAGCTAATATGTAAAAAGTTCTGCATCATAAACATAGTTAAAGAAATTGATAATGAAAATTAGAGAACATAAACTCAATTTTACAGATAATATTGGTACGTATAAATTATATAAAAGCTATGATGAGGAAATTATAGAAAAATATCATTATTTACGTAAGAAGTTTGGACTACGACCAGAAGAAAGGAGTAGCCAATGCTTCACCATTGGTTCGTGTCACAGTTCGTGACTGACGATAAGAATTATGAAAATCTAATGGAAACGTACAACCTATTCGCTCAAATAAGTTTGGAAGGAGCATTATGCATCTCAGGGAAAAAAGGGTGGAGAGAATGCATTCAAATGTGGATGCTTTACCATTGGTGCGTGTCACAGTTCGTGACTGACGACGACAAGCTTCGTGATCAATGTGATTAGAATCGGAGTTATATAAAGATGTCACTATCTTCTAAGACGTGATGAGGAAAAGTTGTCTTTGGAGCAAGCATGTTGTGCACTTTAGCTCGCCGTAGCAACCCTAGTGGGTTTTAGTCCCATCAAAAAAAAAAGGGGGGGGGGGGAATGGAGAAAACCCACATTTTGGTCCCACCATAAGGGGCTAAGGGTTACGCAAGGGGAAAAAAGCAGGATGTTTCAGCCGATGCACCCTGTAGCGAATCGGTGATTTTCCCCCCAGGTCCGACACCAGACATTTGTTCCGAGAGATCTAACCTACAGGCTCCCTACAGATAACATACTCAGGAAATCCCGGTTGTCACCTGGATCCCACAACTCCTTCCTGTTGTGACTTGGAAGGCTAAATAGCCTCCCGTTGTCACCTCGAAGCTAAGTTTCGTCATGTTTTGCACGTTCTGATGTGACTTGGAGGTGATGCGGCTTATTTCGCAACATTTAACATGTTCCGATCTGGCAAGACGGCGACAAGCCAATCGTAGGCGTTACAGGCGGCGAGAGTCAGACAGACTGTGAGAGGCCGCACACTGTCAGACCTCGCTCCCGCATCTTCGTCATCACCATAGCTGTTCCGGAACTGTTCCGTTTCCAATTCCGTTTCCGTATTTCCGCTGTTTTTGGACTGATTCATTCCGCTTCCGTTTCCGAGTTTTCGGACCCGTAAGCGGAAGAAAATAATGCCACACTGCTAATGGTGGTGGGTCTAGACAAGGGTGTTTGAAGGAACCATGAGGGGCTGAAAATCACTTCGAACTCCTGTGTTTACTCGAATACCTGAGCCTTGCTGTGGTCCCCGACATCGTTCGGAATCCAAAATCGCACCCTCCTAGAATCACGACAGGAAGAAAGAGTGGCAGAAATCTGACCGTTATTTGTGGGATTTTGTGAACAGTTTTTCTCCAAGAGTGAATTATTTTCTGTGGGACTTTCTGCTAAAATCCTCTTATTCATTTGGGTTTTTCTACTATCTTACTCTTCTTTGCAGCCGCGAAGAGAGTAATTGCTATAGGTTCAGAAGCTGGGCGACCAGCGTTGGATTCGTCCAAAGGTCTATTGTAGCCAATGTTGTAGGGTTTTTTGGACAGTTGAATAAGTGTAGGGTATTGTGGCCAGGACCACCGCAGTCCGGGCAAACGTCGGGAATACTATTGTCGATCCTGTTCACGTAGGACTTCAGGAGCGTTGAGTGCCCACAGTGCAACGAGGCTAGAGTGCACCTGGCACGTCTACTAAGCTGAGACTCAGACTCAGAAACTCGAGGCGGCACAGTACCAAGAATAGGATTAACAGCCGCTCTTTACAGATACCCTCTGACGAAATGGGTGTGCTTCTCGCGCAACAGACGGAGGCGTTCTTGATATGAATCGTGCCATCTTTGCAGATCGACTTTATCTGGAGCATCGGCAAAATATTTTCTGATGCCTCTCTCTCTCTTACAGGCTCAAGTACTCTCCAAGATGGGTGGTTGGGCTGCTTGACGATGTTAATGTACAGCTGCTGGGCCTGGAGCTGGCAGTGCTCTTTTACTGGTAGCACCCGTGTCTCGGCATGTAAATGCTCGATTGGCGAACTCCTAGCACATCCGGTGGCGATCCGAAGAGCAGCGTTTTGTACACGCTGCACCTCAGTCTAGGATGAGTCCGACACTAAGTGCTGCCAAACCGGTGCCTCATACTCTAGGGCGGGCTGCAGTATAGCCTTATACGTGGTCAGAATAGTTTCCTTACTGCTGCCCATGATGTACCTCCCAGTGTCCTTAGCACATTGAGTTTAGCCCTTACAATTGCTTGCTTTTGCTCGGTGTTCTTGTGAAACTTCAGCGACGGATCGAGTATAAGGCCGAGTAGTTTGACGAAGCGAGCAGCAGGCAGTCGATCTCCACCCCAGCTGACATCGGGATGGGCGCTGTGCTCTTTGGGGTCCGTTGTGAAAACTGATACTGAAGACTTGGCAGCTGAGACCTTGAGCATCTTGTTATCGAAATAGCTTTTCAAACCGATCAGGTACTCGTTGATCTTGATCGCGGCCACTTGTATGTCACGGTTTTGGCACATGATAGTCATATCATCTGCGTAGGCGACAACTTTAATGTCCTGGGGAGGTGCCGGAATGTCCTCTAAGTACAGATTAAACAGAGCGGGCGATAAGACCCCGCCTTGCGGAACACCGGCAGCTATGGGGATACTTTTAGAGACATGATTTTGAAACATAACGTTTGCTCGACGGCCCTTGACGAATGCTGTTATCCAACGCTTCTGCCACGGTGGAATAGAGGACTTCAGTATGTTTTCCGATAGAATACCCAGGTTAACACTGTCGAATGCCTTTGTCAAGTCCAGGGCTACAGCAACGGTCCTGAGGGGCTTTCTCATGTTGAAGCCGTCGATGGCATAGCCAACGATTTCCAAAAGCGCCGTCGTGGTGGATTGTAGCTTCTTAAAGCCGTGCTGGTGATGTTGTTTCTCATTATGCTGAGCCAAATCATTGACAATAAGCTTTTCAGCAACCTTGGCTAGAGGTGACAAAAGGCTTATTGGCCTGTATCCTTTCGCTGATGACAGCGATTTACCGGGCTTAGGCAGAGGAATGACACTTGCTGTTTTCCAGTTTTGAGGCAGTGTGCAGGTTCGGAATGATGTGTTCATTAAATCAGTGAGCAGCGAGAGAAATTCACTAGGGAGCTTCTTTAGGACTGCTGGACAGATTCCGTCAGGTCCAATGGCTTTGGAATTACGAATTTCCTTTATAATATTCTCCACCTGCGCAGGAGTGAAGGCATCAGCCCATAAGCGGAAGGCGGCACAGCTCCCTTACTGTCACTCGGTTCTGCGGGCTACGCTTCGCACATGTTATGAAGAAGCTCTTGCCCAGAGCGTAAGCGGCATCTTGTCCTGACTTGAATACATTGTTCTCAAACTCGATAGTAGATACGAAGGCGGGTGTGGTTTTTCCGGAGAGTTCTCTCAGGATTTTCAATGTAGCAGCACCATCTGCCTTGAAGTTCAATTTTCAGTGAACTTCTGCCACTCGTCTTTCTTGCGCCTGTCCAAGGCTTTTCTAATCTCGTCGTCAAGTTCAGTGACCTTCGGGTCCAGATGGTTGGCAGATCTCTTTTCATCTCTTGTCCTGATTTTCTGAAGTATTTCCCTAGTGACATTAGGGTAAAAAGTTTTCACACGTCCTTCTGGTATGGCCGCTTTCATAGCCTTCCAGATAGCGTCAGATATGTGACGCTCTTTCTGGTGCACATCGCCATTCCCTATTCAGCCGCTCGGTGAAGTGCAACCTTTCTGAATAGGCTCCAGTCTGCAAGGCCTAAATTGAGATAAGAACGGTGACGAATACCAGAATAAGGGGCTAGAGAATTAGAGAGATCGATATGGACGAAAATGGGAATGTGATCACTAGACAGAGTTGTAGAAGTGGACCACGAGCAAGCACTAGAAAGATTGGAGGAAACGAGCGAAATGTCTGGGCTAGAAGATCGGCCGATGGAAGGGAGGCGAGTGGGCTGATCATCGTTTAGGATAACCAGGTCGCACTCCTCCGCCCATTCCTCGACGTCCTCTCCTCTAACATCAGAGTCAAGTGAAGAGCAAAAGGTATGAGCATTGAAGTCGCCCGCGAAGACGACTGAGGGTGAGAGGGCGCAGTCGTTTTAGAAGAGGGATACGATTATAGGTTGGGGGACAAGATGTAGTTGGGGGAATGTAGATGTTGAAGAGAGATAGGGGAGTTTTGAGTGGGAGATGGATGGGGACGTACTCGAGAGTACCGTCCGTAGGGACATTCGGAATTAGGTGAGAAGGAAGAGTGGATAGCACAAAAGTAGAAACTCCTCCACCGAAAGACGATCGTGGAGCATGGTATGAAGTATAGCCAGGGATATTTGGGTGAGAATAGGTAGCAGAGGGGGAAAGTTTGGTTTCCTGAACCATTATAACATCTGGATGGTGAGTACGAGCAAAGAGAGAGAGAGCTCAGACAGTTTGGCACGAAGGCCATTGAGATTCATATGTACAATAGAAAGTGGGCGATTGGAGGTAGAGGAATCAGAGTTGGAAGGTGAGGAGCATAGGACCCAGCGAAAAGCAGAGTTATGATGCCTCACAGAACTGAGACCCGAACAGAAGAGATGCACCCACCTTTGGCATCCGAAGCACTGGACGCTTGTTTTACTCCATGTGACATCCTTGCCGCACGTGGCGCATGGGTACTTCTGAGCGGGTCCAAGATTCCTCTCCACGCCGGCCCTTTGTAGGAGAATCCTTAGGAGAGCTGAGGCCAGCCAGCATCTCTCCCATAGCAAAAACCCTCTTCGTGGAGGGGTTGATGTCGGTTTCCACGGAGTTGATGTTGCTTCCTCCACACGGCCACGGCACGAACGTTCGACATCTCGGCAGCGTTTTTCTACTGTAGAAATGAAAATCGAGACACGTTTATTTGCTCGTGCAACCGGTCCTCCAAGAAAGAGCCCCCTGCCCCCTTGTCTAGGATTTTCCCGAGATAACTTTAAGAAATCGAATACAGAACGACGTTATCCGAGATACTTACGACCATCAGCCCACGATCGAAGAACAAATCCGAACGAGAAGGCTGCGATGGTTCGGACACGTGTGCAGAATGGAAACAAACCGACTTCCGCGCAGATTGTTACGGAGAGAGCGCCCTGCACTGTGGAAGGTTGAAAGAGCAGCCCCGAAAAAGACGTGGTTGAAGCAGGTCGAGGCGGATCTGAAGTCTCAACGGTGCAGTGTCCTCAATGCTAGATTAATTGCTGCGAACCGTACTGAATGGAAGCGTATCGTTCAGGCCACAAGAGCTCCTATGGCACCTACAGCAGTGTACTGGCTGAGAGGTCATCCTGCTCCGCCATCCGCCAGCTAACGGGATGAGTGAGTGAGTGAGTGAGTGTCCCGAGGGAGTTAGTTGTTGTCACCTGAAGGTGAACAGCAGGTCGTGGGGCGAAATCATGCCCCACCACGCCCTGACGACCTCCAGGTTGTATGCTGTGGTACATAACTACGATAACACCACTTAACATGTATTGACACCTGATGCCACCAACTTAAACTTCTCTGGACTAATCAAGACGCATCTCGAGTGTATGATAGGTATTGCGAAATATATACGACCCTCTTGCATACACGACAGAACACGAGCTAGTTTATACTACTTTATACTACAATAGAAGTATGAAGTGATCTTGGAGAAGAAAAACAAATAGAAACAAGGAACAATAATACAAGAAGGAAAAGCACCACTGAATTAGACATCCCGTTCAATAATACGGGTCACCGCCGTAGACATGTTCATTTACAGGCAGTGTCCACGATAGCATTAGTCTCCGAGTTTCCACCGGAAATCGAGAGGTTCCAGCCATATTCAACCAGAAACGTTGAAAAAAGGGGCCAAGAACGAGTTCGAACGAGCCCTATACGGCCCTAATTTGAGTGTTCCGCTCACGCACTCCCTCCACGGCTACCGCTAAAGTTTCCCAACACAAAACTTCAGTTTGAGAATGTGATGGATCATCAAATGAGGTAAATTTAGTTAGGCGGAGTGGAATATAGCTCCCTGAATGTATGCTGTTCCCTTAAAATGGGTTTTCCAGTTGTTTACGGATCAGAGGCGGTTGAAAGGAGTGGGCGTGCGCGGAACACTCAAGCTTAGGGCCGTATAGGGCTCTCCTCTGCTTGTTCTTAGCCGTTTTTTCAACATTACTGGTGAAGCTGGACTCGGACCACTCGATTTCCGGTGAAAACTCGAAGACTGATTTTATCGTGGAAACTGCCTTTAAGATGCTCTTTGCGAGCCAGCTGCATTACAGGTGAAGTAGTAATGTCCTAGAAGCCAGAGGCCCCGAAACGAAGCACAGCAACAGTGAGGAAGAAAGAAGCAGCACAGAGCTGCAGAAAAAAGACCGCGCTTGATCGTGGCGGGGGCCAACACTGATGACTCAGACCGTGCCGTCCGAATCAGTCCGACAGCGTCTATACCGTGCTTGAGGCATTCGATGCAGGACCGATCGCGCCCAAGCCTCCTTTAGGGAACGATAGTAGCGCGCTTTCGAGAACAAATATATCGTTTTCTGCGTATACCTTCTCTTTAAAAACGGTGTTCACGATAAAAAAATCGTATTGGGGTTTTGATATCTTTGAGTCGATAAGTCCAGTAAGTAGAGGTTGGTAGGGAAAGCTCTCACAGAGCACACAAATATCGAAGAAAAAATGTACAAGGAAGTCTTTAAAAAATCGAATTATGCCTTTTAAATTGTTTCGGGAGACTGCAGACCAAGCGTCAAAGTTGACTTCTGAATTTGTTTGCCCCGCGTGTGTGTCTTACACTGGAAACTCCTGCAAAAAGAAGATGATCGGCCGTTGCACATGCTTGGATCTTACAGTTAAAACATTTCGCGACAAGGAATATTCGAAAACTCGGTGCCTGTTCCACTGGTGAAGCGAGTGGAGGACAACTGTTTTATGATGTGGGCGGAGTGATTCAATGGTTTGGCCGGTTTACGAGATTTCCGCCCACGTCCTGGCCGTTCGTCGTCGTACTTCCGCTCTTACTCTTCCTAGAGGGACACAAGCACACATTTTTGCATGAAACGGGGGACTTTTTTGTGTTATCACTATAGGACAAAGTTAAAGACTTGGTCGTTCTATACCCCCCTCTTGGGGGCGCAACGCATTGGACGCTGTAAAAATAGAGGTTTGAATGCTTCATTTCGGGCTTACACTGTGGCTTGCGGGGGCCAGTCGACTTTCCCATTATAATACACTTCCCGTTCACTTATTGTACCATGGGAAGAGCTTCAAAAAGTCTGCGCAAAAACTCGAACTTTAACTGCAGGCGCTTTTTCTTTATTAATAGGGCGACTCCAGCATTTGAACGGCTCGGGAGGCTCAAATCCATCCCTGTGAGTCATAAGGCGTTCAGGAAGCTTGCAACTGAATACTTCCAGGCGAGCGCTAATCCTTCACGGAGCAGTCACTTTTACTCTCGCCATTACGCGCTATATGTATATCTGCTTTGAATTCATTGCTTCATCTGACCAAAATACTGGTAGTTTTTTCCTCGTTTTTGCTATATGTTTTTTTGTTGGTGATTTCATATATGAGCTGTTCATCGCACATAAGTCTGGTCCGCAGGCTTATGTAAATAAATAAATAAATATTGTGAGTATTATATGGAAGGATCTTTCTATGTTCGTTAAGATATTGAGAGCACTGTTTTTCACTAATCTGTTCGTGGCACCGCGTTGCTTAGGTTTTTGAGGTGGAAAAGATGTCAAACTCTTAGCACGTGGTTATGTGAACCCTTAGGTCAGTGCGTCGTGCTGATGGAGGTGTGTTGTTGTCGCTGCTCCTCGCGCTAACCTTGTTAGCATAGCTTTCCAATGTGAGTTCCAAACGTACTCATTCATCCTATTTTCAACTCATCCCTATTTTCGGACTTGTTTATATTCAAAACATGGCAGTTAAATTTGTGGAAAATTCATTTTTATTTGTTAGCGAGTCTTTTCTTGACGAAGACAGACGATTAATAAGTACTGTGGTCCATAAATTTGCACTGTCGCTTAATTATATTTTCAATCACCTCGCTCTTTCATTGGGGAAGCGGTCTTGTTCGTCTGTTGGTATGGAATACATGTTTTCGTCATCCGTTATGGAAGCTCAAGAGATCACTTTTGTCTACCGTTCGTGTGTTTTTTAAAATTCAGTGACTCTCGATAGTAATTATATCCTACTTACTATATTTGCCTTAGTGTGTGTGTATGTATGTGTGTGCGTGTGTGTGTGCGTGTGTGTGTGTGTGTGTGTGTGTGTGTGTGTGTGTGTGTGTGCGTGTGTGTGTGTGTGTGTGTGTACGCGCGTGTTTGTGTGTGTGTGTGTGTGTGTGTGTGTGTGTGTGTGTGCGTGTGTGTGTGTGTGTGTGTGTGCATGTGTGTGTGTGTGTGTGTGTGTGTGTGTGTGTGTGTGTGTGTGTGTGTGTGTGTGTGTGTGTGTGTGTGTGTGTGTGTGTGTGTGTGTGTGTGTGTGTGTGTGTGTGTGTGTGTGTGTGTGTGTGTGTGTGTGTGTGTGTGTGTGCGTGTGTGTGTGTGTGAAATCGAGAAAGACGCTCGAGTAGGGCAATCAATACTTTACTCTCACCCCACCTTTTTACTCCCACTGGAACTGTTTGTTGTGACAAAGAAATTTTTGTGGGTCCACCTTTGCAACTTTCTGCTTTCTGTCGCTCTGTTCTCTTCTTTGGACCCTAACTAATGCTGTTTTGCCTGAAATATTTTCCTATTTTTGATTGGCCCTATTTTTTACCGGTGACAAACACCTCGAACATGTTCATTAAACCAGACAGCTAGTCCAGGTCAGAGAATAATGTCACTGAAATAAGATGTTTTAGTGCGTTTCTCGCTGCTTCTTCGTGATTTTGGTAGACGATTATAAATTGCCACCGGCACAAAATTCTCACGGTAAAAAAAATCCATGATATCCAATTCATAAAAGGTGGGGTATAAAAGAAATTGAGAGCAGTGTGTTTTCGTTCACAGACCATCTTCCTCCTGAGGTGAGCGGCTGAAGCTGAACACACTAGGGATTAGGGAAATCGCCTAATCGGTGATAAAGATAACACGGTATTGGGGCCTACTCATGGAAAACTCTGGTAAGAGAAACTACTTCACTTCCATGAGAATTTTGTGCCGGTGGCAAATTATAAACCTGTGATTCTGGTAAGACTTGGTTGCCAAGGCGTTGTTCTGAAAGGAAAACTCGGGAACAAAAATCATTGTGAACACTGCCTTTAATGGATTCAGTATCTCGAGATAGAAAAATCGGTGCAAAACTTTTTTTCCGCAGGGCTACCGTAATCCTGCGCGTAAATTAAATAGCGTCGGCTGCATGGCTGCGGACTTTGTCACATATCTTACGACAATCCTCCTAATTTCTGACCAGCCTTACGTTACTATTAACCATTCAAATATTAGTAGTGGCTCTGTGAATTAGATGCATCCGTGGACATATTGTGCCCTTTCCTAGCTTTTGTTTCAACGTGGTGTTTCTCTCGTAGTTCTTTCATGGTCTCATAATTTCTTGTGAAGGTTTCTAATCATTTTGCTCTTACCTGAAGTGGTGCTCTCCCGGAATACGACCCACTAAAGAATTCAATTAAATCAGCAATTGTTTGGAATTTACCGACCGCTCGGTTGGTCACATCAATCAGTTCAGTGTGTTAGTACGGTGACCATTTTTTCATGAAAATTCTCTAGTGGGTCGTCTATTCCGAAAGAGTACCCCTTTAGTTCTCAATTAAACTTGACGGGAAGTCACACGCCAAAAAATAGTGCCTGTCGTAAGATATGTACCAAAGTCCGCGGCCATGCAGCCAGCGTTATTTAATTTACGCGCAGAATTACGGTAGCCCTGCGGGAAAAATGATCGGCATGGGCGTGCTTGTCACATCAACTAACCCTTCAATCGGTGGCGTACCACCACGCGTGAAATTGGGTCATCTCCCTTCAACGAGAGGTCATTTCCCTTCTCGCTTAAGGGAAATGACCCAATTTAACGCGTGGTAGTACGCCGCGGCACGACACATAACGCATGTTCCCCGCCGCGCGCGGCGTACCATCTGGCCGCTGCACCGCGTCGCGACGTCAACGCGACGATCGCACGCGGCAATCCAAATGATAGCCACCGATTGAATATACCCTCTATGAAAGGCCGTAATTTACCTCATTCGAAGCGCGCGACGCCTGGACCTCAGTCTGCTCTCCGCTCTCTTTATGTCTCTAACTGACCGTGCTGGGGGCCTCGACCACCTCAAATTCCAGCACCATGAGCCGCGGGAGCACGGGTGTTTGGAAGATTGTTTTTTGTTGATGACAGTTCTTCATTTTTTGTCTTTACATGTTCGTCTCTGCTTTATGTCTGAAGATAGGATCTATTTCGCTTTTTCTGTTGCTATGTATTTGTTTTTTCTGCTGATGTTATCCGAAGATAGGATCTATTTTGATCTCTTTGTTACTATGTATTTGTTTTTTTGTTGATGTTATTCCAAAGTCGGGCCCAAGCCAGTGAATGAAATGACAGTGAAATATTTTTGTGTTGGTTATGAATTAATTAACATTACAGAAGCTTTATTGAGCTTTCTTTTTTGTGTTATAGCCGCAGCACGGCAGCACGGCGCCAACTACACGTGAGCAGAACGTAAGGGCTACAGATTTTTGCTGAGAGCATCCGCGACAATTGCTGCCGTGCGCCATGGGGCCGAATGCATAAACGCTCCGGGTTGGGCAGGAGCTGGGCAGTCGGCGCCTTTGTAGATCTTCGTAGATCCTTAAATCAGTCGTGCCCCTGCAGTGCCTTTCGCTTCCCCAGGCGCCCAACATCCTAGCTGGGGCGGCTGGGGAAGCCAAGGACACTGCAGGGGCGCGATTGATTTTGTGATGTACAGAGATCTTCGAAGACGCCGGCTGCCCTGCCCCTACCCCAACCCGGAGCGTTGATGCGTCCGGCCCCTGGATGCTAACAATTCATTGCTAACAATGCGGCAGCATATGCCGCGAGAAATCGCAGCATATGCTGTCTTGTGCCTGAAAGCCAGGAATTAATTGCAGCAGCATATGCTGTCATGCGCCTGAAAGCCAAGAATCCATCGCAGCAGCATATGCCGCTCTCAAAGCAGCATACGGTTCACCTCCGCACTGCGGTTCAGTCCGCAAAGTGCACGCTGATTGCGAAATCGTGCTGCAGCGCGGTTACGAGCATCCTCAGACAAGGATGTGGGATCACCCGGGCGCTTTTCGCCTTTGGTGCCCGGGTGATCCCACCGCCCGGGTGATCCCCCATCCCTGTCTGAGGATACTCGCAACCGCGCCGCAGCACGATTTCGCAATCAGCGCGCACTTTGCGGACTGAACGGCAGTGCGGAAGTGAACTGTATGTTGCTTTGAGGAGATGAGACTCGACGAAAAATGCTGCTACATTGCTGCTAGCCACGAATCCATATCGGCAGCATATAGGGCACTCAGGGCCGGATATGCTGCGAGAACTCCGTCCCTTTTTTCGATACCACTCTCGTAACCCTGCCGGTGATCATGCCTTGATGCCAGAGTGGTACTCAGCGAGTTCCAGAGGGCGTACTTACGCTTTGTTTTGCGTGGCACGCGTGCTATTGCCAGCCCCTCTCTCTTAAGACGTCTGCAGAGTTGCACCGCCCGGCGTCACGCCGCCGAGCGAGAGGTTTGGGGCGTGGCCAAGCCCTGACGCGGCGGCTGGCAGCAATGCCTGCCGCCGTTCTCCATTTTTCTCCATTGCGTACAACCTCATTCACTCCACGCCAAAATTTGAATTTCGCCGATTTCAAATTTTTGTATTTATTTTCCTAGCTCGTTTTTATGTGTTCTTTGGATTCACCATGAAACCATATTTGAACAGAAATTTTAATTTCAAAGACGCCAGAATTGAAAAGCTTCTGAAAAATAGCTCGACCTCTCTGTGATTTTGAAACATTTTCGTCATTTCAAAAAAAAATCGAAAACGCTCTCAGAAGCGGGCAACATGAAATCTAGCAGCAACGTTGATTCGGAATTTCTCGCGAGAATCGATATTATCCCTCAGAAAGTGAAAACTGAAATAAAATCAATCATTCCGGGAGTGAAATGGAATGGATCACAAAAAAGCGAACAAATGAAAGAAATGTTCAAGTGTTTATGGAAACGTGTCACAGTGAAACTGAAAAAAGTTTGCGTGGATGACTGAACAATAGAAAAATTCTTCAATAGGATCCATGGCGGCGCTCCTCGCCGATGATGAAAATGGTCCAGACCATTCCTCGCCGCCGCTCGCTGGCGGCGTCGCTCAGAAGCCGCTGCTTCCGCTGCGGCGAAAACACTCTGCGAGGTACCCACGTCGCTGCTCTCGCGCGGCACGTCGCCGCCCTCGCCCACTGCGCTGCGCCCCCCACTTCCCAACACTGCCGTGTCGCAGCGGGAATAGCCGCGGCGCAACACTGCAGACCCCTTTAGTGTCAGCTGGCACTCTCCTCCATTGATTTGTCTGATACGAATGAACATTGCAGCATCCTCTTGTACGACGGCGGCGGGTATATAAGGCGACCAGCCTCGCTGAGGGGACAGTTGGCCGTTTGAAGCCAGTCCGGGGAAGTGACCCTGTCTCACTTTACGGACGTTAATTCTGAACGCTGAGGGGATCATCCCCATGGCCCATCGCGAGGGAAGCTTCCTCGTTGTAGACCATGGCGAAGATGATGTCGTTGTTGCGGACCGCGGCGAGGTTGGCCTCCTTGCTGCTGGCCGTGACAAGATTCATACCCAAAACCGGTAAAGAGGGTGGAAGTCCAAATTCTTCCTTCCTTTGCAGAACAGGCTGTCGATAATGAGCGTTAAAACGCCAGCATACGTTGGCAGGATATGCTGCCGCAACCAGCAGCTCCTGCACACAACGAGGGTTCGTACGCCAGGGCCAGTAGCAATCCCCCCGGAAGGTGGCAGCTACCGGCTGTCACTGCGTGGTGACTGGGTCAATCGCGTCTCGGCTATCAATATGGACGGGCCGGCATAGAAATGCACAGGCGGCGCTCATGTTAATGACCATTGCAGTCAGCCACCTGGGAGCAGTGAGCGTTCTTTTGTGAGGTGGCTGACTGCAAGAAACGGGTGGTGACTTCGCTCACCGCCGCAGAGGAAAGTGAAATAGCGCGCGGAGGGAAGAGGAGCTGGGTCGATACCGCGGTCATAGGGTCGAGCACGTCCAATGGTGATGACCTTTTGAGCCAAGTGCGCTCCAAGAAAGGGCAGTGGAGCGCTTGCGATCCGACCAGTCCGCTGTCCACTCATCACCACAGCACAGCACGGCGGCCTATCTCGTTGTCTAGGTGGGCAAGGAGAAATCGCACCCGCCGGCTGGCGGCCACCCAGCTCGGCTGCCAGCTGATAGGAATGACAGGCGAAACGTTCGAAGGTTTTATTGATGTTGCAATGATTCCTGGCGAAGTTTAGTGGGAGATTAACGTCAGATTGTACGTAACTGTCATGAATAAGCCTCGTTTATAGATTTCACGTGCTTTAGTCCTATGCTAAGCTCAACTTCCAATTCCTAGAAGTTGCTGTGGCCATATTCAACCATTTTCAGATTTTTTTTCAATAATCGCTCACCACAAATAAAATCAGATTTGCTTAGAAAGCCATCTAAGAAAGATGGCTGAAAAACGGTTTCGTTTTTCAGAAAATACATGAAACTTACGTTATCCGCGTATAAATGCTGTATAATAGTTCATCTAAGTGTGGCTTTTATCTAAACTTAGCTTTCCTCTTTCCCCTCAAGTTCATTTCTTTCTAAGTTGACTGGGAAGCGTGAAACAGAGTAAGGATAAAAATAGTTCCTAATTTAAAAAAATCCTTTGGACTTTTCGGTACGTTGTGAAGAAAACACGAGGTTGGCTCCTCGACAATCAAACTACAAAGTATTGTGTATCGTGGTTCAGTGGTAAGTGGTCATCCAACAAAAATTTTTCAAAATCGTTTTTTGAATTTAACATTGTCTCGCTTCGATGATTTTAAAATGTTATAAAATTCCGAAATCCCATCATCCAAGGTTGAATGAAAACTTATTGAGTCTGAAAGATAGGCACATTTGCACGCTCTCGGAACCCTTATTCACTACTGCTAGTTCGATCAAAGTTACAATGAATACGAAGAACTGTGGAGGTAGTGTATTTAGGAAAACAGAAAGAGTCCCTCACACATGAACATGTGGCCTAGTGGTCCAAGGCGCTGTGTTGGGCATCCGTATCGTATGAAGGTGCGGTGCTGGTTCAAATACGTCAACTCGTGAGAGTTTTGCATTCAACGCTACTCTTCGAGAATGATTCTCGTTCTTAGGTGGCAACCATAGGAGGCATCTAGGCGTCATCGACCTAAGGTTGGCTGCCTCTTTAAAGTCACCACATCGGAAGATTGCTACTGGCCCAGGTTTGCCCTGGCGTACTAACGGTATTGTGCCGACGTACCAAGCCCCGAATGTCCGAGAATGAGGAAACAAGAGATCATTAACTTCTGAGTACTGTTCTACTGCATATATTTTGCTTTCTTCGTGCTTATTGCTTCAGCTGTTTATCCATAATCACTTTCTAGAGACAGCTTTCTGCGATGAGCTCGTGGACTTAGTAGGACATCAATCTACCCCGAAATGTTCACCATTCCATGGAGAAGTGTGACATACCTTTCTACGCAGATTCTCTTCTTTCGAATCTGTGTCAGACTTCCCTGCGTGAGCTTGATTGAGCACAGCGTAACTGATTTTCGTGGAATCATACACTAGTGCGCGTTTTTTTTTGCAAAAAACCTTTTCGTGAAGTTTTTTTGCTCATACAACTCTGAGAAATCTTGCCTGTTGGAGGTGTCGCGGGAGGAGATACGAGGCAGAGCCGCAGACTATTCTTCATTGACCATTTCGCGGTGCGGTAATGTCGCGGAAGAGCCTGGGGGAGTCGCGGTAGATTTGCGGAAGCTTGACCCACGGAAAAGTAGCGGCAAAGCTGCGGAGGAGTTCAGGGTCGCTGGGGAGTCTCTGGACAGTCCGAGATCGCGGTGGAGTCGCGCGGCAGTAGCGGAAGAGTTGCGGCCATTTTTTTAAGAGAAAGCGCTTCATCGCCATATCTACCTTCGAAATTGAAGAAAAATGATTTTTAAGGTAGTTTTCGTATTTCTCTAAAGAAGGAAAATGCAATGATACGTGTAGAGAGTTTTCCGACTCCGGTACCCACTTGAGAAATGTGTATTTCCTTCCAAAATTCATGTCGACCACAGATCGAAACATGAAAGATTTCCGCCGTCATGATCGTCTGACCAGTTCATAATGAGATATTTGGAGATGCAATAGCGCAAAAACTCCGCAAAATGCTTTTTCTGCAATAAGATTGTGCGGTACTGTATGGGGTTAAACTCGTTGAGCACAGCGAGGCACTGCTCTGCAAATCAATTAATCCTTGGATCCTAAAGCACGTCAGAAGCGACGTGGCTGCGCACCTTGTGTGTATATGTCATCCATCGCGTCGTCTTTTCACCCCGGTGGAAAATCTGGGGAAGATGCTATCGCACACTCTACGAAGCACAACACTCTGCCACTGTTTTCGTGGTCCACTCCTCTGTTTCGGAGCCAAATTTACTCTGTTCCCTGCAAATTTACCCTGTTCTTTTTTCGCTGTCTCTCCCACCACTTCGCTTGTGCTTGCGCGGAGTGGTGGGAAAGACAGCGAAAAAGTGAAAGACAGCGAAAAGGTAGCACACGCGCGTAGACGAACGCGATGAATTTCATTCCGGAAAAGAGAATAAACACCACCATTAAGGTCATTTCATTTTACTACGACGTCTTTCTCAATACCCTTAAAGCCGTGCTCACCTTCGAGATTGTCTCAGAGAGCGTATGAGGTCTGGGATTCTCTCAGAAGACTTTGTTAGTGTTGCGAGCAACAATGTCAACAACTTACCGAAGTCTTCCGCAAGTTGTTGAAAAGTCGCAGGTAGACATTAATAAGTTCGCAACACTTTCGGAACAGATCGGCAACTTCTTAGGCAATTCAAAATTCGGAGCGCCGTCGGATCCAATCACTATGAATCGCGCAGGCGGACAGCCGGTGCGCCGGCGTACTGCTTCATAGCTGGCTTTTGGCTGGCGGACTCTGCCAGCGCTGGAGTTCTACCGGCAGCAACGCCGGTGCAGCCGTTTTCGGTCGGCGGACTCATGGAGATATCCGTACATACGCACTGACATCACTGACCACGCGTTCATATAGACTTGTGTCAACTCGTCACACCATTCTTTCTCTCCTTCAGTGTCTTCACGTGCTTCACGTGCTGGCAGATCCATTCTACACTTTGTTTCTTGCCCATTCTTAATTCTGAAGCATTCCAAGTTGAAACGAGTGTTGTTCAGACCACTCAAAGCACACTGGAAACATAGAGCCTTTCTCGGTGAGATGCCCGCTCTACCGGATTTCATATGATATTCAGAGTCTACGCAGCACACTGAACTTTTTCAGAGAAATTGGCTCGAGAAGCAAAACTGCCGCTGGAAAACTTAAAGGCACAGCCCAACCTCAGAGGTAATTTTTGATATTTTGGTCCGGTCGCCGCCTATAGCAACCCTGCCAAGCGCGAAATCTCAATTCGCTCAAATAAGCGAGAAAAAGCTAGGAAAAGGTCGGCCACGCCCCCTTGAAAGAAAAAATGGGTAACGCTAACTGCCAGGTTTCCGACCTCAATAGGGAAGAGATGCGGGATGATTTTATTCAAAACCTATGTTTTTCAATTTGTTTTCGATCTGGCTTCATATTGTGGTTTGCTTCAGAACGGTGCCTGCGAATAACAAGAAAATACAGGCTCAAGGCGACTCGTCCGCGAACTTCTAAACGTTCAAAATCGAATTTTTTGAGGAGCCGTAACTCCGTTCGTAGTGAGTTCTGAGCGATTCCGGAGCCACCATTGTGATCAGTTTAAAATTTTCTGCAAGATAGGCAGAAGAACAAAAAATCGATTCTGAGGTTGGATTGTGTCCTCAAACAGTACGGTGATTTTCATAACTGTAGATGCATCCTAAACTTTTCTGAATCTGTATGCCGCGTCTCACGGATCTCGCTCATTAGAGTGATCCCGATAACCGGTTTGCCGCGAGGCTACGTGACGCGTCCCCAGGTTGCGGATAGGAGGGTAATCGCATATAAAAAAGCGATGCTTCCCCAGAGACGCAGGTGCATTCAGGGCAGGACTTCCTGCTTCGCTGTGCCAGACCGACTCATACCTTCTGCTATATTCGTTGGCTCGCTCATACGCAGTCGTGTGTGGATGTGTTGGCGCGTGTGCAGACTGTATCCTGCACGTCGGTTCGGTGAAAAGCCTGCATTTGATTTGCAGAGAAGTAACCGAGAGGCGGCTCGGGGTCTTCCCTAAAAACTAGGCCCCTTGTCCACTCCGGGATAGACCGGCAAGCTGCCCGGAGTTTACCCGAATCTAGCAAACAATCTGCAAATGACTTTGTCGTCCCAAACAGTAGCAGCAATGGGCCTCATTCCTCTGACGCCGAAAGATTCCCCAATACGGCAGCGTTGGATAGAACAAGTACGGAGAGGCTGCGAAAATCTCAGGGCCAGACTAGGCTGCCGAGAACAGGAAGGACTACGATGGCAATCTGCACTTTCAAAGCGCGTACGCTTGCATTCGAAGATTCAGTTGAGGATCTCTTGTTACAAGCCAGGAATATGATGTACGATGTCATTGGATTGACCGAGACGAGAAGACACCGACCCTTGCATGCCGTTTTCGATACTGGAGAAGAACTTTTTCTTGGAATATGCGACAGTAATGGAGTTGGTGGAGTCGGTGTCCCCGTAAACACGCACCTAGCCATGTACATTGATTCGTTCGAACCTTTGACGAACCGAATCGGACGTTTGCGCTAGAAACGATGTGGATCAACATTTGCTTTGACAGCCTTCATTGCTTACGCACCAACATCGAGCCATGATGAAGATGAGATCAAAGCAATCTATTTGGAATTGGAGAAGTTCTTTAGAGAAGGCCATGCCTTCATTCAAAATTGTCGTCAGTGGTTCCAATACCAAAATCGGCCCCAGAAGGACGCCTGAAGAGCATCACATTGGGACCCACGGACTGTATTGGAACGAGCAGGGTGAAAAATTGTCTGACAAGGGAAAGATCATCACAAGCCGTGACCATTCTAAATGAAATATGCCTTCTGGAATCAATTTTCGAAGTAGAGTTCGATTTTTCACATTGCAGCTGCGAAACATTTCTCTGAACGGAGTTATATGTGTTTTTTTGCGCTTCACTCGTAGACGCATTATAACGTGTAATCCATAAGTCTTCATCGCCTCCTGAGATACACCGATGTGATTTCTACACCAGGGATGATGGTTCTACACCAGATGACCATGGGATAGTTCCTGGTGTAGAAATCACATCGGTGTATCTCAGGAGGCAACGTTCACCCAAGGATTAAACGTTGTGATGCGTCTACGAATAGAGCGCTAAAAACGCATATAACTCCGTTCAAAGAAAAGTTTCCAGCTGCAATTTGAAAATTCAAATTCTACGTTAAAAATGGATCCTAGAAACGCATATTTCATTCGGAATGGCCACGGCATTTAATGATCCTTCCCTTGTGATTTCATCATGTCGACCAAAACAATCCATGTTAAAAACAGTTCCAGGAGCCCCTTTAACACGTTGGACGTGGGAGTCACCCGGTGGACTGTATCGGAATGAAATTGACCATTTCATCGTCAACCGTAGATTTTGCCTAACCGATGTCGCTGTTGTTCCGAAATGTAAGACTGGATCGGACCACCGTCTTCTCCGCGCCAGGTTTTTCCTTACGCGGAAGGCGGAGAAAGCAGCTAAGCCTTAGAAGAGAAGCCCCAGAACCACCATCACTTCTACTTCTTGTCAGCCATGAACAGAGCATCGCATCAGAGGCGTAAGAAGCTAGCCACCTCACACGGCTTGTACCATAGATCTCGAGCAGACAAGGTTGTAGGCCTGGCCGGACATGAAAATAGATGCAATGAATCATGTCCAGCACATTCACAATCGGGGCATTTATCTGGGACTGACTGATCAATCCCATGAGTGTAGACCTTTAGATATCTGGAGTGACCGCATCGCAGACCAGCGAGGATTGTTCGGGTACGTCGCGGTAGTCCAGCTTCGCTGTCGTCGACTCGCGGGGGCACGCCGCCATAGATTAAGTTCGGCTGAGCATCAGACAGGTACTCTGCCACGAACCGCATATGCTCAGCCATCTGGAGTCTTCTTCGCGATAGCTCGGATGTAGCCCAGCGTTGTTGATCGACTGCAGACAGAGAAGCACTGAGCGGCGTGCGTATGCTTCTTGGGTGGGGGCCAGACGACAGAAGATGGTAATTTGGATGGGTCGGGCTCTTGACAATACTTATTAGAAATTGCTGAGACTGGAGTAAGCAGTGTTCTTTCACGGGAAGTAGGCCGGTTTCCTGATGAAGATGCGGAATAGGCGTCGACTTGTGACATCCAGTGATAAGCCTGAGAGCAGCATTCTGTGTTCTCTGCAATCTGCACCAAGAGGATTCAGAGAGATGTCTGGTCCATATAGGGGCACCATATTCCAGGACCGGCTGCACCATGGCCCTGTATGTCATACGTAGCACTTCCTTCGTGCTGCCCCAGGTGGTTCCAGCCAATGCGCAAAGAATGTTGTTGCGCCTGTTGGCTGAGGCAGCACGTATTCGCGCATTCTCATGAAATCGTAGCGAGGGATCCAGGAAGACTCCCAGTAGTCGAGGATGCTTAGACAGTGGCAGCTCGTGGCCATCCCAGATGACCTTGGGATGAAGCCGATGTTCGATAGTAGCCGTCGTACATAGTGTGACATTTGACTTGGAGGTAGACACAGTCAGCAACTTTGATTTGAGATACACAGCCAACGTCCGTAAGTAGTTGTTCATGGTGGCAGTGGCTCGGTCAATAACTGAGTCCGTGCAAACGATAGTGATGTCATCAGCGTACAGGCACAGATGAATGCCAGATGGTGGCTCAGGAATATCAGACAGAAATAGCGAGAACAGGCTAGGGGACAACACCCGCCTTGCGGGACACCGGCTCTCAATGGGACCGAAGACGATAGATGTCCGTCGAACTTGACACGAATGGACCGGTTTTTGACAAAGCTATTAATCCATCTTTTAGACCAACTGGGCATGTCCTATTCCAGAATGGATTTCGATAGGAGCGGGATACTGACGCTATCGAGTGCAGCCGAGAGATCAATAGCAACGATGAGACTTCTACCAGCCGGAGTCTTGGGATTAAATCCAGCGATGATATGCTCGGTGATTGATGTCATGGCAGTGATGGTGGAATGCTCCTTTTTGAAACCATGCTGATGAGTGTTGTGCTGTAAGGCGTTCTGAAAGAGCGGATTGACAACCTTCTCTGCAAGCTTGGCTAGGGGGAAAGGAGCGAGATGGGGCGGTGGGAGGCAGCCTTGTCCAGTGGCTTGCCAGGTTTGGCGATGGGAATGACGACAGCTTGTTTCCAGCGCGCCGGAATAACAGCAGAACTGAATGACGAATAAATGAGATCAGAGAGCAATTCATGATAGGGATCAGGAAGATGCTTGAGATGAACAGCCGATATTCCGTCGGGTCCCTCTGCACGCGGATTTTTCATCGATTTGATGATCTTGTCGATGGCGGAGGGAGAAATAGCAGGGACTTAAAGCCGATTCAGCTTCCTGATTGCTCGTGCTGTTCGTCTGTTATGCATATCACGAGGCGATGAGGCCGATGTGAAAAGTTTACCAAGCAGACAAGCTGCCTTGTATCCGTGCTCGAATCTTCCAGATGGGAACTCGAGCATATTACGATCCGTGCTCATCTTTTTGCCAGAAATTCGTTTCAGTGTTGTCCAAGCTTTTCTGGCATCAGCGGCAAAATCAATCGACTCGGTTAGCTCTTTCCAGCGCTGCTGCTTGTGTTGATTTAGCAGCTCGGTGATGTTGTCCGACAGCTGCTGTACCACAGGATCGTTGGGATCCGATCTTCGCTTGTCGTCTCTCATCGTGATCAGGTCGAGGACTTCACTGGGCACGTTTGGGTGAAAAGTCCTTACACGTCCAGTGGGAATAGCTGCTTTGGAGGCACGTTCGATGGCTTTGACGATAAACTTCTCCTTATCGTAGACTGTTCCGTTCCTCGGGTAGTTGGCCGCCTGGCTGAGCAACACCTCTTTGAATAGGTCCCAGTTAGCCTTACGATAATTGGAATAAGACTTACAACGAGAGCCAGAGAACGGAGCAAGCAAGCTATTGAGTGACAAATCCAATGACGTGATTATGGGAACATGATCACTGGCCAGGACCACATCGGTAGACCAGTCACAGGAGATAGCTAGCGAGGATGATACAAAGGTGATATCGGGTGAGGAAGACCTACCCACTGCTGGAAGACGAGTGGGAGAATCCTCATTGATAGGCACAAGATCACAATCATCAGCGAATAATTCAATGAGTTCACCTCTATTGTCAGGCTCTAGAGGAGAGAACCACAAGGGAGAATGAGCATTGAAATCACCAGCTATTACAACCGAACTAGATGACAAGGCAGTATGGACAGTATGTAAGTAATTTGAGGGGTCAAACGCGTTAGGACAGGACGTGGATGGGGGTATGTAGACGTTGACAATATCAAGGGGGCCACTTTGTAACACAATATGAACACCAAGACATTCTACAACATCATCAGTGGGTAGATTAATTAGGTGAGAAGGGATAGAAGATTTTACAAATGTTGAAACACCACCACCGTGAGACGTACGTGGAACATGATAAGACAAATAACCAGGGAGACGGGGAAGGGAGGGGGAAGATGGGCTAAGCTTGGTCTCCTGCAGGAGAATGACATCAGGTTGAGTGCGATCTATGTACACTGTGAGTTCAGCAATTTTGGCACGTAGGCCATTGTTATTGAGTTGATAAATGCGAAGACTATGTTGAGGAACCCTAGGAGGATTTACAGAGCAAGACATACAACAGTAAGCATGAGTGTAGACATCATAGCTAGACAATCCCGAACATTTGAGGTGCACCCAGCCAAGGCAACCACCACATTGAATGCTCGCATGTTGGGCAGATAGCCCGCAGTGACAGCAGGGATATCGCGGTGTCTTGCTGCGCGGTCCCGGATTCCTCTCGACGCCAGCTCGTAGAAGTAGAATACAGAGGAGTGTAGCAGCCAGCCAACTACACTCCCAATACGAAAAAAACTCCACATGGAGTGATTGATGTCCGTTTGATGAGTCTCCATAACGTCGACTCCACAGATCCACCACGCGTAGGTTGAACATCTTGGATCCCCACCATCACTTGGAAGCTCCTTACCGCAATGGCTAGGTGTTGGGAAGATTCCGCCATAGATTAAATCGATGAAGAGTACACTCGGTTTGTTTAGCACCTTCACAATAGTGCTAAGGAAGCAGAGAGCTTGGTGACCACCAAAAGACGTTTGTCTTTGGCAACTCCTGAGCTGTTGCTCCAACGTGGAGCAGCAGAAGCAAGGCTATCGCGTAGCATACAAAAAATCCTGGCGACTCACGCAGTAAAATAATGTGTAGTGCGTGCGCTCACGTACCAATCACACCCCCTTACGCGCAGTTTTCTACAAAAATGCAGCATACAACGAATATCCACGTTGAGAGAGACCGTTTAGAACGAGGTGCAACTATTGAGGATAAGTTTTTGATGAAAGTTTCGAATTTGACCATTGTAGCTGTGTAACATTACACTGGACGGAAATATAGACGTTTATATGTGAGTAACCGTGGTTAATTCATACTATCCCCACCGTAACCGCTCCAGCGACGAAGTGGCTGCACGTGCAGAATGGGAGGGGGAGTGCTTACGATATCGAAGTACTGAGTTCGACTTACATTTATGTTACAAAATCGTTAAATGTCTCTGCGACATCCCATTTGAAAGCGTTTTCGCGTTCACCCGCCGCTGTACTCGCTCCCGCCAGCACATCGAAATTTAACGTGCTGCATTCGTTTGCTTTTAGGGTCATCCCAATTTGGAACAAACTACCTCCGGAAATCGGAGATGCCAAAAGTTTTCCAATTTTTAAGAGCAGGCTGTCTCACTTCAATCTCAGGTCATTGCAAGGGACAGATAGCCGCTCTTTCTGTTAGAGCTTCAAATGCAGGGTGCTCCGCTTGTACGAGTATTTCATTTTTTTCCTTCTTTTTTTCGCTCAACGGGACATGACGTCACTGCCACCAGACTCGTTAAAGATACGCCCGATTATAAGCTGCGTGGGTGGGCCAAGTGATCGTATCTCTTGGTTCTTGAACAACATCGTCAAACAATTACTGCCCAAGGTTCCTTCTCATCTGACCAACACAAATCACTTCTTAGAACAACTCCACAATTCCACCTATCAAGAAGGTTGCGTATTCGAGTCCTTCGATGTCACTTCGCTCTATACCAACGTTCAGAATGACCAAGCATTACAGGCACTATCTGAGATGCTCGACAGGTATATACGCACCATAAACACCTTCGGACTCGGTAAACAGCAAATTATGACGTTGATCAAGGAATGTTTGTGTTGCAACATATTCAAATGGTCAGGTGCCTACTACTCTCAAATAAGAGGGTTAGCCATGGGACAACGTCTGGCACCGGTGCTCGCAGTATGTTTTATGGGCAGAATAGAAGAGCCGGTCCTTGCTCGCACTCCATTAATGTACTGTAGGTACATAGATGACTGTTGTGTCATAACATCAACACAATCCGAGATGGATGAATGTTTTCAAATACTCAACGAACAGGCACAGTACATACGACTTACACGAGAAACCCCGAGCAATGGGTGGCTTGCCTTCCTCAACACGCAATTCAACCTGTCTGCAGGCACTGTTCGAGTTAAATGGTACAGAAAACCAAGTTGCAAAAACATCTTGATTCATTCAACATCAGCTCACCCCACTGCCATGAAACGAGCGGTTGTTCGTAACATGTTTCGAACAGCAACAGAAATGTGCACAGGCGAAGATGAGCGCCAAGAATCGAGAAGATTAGCCTCCTTTGTAGCAATAAATAACGGTTACTATGTACCACTCAACCGAAATGGTGGACGTCATGCAACGCCGAGACATCTCTCACATCAGAATAGGATATCGTTGTGCGTACCTTTTGTTTCTGACCACGTAAGTGCTGCAATACAGCGTAGCATCGCACGAGTACACCTCGACAATGATTTTGTCCTTGTAAGCATACCTAATGACAACATCAAACGTCAGTTGGTAAGAAATAGGTTATACGACGTTGAGTGTGTGTCAGAAAACTGTGTTGTATGCCAATATGGTACAGCTGGAGACTGTTCGAAGGTAGGGGTAATCTACCAGATTGAAGGTGAAGCATGTCAAGCTACCTATATTGGGGAGACAGGAAGAATGCTCGCTACACGTGTGAAGGAACATCTGGCCGGTAAAAGGCGTAGCGTCATAACAACTCCATTGGGGAAGCATAGGATTGACGATCACAGCGGTGACGATTTTAATGTCAGGTGCGCCATTTTGGCAGTTGAGACGGATATTTCAGCGCGAAAAGCGTTGGAGGCTTTCTGGATATACGCCAGGAACCCAACGATGAACAGCCGGTTCGAGATTCCGTCCTTAACAAACGACCTCTTGCCGTTCATTCCGCATTGCGACCTCTAAATTTGGCCGGTTAGCGGCGCGTGCGTGTGCGTGCCTATCATCTACTATCAAATGGCACAACGCGCGGCACCATCCATTCCTTACTGGTCTCTCGTTAACAGCAGACGTAACGCTGCTCGGTGGGCAGATAGATGTGTGAGTTTCCGAATCTTTTTGACTGAGCTTTCGCGTTTCTAACTTGAGGAGCTCTCGGAAACGCTAGAGCTGTGGCAGTATTTGTTGGTCTAGAGAGCACATCATAACCTTGTACTGCTTTCCAGGCCTCTGAAGGCGACGATAATCGTCGAAACGCTCAGGCCGAACCAATTAAATCTGTCCACAATATTAACCTCGAAGGCAGAAAAACAGTTTAACTCTACTATACGAAAATGCCGAGGTTGCAAGATAGGAGAAGCTGGAGAATTCTTTTTTTTTGTTGTTCTGTTGGCTGCGTACTCAGGATCTCGTAATCAACCTCTCTCACGTACATTCCGTATGCTTCTTTCATGAAAAATTAAGCAATTGAATTGAATTAATTCAATAGAATTCCTTCGCATGGTTACCAATGTCTTACATACATAACATTTGCTGTTCTTTACCATCCTGGCCAAAACTTTCTTCCCTTGTGCTGTATTAATTACATTGTCGGGAAGTCCGAATCGTTTTCAGTATGAATTGCATTGAAACAGTGGTGGGGTCATCTACAGAACATTTGAGTGTGATTCACCCCCTGCATCCGATTATCTGATGGCTGGGATGTATTTCAAATTTACATGATGACCATTGAACTTCATTCACGTTTACAACACTAACTAGATGATCTAGCGTTGCGTTTCCCCGTATCAGAAAGCTGATAAATGTTTTCTAGTCAATTCGGGCACACTGTCTTTGAACCAGGTATTACTAAGTTCACCTTTAAACAAAGCTAAATACGAGAAGGGAAGGTGTACCGAATAGGCATTTCTTGGAGTGTTTGGAAAAATTGTTTCGCATTTGGCTCCAAACTATTATTTGTGGGTTATTCAGGGTGCCGAGAACGAATCTTGGTTTCGTTTTTCGATATTTCAAACATTGCTGCACTTTGCGCTAGGTATAGTGCCATTTAAGAAGCTTTATCTATCTGAATGTCTTGAAAAACAACAAATAGACCTCCAATTCCTGCTCAGCACATCAATTATGTAACCCCTGCATTTTTTACTAAATCTGAGAATCGGACCAAACTACCGTATAGCCACATTGAGCTACTCTAACTCTGAGAACTCTGAGAGAAATTACTGCTGCGGCTCCGCGATAGTGCCGCCGCGGCTGTGGGAGAGTACAATACCCGCGCTAAGTTTTGTAAAAACGGGGAGAATCTGCCAAACTTGGCAAAAAAAGCGTCCGATGCATGTAACTTTTTTGAGCGAAGACGTTTTTGGATTCTGAATACGCTATCATATTCACAGCTCGAATTTCTACATAATAATGTGCATTGTGGACCGAAGTTCTCTAAAAAAGCTTTGTGTTAGAGCAAAATTGTTTTTGCAGTCGTTTCACAAGAAGGTCGCGCGCGGCAAAGTGCGGCGAAACTTTGAGTAGTAATTGTACTAATAATAGAAAAGCAATCCCTATGTTTTCTTCGTAAATTGGATGAAAATGGGGCTATCTCGAGATCTGTGCAGATTGAATTTCCGAAATCATTCACTAAACACTCTCGGGAGCTTCCTGAAAAGTCGGACTTTTGTTGCGAAAGCCCCAGACCGATAAATGGAGAATTTCGGAAATTCAATCTGCACAGATTTCAAGATAGCCTAACGCCCATCTAATTCACGATGAAAACATAGAGATTGCTCTTCTATTACTTGTACAATTACTACTCGAAGTTTCGCCGCACTTTGCCGCGTGCGACGTTCTTGTGAAACGACCGCAAAAACAATTTTACTCAAAAACAAAGCTATTTTAGAGAACTTCGGTCCACAATGCACATTATTATGTAGGAGTTCGAGCTGTGATTATTAAAATCCCTCATTGTGAACTGATCAGACGGTCACCATAAGAGAAATGTGACCCGTTTCGACCTGTGGTCATAGGGAATCACAGAAAGAATTACAAGAATTATGACGAAACACCGGAATCAGGAAGACATTTAACATACCATTGTATTCACCTCACTAACAGAAACATGAAAACTCTGAAAATTCATTCCGTCAATTTTTAAGTGAGTTGTGGCGATGGGGCGCTCTGTGCTAGCGAACGAAAAAGCAATTGAGTGTGAAATCTACTGAAAAGCTCTCTTCGTTTGGAAGAGTTTTAAAAATGTAGCGAAGTGCTGGAGGCTTGCGTTCACGTGTTCTACAATAATAGATGTATTGGCGTCATTCATTACCCGTTATGTGACATTTCCTTGCTTTCGCCCCTGCGGTGTGACATCTAAATTCTGTTCCTGCCTTCTGAGACAAGCAGGTTGTGTACTTATGACTGAAAAGTTGCAGCCCATCAGACGCGGTGAAGCATCGTCATTTGAAGAAACCCGAAATTAATTTCCTCTGCTACAGATCGTAAGGTAGATCTCCCATTGATCCTGGTTGGTGGACCGAATAGGAAGTACTGCTTCATAACACGTGTTTGGGTAAGGTTCATTGCTTATCTTCCTGTCGTGATCACAAGGGTCAATCTGTGAGCTCCGCAAACAACAGCAGATCATTCCTTGCGGGTCCCGAAGTTTCGTTGCTGGTTACATATGTTCTTTAATAATCCGTAGATACCTTGTATCCTACCGGCCATAACGGAAGCCCCAACACAACCGTTTTAAGAAAGATTAAGACGTTCAGTAAAGGTTGTTCAAAGACTCATCGAGAGGCCAGGTTGCTGTGTCTAGGAATCTAATGAAGTTAAGCGTTTCCGACAGACATGCAAGGTGCCACGTGCGAACTTATTCTGAACTTCCACAATAGTTAATGGACGATTGACAGGAGATGCAGTTTTCAGTAAAAAAGACTATCTATTTTATTCCGTTTCCTTTGTGACCATCTGTTAGAGGTGAGATCGGGAAGTTTTCGTCGATCACTTACTTCAACGGATCGTGTTTCATGTTAACAGCGAATTGCTTAGTCACACCTGTGGGCTCTTCTCGCTTCGCAATGAGCTCCACGAGCAACTGTTCCTGTCTCCATCATTGCAATCAGGAGCCGAAATTCTTCGGCAAAATTAAATGCCTTCTTAGGTGTAGTGTAGGCTATGGTAGTAGATGTTATTGCACTAGCTCGCTTCGAGCTTTCCTTCTCATGGCCTAGGAAATACGCAAGGTTTTGTTGTGCTCTGTAGGGTTGTAGTGGTGTTGTGTCATCGTCCGGCGAAGTAATCTCAGCCCATTTCCGCACGTTCAAAAAATTTGCAGATAGCTTTTTTAAAGGCGCTGTTCGCGATGAAAATCGCTTTTCTGTTTTTTTGCCTATCTTGTTAATGATCCCATTATGGTTCCAATGATGCTTCTGGAATCTTACAAGACCTTTTGGGAATGGAGTTATGGTCCCTCAAAGATTGAGCTAGGGAAGCATGGTGGACGAGTTTTCCGAGGCTTGTAACTTCCGTCTTTTGCAGCCAATGTATGCGAGCTGACCTGAGTAAAGAGAGAAGTTGAGAATGAAGGGAGGAACGGGGTTTTCGATCGGAAACCATCGCTCAACTCACGATTTCGAGTGTTCCTTTTTTCACGTAGAGGGGCGGAAAGGGGCGGGGCTTGCACACAAGGGTGAGGTTTGCCCACTTTTCAAAGCCGTTTCGCGGCTCCTGGGTAGCTTTTCGTCCCGTTTCTTCGACGCTGTTCTGCTTCTGAGAGCCACGAGAAGCGCTTGTCATAGAAAGTTCGAGGGTGAAGTTCATTGCGAACAGTGCCTTTATGACAGGACACCTTGTCATAGTCAAAATGAGCTGTGTCGAAGACAGTCTTCACCCTCCCTTGGCTGTCGCCGAGGGAGCGGGCCTCTCTGTACCTTGCCGTGCTCTGTTGTTTCTGTATTCCACGCACTTTCCAGAACTAAGGGCGACTGACGACTGTCGCAAAGCCTGCCGCGGGAAAGTTTGCAGAAATAGAGAGTGTTGTCTTCCTAGTGTTGTCTCTCACACCATTGTCCCAATCGAAGCATTGGATGAGTTAGGTACTGCAAAATCAACGCGTTGCATCTCGATCCGAAACGCAGGACCGCATTCTCATCACGAAACATTCCGCACAGTTTTGCAATCTAGTCGCTAACTGAAGCACTTTTCCTATTCGCCAACGGGTTAGTTCTCTGAGTGATCCCAATATGTTGACCGACAAATAATCCAGAATTTCGAGATTTTTCTGGGTTTCTGATTGCCGAGACATCGACTCAGAACGTGATTGTTGAAGCTTCTAATAGGCTTCGCATGAATCCTCAGAAGCCTTCAGATTTCTTTCTCTCTTGAGAGCAGGCTCTACTCCAGGGGCCAATTTCACCACTTTGTTGTGCTTTGTAAGTTAGAAAAGGTCTGGCGCAAAGATACAGGCCATTGAATCGAACAGGAAAATCATCGCATGAATTACGTAATTCCCAAACCATCGTATAACTGAGGTAGCAGGTCGAAAATTATGAAACTGACGTTAGATTCGTCTTCAGCGCCCTGAATTACACCACTAGGCAAGATTTTAGCCAAATCCGAGATACTGACCGGATATCGGAAAACGGCTGTTGGGACTTGGACGTCTGGAGAGGTCGAAAAAATAATTTTTCTGGATTGTGCTGCTGTAGCAATTATTTTGAGAAGACCATTAAAAAAAGCTGTAGGCCGAGTCCCAGGTCGACCCGACCATTTTGAGCCAATTACGGCTGGTGTGACGGCTGTAGATGTGACGGTGTGATTTGAACCTTAAAAACAGGCCTGATCACACCGTGTGATTTTTGCGATAAAGGCTTCTAGATCAGTTTTCGAGGCTTAATCAGATAGTAAAGTGAGAAAAGTACTTGGTAAATCCATCCAGAGGCCAAGCAGTCGACGATGAGTGTGTGATTCGGGGCGCTGAAAATTCGGAAAACCGCTGACTGGACTTCAACTTCAGTAAGGGTTGAACAAATAATTTTTCTAGGTCGGGCTGTTGCAGTGTTTATTTAGAAGAGGACCATGAAAAAAAGCTGTCGCCCGAGTCCCAGGTCGATCCAACCATTTTGAGCCGATTACGGCCGGTGTGACGGCTGTAGATGTGACGGTGTGACTTGACCCATAACGTCCGTTTTTGCTGAAAATCGTTTGAAAGCGTTGTTCGGAAGTGACCTCTCAAATTGTTTTGCACAAGGGGTTAGAGTCTAAACCTCGGTAGGAGGGGGGCCGCACCGGATCCACAGCTGGAGGAGGGGGGTCGCACCTCTCACGGGCCGATCACACCGCTACGCCTTACCCTGAGCCGGCGTGGGTCTATCGCAGAGCCGCCGCGGCACTATCGCAATGATGCCGAAGCTCCAGTCACTGCAAAAGAATCGTCTGATCACGGAGCCGCTGTGGTACTATCGCGGAACTCTCGCGGCATAGTCAAGGGTCGAGGTACTTTACCGGCACTGACACGGCAAATGTTCTCAGAGAATCCATCAAAAATCCATAAGCGAGCGCCAGATCGGTGTTAGGCGCTGCAAGTAATCCCAACAAAGCAGTTATGGGCCAAATCTATTGTATCATTTCGGAAATTCTGAAAGTCTCAATTGACTAGGGAACATAGGTACATTAGGGGTGGTAGTAAATGGTGTGTTAACCGCGAATAAATCGCCACCTCCAAGCCGCCAACATACCGCGACATTAATGCAGTAGAGCCGCCAAATTAACGCGAACAAACCGCCACCTCCTGGCCGGCAACGAAAAGCGACATAGGTGCCACGGTTTGTTGCCGGTTCAACGAAAGCTCTGGTTACACTCCTCTGCTTACACATACATTATGCGTGACCTTCGTCCGCATAGGTATTTCCTACACTTGGACACGAACGGCGTTTACGGTGGAAAGACGAGGGATCGGAAAGGCTATACAAGTAATGCTATTTATTTTATTCGTTAGGAAGAGCATTCAATGGGAACTTCCTAATATTTCGCTTGTACGAAACACGATCAGAAGGCAATTTTTTAAATTTTCCTTTGAAATCCTAATTCTCGTATTTTTTAGGAACTCCGTGAGTTTTCAGGACCACTCTCGAAAAGACATGTTAGGTTAATACTAAGCCTCAATCAATCAAATGCGTGTGATCTGACAAAAGTTTGCATTTGTAGTAACTTTGCTAACTTTTTAAAAAAAAATTTGAAACAAAAGTTTTTTTGAAAAACAAAAAATTTCTCCAAAGGAAAATTCGAGCGAACGAAAATTTGAAAATTTCTGGATGAATTATTTACAGCGTGTTCTTGGGAAGGTAACGCTAGGTGCGAAAAAGACATTCCGAAATTCGTCGAGTAATGCATAAATTCAAAGAATGTCCTGCATTCAACTGAAATGAATAGTTAAAAACTTATAAGAATGATGATAAACTAGGTAGTCTATTTTCGTTCTTGGAAAAGAATTGAAGTGTTTTTTTTTTGGAAGCGTGCAACTGAAGTCTGGCGTCCGAGATTGGGGTAGTGGTGTGGTGTCGGTCATTGATGCAGTTGAATTTGTGAAGTGTTCGCCGTCTTCTTAAAATAAAACTAATCCCCCGCCCGCAGTAAGTGCTGAAAATATGTAGAAACACTGTTACACACTCATATGCGCATCGTGCAAGAAAAAGGTTTTGTACACATATTTCCAGGTAAAAAATGGACCCCCCCCCAAAAAAAAAGAGGCCACGATGGCACTGATCTGGCAATGAAACAGGAGTATTCGAATCTTGCAGAAAAAAAAAACAAATACAGTTGGTTTTAGGATTAAGTTCGCATTTCTTTCCCACAAAACTCGCCCGGTACGCCCCGACTAATGCTGATTAAACATTACTAAAACATCAAATCACTTGAAAATCAATGGCTTGGGAAATTTTCACTTTTTTGCACTAAAAAAGTTGTGAAAAACCTGTTCGAAACGCGAGCAAGTAAATAATATACTACATACTCCTCATAGCCTGTGCAATGCAATGAATTATGAAAATGAAACTAACGTGATAATAGCAAAGCGGCAGAATTTCAGAAGGCAAATAGGAAAAAGTATAGAAGTGTCGGCGCTCGCCGAAAAATTAACAGCTGATTGGGAGGGATTGATTAGTGCCACCAAAGAAGACGACCAACGTGTTTCAGCGATGATTCCTGCTTTGTTTTTGATCCCTTATCGCCCGTTTCCATGGCGGAAGCCTTTAAAAGACTATCCCTTAAAACACCTTTCGGTTTTAAAGATGGGTTGACGTCCTGAATCAAATTGGCTGACAGTGCTATCGAACTTCCTTAACCCTCTGCATTAATTAAACTCGTACTTCCCCTCAGTGTAGGTGGTGAAAACTGTTCCTACCGTATCTTGCTAACCGCATCCAAAAACTCCTCGGGAGGAGTTTTTTCGTTAACCGCCGGTTCCTTTCGCATTTCAGCACTATTTCCGTGCTGTCTGCGAGAGTATGTTAAACGCGAATTTACCGCAAGGATGTCACATGTCGGAATTTTAGAGAAAAAAACAGACCTGAAAACGTTTTGAAAAGGCTATTTTTCGTAACAAAGGTTACAATTGTCGCTTTTTCGAGGCGTTTTCATTGAAAGTGTATAAGGGGCCTACCACTGGGGGATGTTAGGGTGAAACTAGAGCGAGTTCTCTCTTAACTATCAAGAGTTATCATTACAATCTGGTGTGGTTAAACTCGCGTTTAACGCGAATTTAACTCCTGTTAACTCGCGTTTAACACCCCAATTACTACCACCCTAGATTTCTAATCGAAGGAAACTCGCTGCATTGAAAAAAATAATGGCACCGAGGCTGCGCTAACCTTGGTTAGGGGTCGCAAAGTATCAGTGCGATCCCTGACAACTCTTATCTAGAGCACAGTATCGGTCGCCCAGAACAAGTTATTTTTTCGTATATGAATCGTAGCTTTACGGTGTCGATGCTGTAGATTATTAAAGGCAACGTATGCACAAAAAACCGCGTTTTTAATTTTTGCCACATTGTGTAGTCTAGCCTTAACAGTTAAAGGCACTGCTCACGATAAATTTCACTTACGATATCTCCACGGTTTACGAAAGGTCTGGTGCCCTATATAGCAAGGCATGCTTAAAAAGGACCGAAAGACGCATTTTTGAGCCAAAATAGGCCATCCCTTGTTTACGTTGATTTTTGAGCGTGGAAGAATTGAACGCTGGAAAATGATACATATCAGTGAAATGAAGCGATCAGCTCACTTATCAGCACTTCCTTCACTTGATCATTCCTCTGATCTGAATCTTCATTTGTTCATTTTGAGGGGGCGGATCTGGGGCGCGGGGTGTGTCTGGATCACCAAAACGCTCGTTCGCAGCAATTATTTTGCCGCTTCTGGCTCGTTATCTACCGTTCTTTCGACACTGGGAGCCTAGGATCCCTCTCAACTATAATTCCACTGTAGAAAGTCGACGAGGATGATCATCGTGAACGCTGCCGTTAAAGAATATAGCGAAAGCGCCCCACCAAGCGCCCGCATTTGTGACAGATAACGGTTTCAGGAAAGGGGCGAAGATGAGAGTTTGAACTAGCGCTCACGCCTTTTCTGAGTGTCCGCTTGCCGCGGACGAAGAGAAGTTAACTGGAGGCAACGATTTTGAGCGTTAAACTTCTTGGGTAAAAAAGGACGACCCTCTTGTTGATTTTTGTCGACTCAAAGTAGACATAATCTACTCAAAAGGCGGGCCAAGAGCAGTATTTAAAGCAAGTTTTGGATAGCTCAGACTGCTTCGCTCGATGTTTTGGCGCTAATCCAGTAGTAGGAATCACAACAAATAATCTTCATAAAAAATTCGAAAACAAAGTACTCGTGAAGAGTGCTTTCAGACTGCATTTCGTCGTAGGCGGCAGCTAGTGAGACGTGCGCGGCACGCAACGCGGATCAGTTATCCAGCGCCTCCAACTCCGACCGTGTGTCCCGCTTTGAAATGATAGAATCGCGTCAAAGAATGATAATGAAATCGTGTTTAGTCACACGCCTGGGTTGGTCCCATCTCTGTACCAAAATATTAGCATAAGCAAAGTAGGATTAGAGCAGGTCAATCAGAGATATCTCATAACTTCCATTGCATTTATTTTTATTTACAAAAAATTACGATTCACGGTCCGAAATTTCGTAAATCGTAAACCGTGATTACGAGTCCAAAAAACACTGTAAATCGTAAAATCGTAAATCGTAAATCGTAATTACGCACACCCCTGGTCGCTAGGCTATCCGAGTGGAAGCAGGCGTTTTAGCTGGAACTATATTGGATACTGATATAGCGCGCCATCCTCCGGTTTTCATCATGGATTGGACATTCGGGACTTTATGAAGCTGACCTCCGTGTCAAACGTTCCCTAATCCTTTCTTAAAGGTTGACATCCTTAAGCAGACGAAATCGCGACGTGAGTGCGGTTTTTTCAACTCCGTAATATCGGAGCCAGTCCTTTCTAGCCTTTTTATGTTGCCTATTCGTGATTTTAGATACACATGGTGCTAGTTCCATCTGAAGAACTTGCAGGCGAAACTCATCGTAAACATCGCCTTTGAAAACGGTACTAAAGGCAATGATATGTACATGGTGGGCGTGGTGTTGAACGGCGAAAACCGCTCCGCATGTGTTTTTTAAATGCCATTGCTGTTTTTATCTTCTGCGTCCAGGCGCTTTTCTTACAAACTTGTCAAGAAGGCACTTTCGGCGAGGCTAATCCTGCATGCCTTCAATGGAGCACTGTTTCGTCCACAATCATTTTACCATTTTACCAAATGTTTTGAATGCCTTAAATCGAGATTTATCCAGACGAAAAGCTAGCTTTCTAGAATACCATCAAAATTTTCCTGGAATGCTCATGATTTCTGTTGTCAACGTTTCCTTATCCAACATTTCTGAAAGTTGGGCTCCGCAGAAAAGGTTAAGGATTTGGCATTGCTCTAAAATGTCGTGAAATTGTTCCATTAGATTTGGCTATCAAACTGATTTTCTAAATGTAGTGAAATTGTTGAATTGATTTGGATTTTTTTGGTATAAGCAGACAACATAATCATTAAATGTAATGAAATTGTTGCAAACGGATTTGGCAGGAGCTCTATGAACTATCACAGTCAAATCACGCGTCAGAAGGTCCTCTGGCGAGCAAATGAAGACAAAAAGAAAAAATAATCCTCAGAAAAAAATTTAAAAAAAACAATGCTGAACGAAACGTGACCTCATGAGCTAGAAATAAGGTTTTGAATGTTGATCTACCTTTTCAGTGTAGCTCCCACTAAGGTACCACACCTTCCCTCACGGATTAGATAAAAATCACGAAAACGGAATCTAACGCAATTTATTACCTACTGACGTTATGTACTGGTGTCCTCAATGCTTTCACGGTTCACATTCTATGGGAACGTTTTTGCTGCCAGACGTATTCTTGTTCTTATTTGATTCAATATGCGCCCCAAGAAAAACCCCTTCTGACGCGTGATTTGACTGTGATAATTCATAGAGCTCCTGCCAAATCCGTTTGCAACAATTTCATTACATTTAATGCTTATGTTGTCTGCTTATACCAAAAAAAGCCAAATCAATTCAAAAATTTCACTACATTTAGAAAATCAGACTGATAGCCAAATCTAATGGAACAATTTCACGACATTTTAGAGCAATGCCAAACCTTTTCTGCGGAGCCCAACTTTCAGAAATTTCACAACTTTTCCCAAGTGTCTCCCTTCTACAATATCGTCAAGCTCTAAAAGTCAAGTTTTTTTTTCGAAAACATAGAGGTAGAAATGGAGAAGCAACCGCTCCGCTGCTAAGATATCACGATAATAGTTGCAACGCGGTTTCCTTCAGATAAGATACAAGGCATATACTTTTCAAATTTAAAAGCTGAGAAAGAGAAGAAATGAGTTTTTAAATGACACAATGGTACAGGGTCAAAGCACTATCCTAGACGGGGGGGGGGGAATGACCCACCGATTGGTAAGGGTACCAGTCGAAGTATTTCCATAGAGCTCTTATAGAAACAATGATTGATAGCAGTATCAGGCATCTTTTATCGGAATTTCTCATCATTTCTATTAGTAACAAGCACGCTCATGCCGATCATTTTTCCGCAGGGCTACAGTAACCTCCTTCAAAAGATTCCCAAGTGTCAGCTTGGTTGTGAGCGCATCGTAATAGCCAACAAACATGTTTGCACAATTTCGACCTCCTCCGCCACTTCCCAGTGGCTTCTCGAAGAGAGCGGAGTGTGAATGAATGCATACCGCTTCTCTGCCCTTTTATACCCCGCATGTTATGAGCGTGTGTTATCGTTCAATGTCATATTTTGTTCGAGAATGGTTACGGTAGCCCTGCAGAAAAATGATCGGCATGGGCGTGCTTTTCTATTAGTAAATCTTGGGTGGCCCCACCACGTCTAGGATAGACCCAGGGTCAGCCGCTCTAGCCAAACTTCACCGGTTCGTGCTGATGTGGCTCGTCTGCGCCGGCCCATGTGTCTGATTCGGAACAAGAACGATAGTCAAGTGCGCCAGAAGAGGACTACCGTGATCACAGGAATGATGGTATTCGGCTCTCGTAAACAAATGTGATGATACCCAATTGATCAAGGGTAAAGTATAAAAGAAGTGAAGATCGGTGTGTCTTGATTCACACACCGTCCTTTCCAGAGGTCTGCAGTTGCTCAGACACTCGTGGCGTCCAACGGGTGGTCGACAAGCAATCACCTCACAGCGTGCTTCCCCACGACCGCTGAAAAGGGGCGCGACTGCTCCCCTAGAGTTGTCTGTCACCCCCCTCAAGTTGTCCGCCGCTCCCCTTGAGTTGTCCGTCGACCACCCGACGACCGGTAGTTAAACACTAGTCGACCGTTAGTTGGATACCTGTCGACCGGTAGTTGGATACCTGTCAACCGGTAGTGAGATACCTGTCGACCGTTTATGGAATACCTGTCGACCGGTAGATGGATACCTGTTCACCGGTAGTTGGATACCTATCGACCGTATATTGGACACCCATCAACCGTTTCTTAGATGTTTGTCCACCGGTAGATGGATACCTGTGGACCGGCAGTTGGACACCTGTAGACCTCGAAGATGAATGCCGCTGGCTCTTCAAATTCACCGCGTTGCGGCGAAAATCTTTCAAATGCTGGTAAAACACTTACAGTAACGAAATTTCATCCTAGTCATTGATCAGCATTTCAACAATTTAGATTGAGGGTATGATAAGAACTCCTGATCTCAAATAACGACTGTCAATACCCAAATATGAGATAACAAGACAACATTATGACGGATGATGAACGATATTACCGAATAGTTTCCAAAAAACGAAATATCAAGAAGTAAGACCTAACGTGCACATTGTACCGGCAAAAATATGTTACTGCTTTATCAAAGCCTCAGTTCAGTCCATTTGTGGTGCTATAATGAAATGAGCCAAAAACTTCGAAAACTTTTTTCCAGGTTATTTTTTGATCGACTGACTTACTTCATCAGAAATGTTACATGTTTATTCACATATATGCAAATATCTATTGATTGGACCTTGAGGACACACTCTAACCCCGACATCGATTTTTCGTTTTTCTGCTCATTTGGGAAAATTCCACGCTGATCATAATGATGTCTTCACAATCGCACCCACACCCACACCACCCACACCCACACCACACCCCACCCACACCCACACCCACACCCACATCCACACCACCACACCCACACCCACCCACACCCACCACACCCACACCCACACACACCCACACCACCTACACCCGCACCACCCACACCCACACCCACACCACACCACACCCACACCACACACACCCACACACCACATCAGACCCACACCACCCACACCCACACCCACACCCTTACCCACACCCACACACACACACCACACCACACCCACACGCAGCAAACATTTTGAAATTTGCTAACAAGGGAAGTGTTTAGAGTGGTAAGCACATCTGCCAAAACGACTAGTATCGTTAGTATCTCTAGTGGGTCAACAGTAAAACTGCGCAGGATTCCGCCTGAGCTGCCGGTTCCAAGAAGTTATAAGCCTAAAAAGGTCGTTTTTTGTGCTCTTTGTACCCTCCAAAAAGGGAATTATTCTTTCGAAAATTTTGAAACGGGCCTCATGAATGTGTTCAGCGTCCAAAGCTACCCCCTGAGCAAATTTTAGGTGAAGGCGCATTTTCCATACTTTGTCCAGGCTTACAGCGTTTAGGATTTTCGGTTGCGCGAATATTTATACCGATTAGAGGGCTCTGGAAGCGTTTTAGAAAATGTTCCAGATTTGACTTAAAATTCTCCCACGGGTTTTTTTGGGGCGTTGATCACGAATCTGTGGTTTATTAGTCGATTTTCCAAAATTTTCGGCAAAAAATCGGAAATCGCAAATTTTCTATCAAAAACAAAATTAAATTTCAGACTCCGATTCAAGAATTAAAAAAAACTTTCCGTTCGAATTCGAGTCAGTATAAGGCAAGATTCGGAAACTCCGAAAATTCAAAAAGGTCATGGAAAGGATCGAAAATTTCTTCCAAACAACAAATCAACCAAAATGAGAAATTCTTCACCGAATTAATAAATGAAAGAAAAGCTTCATGTTTTAATAACGAGTCAGGATATAGAAAGGAATTTAAAACTTAAAAATTTCAGAACGGACGTGGAAGAAATGGGACATTAATCCCTCAGAATCAGGAGGACAACCGAAACGAAAAATTCGGTGCCGAACAGTTGGCGGTGCAGCTGGTCCGGGGGTCAGAAGTTTTGCGCGTCAATACGCGCACAAAGGTGAGAAAACGACGAAGTGACGTCATCCCATGCTACCGGTCGATGGGTCGTCGACTGTCTGTGGACCTCGGTTGACAGACAGTCGATCGAACACATCGCGGTCGACAGACAGTCGATCCGCCCCTTGCAGTCAAACTACCCAGCGACCGGTAAGCCACAAGGGTGACGCCACGAGTGTCTGAGTGAGGATCTGCCTGGACTACAAAGCAGGGGTGCGTTCCAAGAAAATTTCCGTGGTAGGAAATGGGTCTGATAAGATAAAACGTAGATATGATAGTCTAACAGATATGCTCATTTCAGACAATTTCTCAAACTATCATTGGTCAGCTCTTATCAAATTCTTTTTTCCTTCCGTGGAAATCTTCTTGGAACGCACCCCAGGAAAGTAGCACCACCGGTGGTGAAGTTGTAGCGAATTCGGAGTCAAAACTTAGAAAATTTTAGAGCCAACTCGAGTGAGATTACGGTAGCCCTGTTCTGGCGCACTTAACTTAACGTTCTTGTTGATTCGGAGGCATGGCTTGCATACGGTATTCTGAACATTAAAGGCAGCATACACGCTCAAAAATGATATCAATTTTATGGAATGAATCGAATGTCTGAAGCTGTTAATGTTCAGAGATAACGAAAAAACCGGAAAAAAATTAACTGAAATGAAGATATAACGGCTCGTTCTACATTGGCCCAGAAGTAGACGAGTTTTACTGCATTGGCTGAAATAGCGGAGCTAGCGGTAAATTTGTTGGGATAACGACGCTATTGTATTCGCACGACCCTTTCTGGAAGGCTTACGACGTTAGAAGCGTGATAAATGAGCCAAAATGACGGTAATCGAGCATTGAACATTGGTATTGAGGGGCGGAGCCCGTGTCGGTGGGCGGAGAAAGGATGATTTTCTGACTCAATACGGCTCAAATACGGTCATTTTAACTCGTTGTCAACTCTCCCAACTTCGTGAGGGCTCTTCTAGGGCCCGTACAACCCCACTAATGTAGTTATCTCAACGACTTTTGCGAGCGTGTATGCTGCCTTTAAACTGAGGTCATGCGCACGTTCCCTGATGTCCTGCACACTCCTACTGAGATGCAGCACACTTTCCATGACCTGCTGCTCATCCTTTCAGGGGTCCTGCACACGTTTCATGATGTCCTGCACACTCCTACTAAGGTCCTGCACACATTCCATGACGTCCTGCACGCCCTACTAGGGTCCTGCACACGTTCCATGATGTCCTGCAGACTTTTACTTAGGTCCTCTACACATTCCATGACGTCCTGCTCATCCCTACTGGGGTCCTGCACACGTTCCATGATGTCCTGAACACCTCTATTGGGATCCTACGCACGTTCCATAATGTCCTGCACGCTCCTACTGAGGTCCTGCACACGTTCCATGGTTTTCTGCACACTCCTACTGAGGTCCTGCACGCATTCCACGACGTCCTGCACACCCCTACTCGGGCCCTGCACAAGTTCCTTGATATCCTCCACACTGCTACTGACAAGCACGCCCATGCCGATCATTTTTTCAGCAGGGCTACTGTAACCATTCTTGAACAAAACATGATAACGAACGATAACACATGCTCATAACATGCGTAGTATAAAAGGGCAGAGAAGCGGTATGCATTCATTCACGCACCGCTCTCTTCGAGAAGCCACTGGAAGTGGCTGGGGAGGTCGAAATTGTGCAAACATGTTTGTTGGCTATTACGATGTGCTCATATCCAAGCTGACACTTGGAGAGTTTTCAAAGGAGGGTTACGGTAGCCCTGCGTAAAAAATGATCGGCATGAGCGTGCTTGTTAGCTACTGAGGTCCTGCACACATTCTACGACGTTCCGCACACCCCTACTGAAGTCCTGCACAGGTCCCATGATGTCCTGCATTTTCGTACTGAGGTCCTGCACACATTCCACGACGTTCTGCACACCTCCACTGGGGTCCTACACAGGTTCCATGATGCCCTACACACTCCTACTGAGGTCCTGCACACATTCCACGACGTCCTGCACACTCCCACTGAGGTCTCGCATAGTCAACCGACACTGCAGCACACCCTGCGACGCCTTCTTATCGATGGTGCGCATGGAACAAATACGCGCCGCGCTCAAAAACATCCCTCCCGCACAACGTCCTCTTCCGAGCCGGACGTTTAAAATACACCACCCTAGAGAGCTAGGTGTTTATATGGAGTCTAAGAAAACAATGACTGATAACGAAAAACCCGCCATTTTTGAAAAACTAATCTTGAGAGGTCGGTTTCCGAGTTTGAAATGCCCGTTAGGGGCCCAGAAGTCAGTTCTGACCATTATTTGCGTCATTCCCGTGGCCGAATACCTCTAGTCACAAATTTTCGAGCGATTTGCTCCACGCCTTCCAAAAAAATGGTTTTCGACGGAAATTACGGTTTGCGAAATTATAAAGATAAACAAGGGCCAAAAAATGTTGTAAGGGCAAATTCCTTAGAGAACCGCCACCCCACACAACAAATAAAAATAATTATTTATGACAAAATAACAGCAGTAAAATGGAACAAACACTAGGGACAAATCAGAAAATCCTAAACCACCTTAAGATGGATTGGCACGTGACAGACCAAATGGAAATTTCTACCCACGAGCGAATCCTAGTACCCTTCAACCAATCCGAGAACTCTCGAAATCACCTAGCGGAAACAGGAAGAGAAAGACTAGCGAAACCAGGACAATGATGAGAAATAATGAGAAACCCTCTCAATATCCCCCCCCCAATTAACCCACAGCCGCCCAGAACCCACAGGAAAAGCAAAAACTGCCAGGAAATTCTTCCCCCTCGACCTCGTCGCCTTCTTTTCCCCGCCAAATTCCGAGCCGCCTGTAGATAGGTAGTCTCCAGTCGATGCGCTCAAATTTGCGTGGGCCTCCATGCGACGGCCGTGACTGCACCAACCGCTCCCGAAGCGCCGCCTCATTTTGAATCGATTTACTCGTGCTTTCATTTTTTTCCATTATTTGGCCTGTGCCTAACATGCCCCTCCCCTCGGCTGAGACCGCTTCACTCGGTCTGTAAAACAGCAAAACAAACAAACAACGGAACAGAACATAAAACTTATATGCAGATCACCAGATGCAGATCATAACATGTAGATCAAATTGAAATAATACAAAAAAACACAATTCAATCATCAATAGCACACCAAAAATTTCGGGACCGCCCCACGAGCTCTGCGCTCTTCTTCTGACGCTGCATACGACGTCTGCGGCATTGCTTCGTGATTTGACCTCCAGCAGGAGCAGCTTCGTTGACAGCACGTACAGGTACAGAGATCGACGCCACTTTCTCTGCGAGCGCTGGTTTAATCATCTTCTCCAGTGCGACGTACTCCTCCAATTGGCGTCTCAGGATCTCACAGAAAATTCGACACTGCTTCTCGAGAATCCACGTCTTGTAATCTTCGACTATCGAAACAGCGAAACATGGTGAGGCCGGGTTGACAACTCCATGCTCTACAGGAAGCAGGTCCACCAGTTGTGACAATCTCTCCGGATTACTCTTCATCAATCCATTGATATGATCACGAGCTGCCTCCGCTACTCTGTACCACGAGTTTTCATCAAGTGAACGCGGTCCGGCTACCAGATAAAGACGTACTCCGCAACTGAGCCACATCTACGCAGCGTGGACGACCGGCAGCCATGAGCCAGGTCGCGGCTCATTCGACGGGAACACAAAAATCACGTGACCGATGTTATTATCAAACAAAAACGTCTTCTTCAGATGAATCTCCTTGAACTCGCGGTAAAAGAAGACTTGAAGTTCCTTCAGGTCGTGCGCGGCGAACTTCATTCGATGGAAATTTTCGGGCACAATCAGCACGACCTTGCGATGTTTCTTTCCTAGCGACTCCTTCGCAACCGACCACTTAGTCCGATTAGCCATCGACCACCCTTGTTCGAAGATTTGCTTCGTGTCGATCGCCCAACCTCGCAGGTCAGCATGTCTCATGATCCCATCCCTGTAGCTGCCGGAGAACACAGCAACATGCATACACTTGGTACTGTAGAATGCGTACGCTAAGGCGACACTGTGTGGCGTCACTTTTCGATGTGTAAGATCTCTAATCCAGCCACACTTCTCCCCCAAGCTACCAGCTCCTTGCCAAATGGATATCACACGAGCGGCCTCGATGACGCAATCAACGACGTGGTGATACGCGGGCTGGGGCACCTCGGGAATCAAAGAACCAACAGTAATTTTATCACAACAATTACAAGTGGTTTTATCAATCGGCGGGATGTCGTTCATCATAGGCAGTGGCTGTCCTTCGCATCTGAATGCACCGTGAAGGAAGTGCATCTCGTCGGGTACGTCAAACTCGCGCTCAGACCTAAACGAGCACGGCTTAGAGTCTCCTTCTGTAGCTCGACTTTGTACTGCCCCTGCTCTCATACACACCTTCCCACTTTGCTTTTTATTACCCGTTTTAGCTTTCACAGGCCCTGGACTCAATTCCACCGGGCAGATGCGCAACAGATCCATCTGGACATCCAATGGCTCTTCATTAGCGTTTATTCGGGAAATCAGCGCAGACGTGTTGTCGATCTCAAGCACGCGATATGGCCCATCCCACTCAAACGCAAGCTTAGGGTGCTTACTTCTCAGCTTTTCTCTGGGCAGTCGCATGAACACTCTCGACCCTACCTGGGGATGTCGCGCCGCCTCTCAAGGTTATGTTGATCATACCACTTCTTCATCCTATCTCTATACCCCTCTAACTTTCCCTTTACGTGCTCTCGCATCAACTGCATTCCTCGCAACAACTCAGTTTTATACTCGTCGAGGTCAACTTGATACTTCGTCACACAGCCCTCCGGTATCACTCGGGATGGCATATAAGGGTCAAATCCATGGACGAGGAAAACGGGGCTCTCCCCGGTTGCCTCGTGCGGGGAGACATTGTACGCATACACGATATTAGGCAGCATGCTATCCCAGAAGTCAGTGAACTCCACCTTCTTCTTAAGCATCCTCTGAATCGTGCCTATCGCTCGCTCGACCAGCCCGTTCTCGCGGGAATTATATCCCTTCGTGGTGGCCATGGTCACATTAGCCACCCGTGCTAGCTCCTGGACGACATTATTCGTGAATTCCGACCCCTGATCGGTATGAAGCTGCCGTGGCCACCGGCCACCCTCACAGATCCATCTCTGAAAGATGGCGGCGGCTACCGTGTCAGCCTTTTTGTCAGTGAGTGCGTAGGCCCCTAGCCACTTAGTGAAGTGATCCACTAATAACACCAACACGAATTTCATACCGCTGGCGCTTAACCCCATTTCCAGGAGGTCAGCACAAATTATCTCGAAAGGTTTACTCGCCACGAATGGTCGCAAGAGTAGCGTGATCTTGCGGCGGGGGTTACCCATAAAACATTCCTGACATTCTTTCGTCCATCTGGTAATGTCCTTGACCATACCTTCCCAGAACACTTTGGAGGCGAGTAGGCGCAAAATCTTTCTGGCTGCGAAATGTCCGACTAAGCGCCCACGATGAGCCTCATCGAAAATCGCTCGCCTTTGCGACTTCGGCACTACCCGGGCATGGCTTCCATCCTCTAGTATCAATTTCAAATCACCCTCTTCATGAACGAAGTCAACCGACTTAAGCCGTTTTTCCATTCCGGATAACTTTATCTCGCGATCTAGGCAATTTGTCTCAATACATCTGATCACTTCTGCGTAGTCAGGGTCTGTTCTCAGCTCTTTGAGCCATTCGGTCTCACCGACCACGTTCGCACCACAGACTACCCTCTCGTTTTCCGCGCAAACCGGTTCCAACTCGTTGACCGATACGCATATGCCGCGGGATAACGCGTCAGCTACAGCATTAGCTCGTCCTTTCACATACTCCACTTTTATACGGTATTGCTGAATTTCTAGCGCCCAGCGAAGCACCCGTCCCGAAACATTCGTTCGTTGGAACAATGAGGTCAACGGCATATGGTCCGTCCGAACGATCACTTCCAACCCATAAACGAAATAATGAAACTTTTTCAACGCAAAGCTCACCGCCAGAGCCTCAGAATCCGTGACGTGACTATTTCGTTCTGCACGTGTCAACGATGTGGACGCGAAATACAATGGGTGCAAAAAGAAATCCTTTCCCATCTGGCACAACACCGCTCCGATTCCTTGCTGCGACGCATCAGTGCATATGACAAACGGATTTGTTCCCGACCTAGCAGCTTCAATATCCGGCTGAGCCAGTACGGGTGTGGTGGCCAGTTTATCTTGCAACCTTCTAAGCGCTTCCATCTGCTCATCGGTCTACCTCCATTGAGCCTTTGGACTCGTTAGCTCAAATAGTGGGCGTGCAGTCCTCCAAAAGTTCAAGATGAACCTCCGATAATAACCGCACAGACCCAAGAACTTGCGCAATTGCGCCACATTGCACTGCTTAGGATATCCCTTTACCTTTTCAATTTTCGCGTGGCCTACTTGCACTCCCTGCGCGTCTAACCGGTGCCCGAAAATCGCGATCTCCTGCTCTACGAAGACACATTTTTGCGGCTTCAGTTTGAGATTCGCATCACGGAGAGCTTGGAACACGTCTGTCAGGACTTCGAAATGACGCGCTTCCGTTTCAGTTGCCACCAAGATATCATCGATATAAACAAATACATCTTGCCACCAAGATATCATCGATATAAACAGATACATCTTATATCATCGATATAAACAAATACATCTTATTCCTTCTTTTTGTCAAGCACACGATCCATGAGCCGCTGGAATGTCGCGGGGGACGTATTTAATCCGAAAGGAAGTACCAGGTTGTCCAATAATTCTTGTCCGAAAAATTCACCATTTTTAATTTTTTTCAACTTTATTGAAAAACAAGTCTAATCAACAATATATTCACCACAGTTATCCACAAAAAAGGCCCATCGATTGGGCAGGTCGCCGATGCCCTTCGCCCAGAACTCCGGGGGCTGCGACTCGAAGAAGTCCGCGATGTCGGATTTGAGGTTGTCGTAGTTGGTGAATTTTCTTCCGGCGAAATGATGCTTCAGCGGGCGGAACAAGTGGAAGTCGGATGGGGCCAGTTCCGGGAAATACGGCGGATGGGCAACCGTCTTCCAGCCGAGCGTCGCCAACTTCTGCTGGGTCTCCTTCGCCACGTGGGGGTGCGCGTTGTCGTGCAGCAGGTGGACCTAGGCCCGTCGGGGACGCATTTCTCGGATGGCGGCGGCTAGTTTCTCGAGCTGTTCGGTGTAGATGAAGGCGGTGACCGTCCTGCCTTGCGGGAGCAGCTCGAAGTACAGCATGCCCTTGGTGTCCCACCAGCAGCAGAGCATGATCTTCAGCGGGTGCAGGTCGGCTTTCGGCGTCGTCGGCGGCTCTTCTCCGCGCGGGATCCAGACGGCACGGCGGGAGACGTTGTCGTGGTGGACCCAGCTCTCATCCCCAGTGACCAGGTCCTCGAGAAACTCCTTGCGATGCGGACGAAGGAGGAGGGACTGGCAGGCCACGCGGCTCTGCTTGTTGGCGTCCGTCAGACGGTGGGGGATCCAACGGGCCAGAACTTTGTGGTAGCCGAGTAAGTTGAGTCGATTGTGGATGTTGGACTTGCTGCAGCCGAGCGTCGTCGCCAGTTTACGAGTGGTGGCTTCCGGCTTCTCTTTGATACAGCGACGGACTTCGTCATCATCCACCGTAAAAGTCCTCTCGCTGAGCTCCCTGTCCTCGAGGCTCGTGTCGTCGCTCTCGAAAAGATTGAACCAGCGGCTGACTGCGCGTTGGGACACTGCATCCTCCTTGCATGCTCTGCAGATGTTGGCGACTGCGGTGCCCGTATCGTTGCCCAGCAGCCACTCGTAGTAAAAGAACGTACGAATTCGACCTTGGTCCATTTTAGCTTGTACTGGTATCTAGACGCGGCGACTGCACCTTATATACCCCTAGCGTAGAACTTTGGAGAACCTTCTAGAAGGTTCTTACACTTGCCTGATATTATAACACTTCTAAGGAAAACTATAGAATTTTGAAATTTTTCGGACAGAAATTATTGGACGGCCTGGTACTGTGAACTCGAACAACCCCTCAGCGGTAGTGAACGCTTTTTTTACCTTTGCATCTCCAGAAAGTGGTATCTGCCAATACCCTGCACTGAGATTCTGGGAGCTGAATACCGACTTCCCCTGCAAGCTTTGTAACATCACATCTATGGCCGTAAGCGGGTAAGCGTCCTGGTACGTGTGTTTGTTCAACTCTCGATAGTCAATACATAGTCGTATTGAACCATCTTTCTTGCGGACAAGCACTACCGGGGAAGCCCACGGGGAACTAGATTTCCTTATGATACCTCTCTCAAGCAGATCCTTCAAAATCTCTTTCAGTTCTGCTCTCACCCCCAAAGGGACGGGTCTCGTCCGTTGTCTGATCGGCTTTGTTTTCCCTGTGTCGATCTCATGCGTCACCAGGGAAGTCTGAGTCAAATCTTGGTCTTCTACGGCGAAGATCTCATTATGAAGCTGAATCACGTCCCACAGCTTGGGGCTCATTCCCTTTTCCGAACCATTCTCAGTCAACAGATTATTCAGCATTGACAGCCTTTCCGGGCTGGACATCTTGGACTTCCTCAGGGTCAGCATATCTGATGAGGTTTCATCAGGCTTAGTGAGACTCCAGTCTTCCGGTTGCTGCTCCCATTCCACAACAGCTGTACCTACCCGCAAGACATAGGGTTCCAGGTCTCTATTGATCACAGGCACCTCCACATTCCCATCGTCTCGGGCCCGGCACACACCTGACTGTATCTGGCTCTCTGAGGAAATTAACAGCGAATCGGTGTGAGTATCGCACCCCGACAAGCATACCCACTCAGTGGCCCCAGGCTCTATATAAGCACGCTTGGCCACCCGAGCTACTCTGGGTCCCTTGTCGTTCGCGCTCTGAGAGGTGGCTGTACTAGGAGGATTTTCTTTTACCAACTCACTGCTGCTTTTCGTAGTGGCAGGTGCCTGGACACCATTATTCCTCACTAACCGGTAGCCTAAACGGGGTAGGATGTTAGTTCCCAATATCACTACACCATCGTTGTCTGAGCTAACGTACATGTTGCTCAGCACCTCCTTACTCGACCCCTTCAGTCGTATTCCAACTTAAACAATTGTCAAGAAAGTCATGACTGTCCCCGACGCATCGTACACCCAGTGCGATGGGTTCTATCGGGTGTTCTCCCACGTCACGGTTGATGTTGCAGCCGTCCCGCTCCTCTTGTAGGAGTACCTTTGCCGGAAGAATGGACACCTCTGATCCTGTGTCCAGCAATCCCGTCCACTCTCTACCAAACATTTCGATTGCTACTGTCTCCTTATTTCCGAACAGTGGGGAAATTTTACCCTCTTTCTGTTTGGTTTTCGAAAGCTCATTCACTTTAACAGTTTTGCAACCCGCTGCGCGAAGTCTGGTTGACAACGACGTGACTACCGCCCTACTTGTCTTTTGCGCGAACTTCTCACAGTCCTTCGCAATGTGCCCCTCCTGATGACATTTGAAGCACTTCGTCTTCTTACTGCGGTTGTCAGAAGGCGACGGCTTCTCCTGTTTATCATTCGACGGCACATTTTTCATGTGTTCTCTTTTAGGGGTTTCGTTTCTGGTGAAATCCCTCCTCGAAATTCCCACCCGGTCAACCAAATTCATTTTCACATTCTTCAGTGCCAGGTTACGTCGCTCGATCCGCTTAGCCGTCTGCTTTAGCTTCTCATATGCGTCGCTTTCACTCTCTAGGGCTTTCATGAGGTAATAAGCCTGCCAGTGTGCCAACTGCTCATAGAGCAAGTGAACCCGCTCCGTATCCAGAGCATCCTCTGATAGCTCTGGGTATGCCCTCCGCGTCAGCTTTTCGAGCTCAACACAGAAGTCAGCAACTGACTGCCCACCAGTTTTACGCAATTCTTTCAATTCCCCCATAGCGACCAATTTGCTGGTTATCTGCTCGGTTCTACTTTCCCGTCGCATCGCCTCTACCGATACATCATAACTTCCCTCCTTATCTCTCTTAGGAAGGGCCTCGTATTGGTTTCTGGCCTTACCCACCAGCTTTGTCCTAAACAGGGTGCACAGCTCAGCGTCTTCCCAGTTACTCTTGGGATATTTCAACGCAAAAGACTCATGAAACTCGCGAAAAATTATACTTCCTACTATCCCCCGTGTAGAGTTGTACCTCGGGTAACGCTACATACTTCAAGTACTGCACTAAATGCGTGCTTTCCAGTTTCCGCTCCAAGAGCTCACTCCCGCACATACTCGCGCTCCCCTCACTCAAGTTTTTTTCTGAAGGAACGTTCGTACCTGTTGGCTGTACCATGACGCCACGCGGTGAGGTATTCCTTTGCTGCCCACTTCGGCTCTACTCCAGCCTTCTCGCAGGACGACTTCCACCAGGCTGGAACAGATCAGATTCCCTAGCTGTATTCGGATTTCTGAGTAGTCTGGTCAACCTGCTAACGACTGTCCCTACTCTTTTTGTAGAATATGACTCACCCGGCACATCATCGTGACCACCGTCGACTTCCATGTCGACCTCATCTCGCACCTTGGCCTTCATTCGTTGAACTTCGGCGCGCAGTTCCTCAACTTCTGTGCTGTGGCCACTTGCCTGCTCCTGTAACATATCAATTTCTTTCTACATGTGGGGCAACAAACGAAGTTTACGCATTAATCGATCATACATATGCTCTTCTGGCCACCCCTCCTCACATGCCATCTTGTTTACCGCATCGTGCACTAACAGTAACCTGGACAATCGCTCAACAAAAGTCTCGCGATCCTTACATCCCAGACTATCAACCACTGTTTTAGTCCACTGCGACAAAATCGCACACTCTTTGCAAAACACCCGCATCTCATGCAGTGATTCTAAGGCGGCCGACGTGGCTTGACCAGTCACGTTTTCTATAACTTCCCTACGGACATCACCTATCCTAGGGTGGGTCGCTATTTCGGTTCCACTACGGATCCCAATCTGTTTAATCAAACGAGCCAACTCGTCACAAACCTTCATTGACTTGTCCTCCGTTGTTCCACACAACCGCTGGAACTCTTCTTCGAGCGCTTCTGCGGCATCCGCGGCCTCGTGCTCCATCCTTTCAGCCATTCTCGTCGGCAGCACACTATCTGCAAACTGAGAAACTTCATTACATGGAGCTATGCCGGCCCCACTAGCATTCGAACGAGCATCTGTCATGTCATCACCAATCGATGCCATCCTTGACCCGATCACTGTGCTGGTTCTTAATTCTACCGTAATCGAAAAAAAATTGCGCAGGGGTTTCCCCCTTTTTCACAAATTTCTCTTCTTTGGGTACACCCAAGAACATCCACGGTAACCCAATGAGCGTTAGACCGGTTAAGCCTCCACGCCCAAAAGTGCCGCTGAACGCTAAACTCCACAAACCAAGGTTTATGGCGCTCCGCGTAGTCACAGATAGAAAAAAATCAATCCCAAATTGATGGCAGCAATTGACGACCTAGATTATTTTTAGTCGTCAAATGTGGTGTCACGGTTCTTCGAGGCAAGCCTTGTATCACCGGCTTGGCCCCCAAATTACGGTTTGCGAAATTATAAAGAGAAACAAGGGCCAGAAAATGTATTAAGGGCGAAAACCCTTAGAGAACCGCCACACCACACAACGAATAAAAATAATTATTTATGACAAAATAATAGCAATAAAATGAAACAAACACTAGGGACAAATCAGAAAATCCTAAACCACCTTAAGAGGGGTTGGCACGTGACAGACCAAATGGAAATTTCTACCCACGAGCGAATCCTAGTACCCTTCAACCAATCCGGGAACTCTCGAAATCACCTAGCGGAATAGGAAGAGGAAGACTAGCGGAACAAGGAAAATGATGGAAAATAATGAGAAACCCTCTCAATATCTCCCCCAACTAACCAACAGCCGCCCAGAACCCACAGGAAAAGCCAAAACTGCTAGGAAATTCTTCCCCCTCGGCCTCGTCGCCTTCTTTTCCCCGCCAAATTCCGAGCCGCCTGTAGATAGGTTGTCTCAAGTCGATGCGCTCAAATTTGCGTGGGCCTCCATGCGACGGCCGTGATTGCACCAACCGCTCCCGAAGCGCCGCCTCATTTTAAATCGATTTACTCGTGCTTTCATTTTTTCCTCTATTTGGCCTGTGCCTAACAACGGAGGTGGAGGCGGAGGTGGTGGCGGAGGCGGTGGTGGAGGACGTTTTTGCTTAATTTGAGAGGTCATAACCCAAGAAAGCGGGGACCAGTTAGGACGAAAAGTTGCACACATATGTAATTTCTTGCAGCGCATCGAGTGGTGTACAGCCATACCTCTGGTGACAGTATGAATAGGTGATCTCATTGTAGGGCATCCGGGCGGGAAGAGATCAAAGCCAAATTCTGGTACGCGCTTCGCGCGCACCACAATTTTCTACTCTTGGAAATCAGGGTCATAACAAAAAGCTGGAAGAACAGCCACCGTGGCCGATATACATTTACTTGAAGTCGAATTTTCTGTCGGCGCGCAATCAACCGCCATGAAACGTTCATCTTCACCACTAGATTCGCTGTACATGACATTTGTCCAGCAATGAGAATGCATTCCAGTGCACGAAAACATAACTCAAACAATTCGCGTATACCAAGACCATGAACGATCTTGTGCGGGTACTGCGATGAATGAAGCGGGGGGGGGAGTATGGATTATTGGCATAAGACAGGGCCACATATTACCGAATCTTTGAAAACTACATGAAAGAGCACATCAAAATCAAGTGCTACAGACTCGTAACCTGCTTGAAGCCGAGTCCATGAGCAGGCCTGCCTTTCGCGTAAGGTAAGGAAGCCTACTCCAAACAGCAGGGCAAGAGTTTACGTCTTGAGCACATGTTAGAATCTCGTTGTGCTTCAGTGTTTTGCTTGCCACTGGCCTCAGCGTTGTTGGCAATCTTTCAGTATCGTAATCTAACGGACGCCAAATCTGACTCGAGAGCCAGGCAGCGAAACACGTAAGTATAGCGAGGCTCCTACCGACACGTTCAGCACGCAAGCATAACAGCTTTCCCTCATTTTTAAAGACATCTATCCGTCGCGCATAGGGACAGCTTTCCGCAGCTACAACATGCTACCTAAGACTTGCGTAACATGTCGGCTGAGGTGTTCGTAACATGTTTGCAAAGTTCTGAGTATACGGAAAAAAATTCGCATCCGCCGGGAAACGCTAAACAGCCTCAACAGGAGTCAATTTTGCGAGCGCATCCGCTAAGCTGCGTTTAGTAGAAAACTGCGCGTAAGGGGGCGTGTTTGGTACGTGAGCGCACGCACTACACATTATTTTACGGCGTGAGTCGCCCAGTTTTTTTGTCTGCTTCTCAATAGCCCAAAAGCAACAGACAAATATCAACTAACGTCTGAACTTGCTAAGCTTTGCAGAGAAGCGATAAACGCAGACTCGAAGGAGAGAAGAGCAGCAGTTATGGCCAAAGCTGCAGAAGCCAGGAAAAGCATCCGCAACGCCCGCCGCAACTCCGCCAACTACAAGACCAAGATGACCTCACTTCGACGCCCCGACGGAGCAATCTCTTCTTCCGGAGGGGCGATGGAAAAGGTCATTCACGTCTTCTACACAGATCTCTTCGATAGCCACGTTCATGTGCCTCCATAGCAGCTGAGGCAGGACGACTTTGTTGCTTCATCTGTTCTCCCTTCCGTATTCCGGCAAGCCATCATGTCGGTGAAAAATCGTACTGCACCCGGCCCTGATAGGATTAAGACCGAACATGTGAACAACCTCCCACCGGCTCTGGTTCGCACGCTGGCACGGCTCTTCACTAGTTATCTATCGAAATGCAAGGTACCATCTCAGTGGAAAACAAGCAAAACTGTGTTGTTGTACTAGATGGGAGACGCTCACGACATTGGCAACTATCGCCCTATCTGCCTGCTGTCTGTTGTCTATAAGTTGTTCTTATTGTATCATTCTCAACAGGATCGACAGAACGCTAGACGAAGGACAGCCATGCGAGCAAGCAGGGTTCCAAAAAGGATTCAGCACGTTCGATCACATCCACACAGTTAAGAAGCTTATTTAAGTGTCGGGAGAGTACAAGACTCCGCCTAGCCTCACGTCCCTAGACTTGAAGAAGGCTCTCGACTCTGTTGAAACAGAAGTGGTTTTTGCAGCACTGAGAAACCAGGGTGTTCCTTGTAGAAATGTGAAGATACTTCGTGAGCTGTAGAGCAACTTCACAACCACTATTTCTCCATACTACAGAGAGATCATCGTTGATTTGAAGAGAGGGGTTCGTCAGGGTGATACAATTTCACCAAAACTCCAGTGCCTTGATTGAAAACGTTATGCGCGAGTTGGAATGACAAGATATGGGAGTGAAAGTCGACGGTTGGCAGCTAAATCATCTTCGCTTTGCTGATGACTTTGTTCTCATAACACCATTCATCAGACAAGCCGGACGAATGTTGACCGACTTCGACAACGCGTCTGGAAAAGTTGGTCTTGATCTGAATTTGACGAAAACGATGTTCATGGAAAACGGATACGTTTCTGATGCCCCATTCATGCTCAACCGAACGGACATCTCTGAATGCCCAAGATACGTGTATCTAGGTCGCAAGGTCAACATCAAGAACGATCTAGAACCGGAGTTGAGTAGGAGAAAACGAGCAGCTTGGGGACTTTCCGCCGTCGATGATCAATGGGAGGACAGGTGGTACAGGTGATATGCCGCGTCAAAGTTCACGTACTGTCACTGTTTCTATTTGATTCAGCATTTTAGAAAACCATCGTTCTATCTCCAAGAAGCCGCGTTGGAACTATGATCATACTATCTTGAGAGCGGAGCAGTTGTTTCTCCAATTCTACTATTGTGTTTTATCTGGAACAATCGCTCGGCTTTTGTGATGAAGCTATCATGGCAGCAGCGCGGCTACCTCTCAACCAGTGATCGACGATACACGTATTTAGATTGAGTGAAAAGGTTAGTAATAGTTTTCAAATGTAATGCTGCTCGTATCTCAATGCATAGCCTTTGTGGGGGCCTTCTTGAGAACTGTGTAAAAAGTTTCGTCCTGAAACAGGATCCAAATAACGGCACCGTGACGAAGGTACAGAGGCTAGGAACGCGCCCGTCCTCCAAGGTACCGCTATTAAAATCCTAGCTGAGTGTGAAACTTCTTTGGTTCTCAACGAAACCACCACAATGGGTACCGCTCAAAGTTGAGTGTGGAGCAAGTTATTTGAAATGAACGAAAACGAGTCCTGGAGCATTTTCTGATTATAATGCACGAGCGGTATTGTAGTAAAAACCGTGGGCAATCTTTTTCGTCAATCCGAATATGTACGAGTGCTTCCTAATATGCTGAATCAAATAGGAACAAATGTAATGCGTGAAGGTTGGTGCGTCACCGAGAATCAGAAAACAGGGGCTGGATGCATTAAAGGCAGTGTTCACGATAATCTTCGATTTTGAGATTGATAGCTAAATCGATTGTTTGGCCCCCGGGTAGAACATAAATGACAACACGCAAATCGATAAAATCGAAAAAAACCCACCAGAAGGTCAAGAAATCCTTTACTCTCACCGCACCTCTTTACTCTCACAAGAACTGTTCGTTGTGACAATGAAATCATGTGTGGACCCGTCCTTTACAATTATTTGCTTTCTGTTGCTCCGTTGTCTTCTTCGGACCCTACCTAATACTATTTTGCCTGGAATATTCTTCCATTACCAACTAATCCCATTTTTCACCATTGACAACCACCGTGAACATGTTCATACAACTGGTCAACTAGTCCAGGTCAGAGATTAATGTGACTGAAATATGACATATTAGTGCGTTTCTCGCCGTTTCTTCGTAATGTCTGTAACACTCGGTGACCAACGCTTTGTTTTGAGTGGAAAACTCGGGAACGAAAATCATCGTGAACACTGCCTTTGAAGGAAACGTATAGGGAGGGTCTTTCAAGGTTGAACGAGCTTGTTCGCGTCGCTTTTATAGCCTTTCTACCTCGGTTTGAGCCCGAATCGTAACGGGCACGCAGGGCAGCAAAATCGGTATGCTAAGCCACCGGAGCTAGGGAATTGCCCCCAACAGCCCCAGCTATGAGGCTGGAGCAGCGGCTGCCCCGGCTGGGCAATAATGGTGAAACGCTGTAGAAATATGATACGATCTTGCAGAAACCAACTTTTTTGACACTTGCTCTCCATTTCCTCCACGTGATATTTTTATTTAGCTTCTCGAAAAAATTTGTTTGCCTAAAATTTTCGCATCTAGAAAGTAATTATTCCATTCTCCATTGATTTTCTTCTCATATCCTATTTTTTAAACACTTTGTTGAGGTTTTTATTGGAAAAGTTCCATTATACTGCTCCCACCTTCTTTATTCAGCATTCCTTGAGCTTTTGGTCCATGAACAATAGTTTCAGAGTTTTCAAGTAACTACTTCTGAAAGAATGAAAGTTCAGAAAATTTTGTTCGAAAATAGTTCCAATTTTTTGAAAGAATTTGATTGCGAGACACCTATTAAATTTTCATACTAGAAACCACAAATTTTTTTCTGAGTTCCATCCACACTGCTTGCTAAAGTTTTTTTCTCTAAACTGGTCCGGCGAATCCTTTGAGTTCTGGAACAGAAAACCACTCTCACAAATATCACTATTTGATTACCAAAAAATATACCCTCTATAAAGAAGAAGTTTTTTTTGCAATACTGTGTCTGAATAAGAAATACGAAACAAGATCCCTTGACTTAAATGCAGTGTTTACGATGAGAATCGTTTTTCTGCTTTATCCGCCTATCTTGAAGAGGGTCCCATGCTGATTCCAATGATGTTTTTGGAATCGTACAAGACCTTCTAGAAACGGAGTTATGGTCCTTCGAAAATTGAGCTAGGGAAGCATGGTGGACGAGTTTTCCGAGGCTTTTAACTTCCGTCTTTTGCAGCCGATCTATGCGAGCTGAATTGAGTAAAGAGAGAAGTTGGGAATAAAGAGAAGAACGGGGCTGTTGATCGAAAACCATCGCTTATCTCATAATCTCGAGCATTCATTTGTTCACGTCGGTGGGCGTGGAAAGTGCATCTGAGGTGTGACGAGGTGACGGTTGTCCAACTTTGGGGCCGTAGGGGACCGTTCCGAGCTCATTTTTCTTAGTTTTTCCAACGTTAGGTTTGCGCTAGGCCTCGGAGCTGCTGACCTCCACCAAAAAATCAGACATGGTTCTTATCTTGGACACTGCCTTTAATGCTTGAAAAAGTTACTGAGCTGTAGTACTAAGCAGTCAAAGGTTTGTGTCCTTCTTCTCCTTCCTCTGTGGTGTTCTTTTGCTCAGGTTTTCACAACAGATGAACATTTTGCAGTCCTTATCCTCGCAGTCATAAAAACAAAAAAGTACAATTTGAAAATTCGGTGGGTGTATTGAAGGCACTGGTCGCGATGGAAAACGTTATCTAAAAAACTATAAAAATCAGCTTAGATAGAAAACAGTTGAAAAACTGTGAAGGTGGTGAAAAACGGGCTAGAATTAGTTTCTAGGACCCAAAGATGCCAGTTCGTGCACACGTGCACAGCGCCGCAAAAAAAAGATCGCGTTCTCATGCCAAGCAGCCGAAAATCATCGGCATTGAGAGAAAGAAATAAATCCAAATTTACTTAATAAAAACACTTGAACGTGAAAAACAAGCACTTCATTGAAAGCTTTGACTAGATGAGTCAATGTTCATTGATTGAAGTTAAATTTCAATCAATGAACACCTAATGTTCTTGATATAAGAGGTCATCGATAACCATGATGTGTAGTGGGCTCGTTCACCATCAAATGACAAGAAAGTTCAGGCTTCAATTTTGGCCAGAAACAGGACTTTTTCGCCATTTTCTCTCGTTTGCCCTACTACTCTAAACAAATAAAAGGGTTTGGAGAGGAAAAGAAGACAAGCATATTTTATCGCGACCACTGCCTTTGAGCTGAAAAATAAACAAATTCCTGAAAGTTTAGGCTCCTGGCAAAAGTAAAGATTAGGCATGGCCATTTTTTCGAAAAATTAGAAATATGCTCAGTTAAAAAGGGAAGGAAAAGAAAAATGAAAAAAGTTTTGAAATACTCCTGAGAACGATTTGGCGTAGAATAATTTGATTTTTGGGAAATGTAGTGAAACTGTTGAAAGTATGATTTGGCATTCGAGTTTGAATCAACTATTGATAAGAGTTGTGCAAAACGAGAGATCGCACTGAGTGATCTTATCCGTAGATCGAAGCAAAATCACGCGTTTTAAGGCAAGCAGTAAAAGCTCGTTCGGAAGCTGGAATGCGGCGGCCTGCACGTATTAAGTGAAGTTAAATCAACTGTTTGTTCCATATCACGCGTGATTTTGCATTGGTATGTTCTACGGATAAGCTCATACAATGCGATCCCTCGTTTTGCACAACTCTCATTAATATTTGGTTCAAACTGGGCAGCCGAATCATACTTTCAACTATTTCACTACATTTCCCAGAAATCAAATTATTTTACGCCAAATCGTTCTCAGGAATATTTCAAAACCTTTTTTCATTTTTCTTTACCTTCCCCTTTTAACTGAGTATATTTCTAATTTTTCGAAAAAAAGGCCATGCCTAAACTTTACTTTGCCAGGAACCTAAACTTTCAGGAATTTCTCATTTGTTTTTATTAAAGGTTTCCTCTCTACCATGATTTATGTCTGGTGGTGTTAATTCAAAGTAAACCCACTGATGCCCTGTGCCCCCCCCCCCTTCTGTGACGTCCTGCGCACTCCAACTGATGGCCTGCACACTTTCTACGGCGTTCTGCGCACACCAATTTGGGTCCTGCCCACTTTCTATGGCGTCAGGCGCACTTCCACTTTTGTACTGCAGATTTTATACGGGTCCCGGGGCAGATCCACTTGGGTCCCACACACTTTCTACGGCGTTCCGCGCACACCCATTTGGGTCCCACACACTTTCTACGGCGTTCTGCGCATACCCATTTGGGTCACAAGCACGGTCATGCCGGTCCTTTTTTTCGCAGGGCCACCGTAACCCTCCTTTAAAAATTTTCCAAGTGTCAGCTTGGATATGAGCTCATCGTAATAGCGAACAATCACGTTTGCACGATTTCGACCTCCTCAGCCACTTCCCAGTGACTTTTCGAAGAGAGCGGTATTCGAATGAATGCAAACCGCTCCTCTGCACTTTTTTACCCCGTATGTTGTCAGTGCGTGTTATCGTTCGTTATCATGTTTTGTTCAAGCATAGTAGCCCTGCGGAAAATACTGCGCACACCCATTTGGGTCCCGTACACTTTCTACGGCTCCCGACCACTCTTATTCGGGTCCCACACACTTTCTGCAGCGTTCGACGCACTCCCACTTGAGCCCCGCACAATCTATATGGCGTGCGGCGCAATTCCACTAGGGTACCGCACATCTCATACGGGGCCCGGCGCAGATCCACTTGGGTCTCACACACTTCCTACGGCGTCCGACGCATTGTTATTTGGGTTCCACACACTTTCTACGGCGTCTTGCGCATCCCCTTCGAGTTCCGCACACTTTCCACGGCGTCCTGCGCACTCTCATTTGTGTCCCACACACTTACTACGGCGTTCTGCGCACACCCGTTTGGGTCCCGCATACTTTCTATGGCGTCAGGCGCAGTTCCACTTGGGTACCGCAGATTTCATACGGGTCCCGCCCGGGGCAGATCCACTTGGGTCCCACACACTTTCTACGGCGTCTGAAGCACTCTCATTTGGGTTCCACACACTTTCTACGGCGTCTTGCGCATCCCCTTCGAGTTCCACACACTTTCCACGGCGTCCTGCGCACTCTCATTTGTGTCCCACACACTTACTACGGCGTTCTGCGCACACCCGTTTGGGTCCCGCACACTTTCTATGGCGTCAGGCGCAGTTCCACTTGGGTACCGCAGATTTCATACGGGTCCGGTCCGGGGCAGATCCATTTGGGTTCCACACACTTTCACGGCGTCCTGCGCACTCCCACTCAGATCCCGCACACTTCCTACGGCGTTCGGCGCACTCCCACTTGGGTCCCGCACACTTTCTACGGCGTTCTGCGCACACCTATTTGGGTCACAAGCACGGTCATGCCGGTCCTTTTTTTTTTCGCAGGGCCACCGTAACCCTCCTTTAAAAATTTTCCAAGTGTCAGCTTGGATATGAGCTCATCGTAATAGCGAACAATCACGTTTGCACGATTTCGGCCTCCTCAGCCACTTCCCAGTGACTTCTCGAAGAGAGCGGTATTTGAATGAATGCAAACCGCTCCTCTGCACTTTTATACCTCGTATGTTATGAGCGTGTGTTCTCGTTCGTTATCATGTTTTTTGCTTCAAGCATGGTAGCCCCTGGCGGAAAATACTGCGCACACCCATTTGGGTCCCGTACACTTTCTACGGCTCCCGACCACTCTTATTCGGGTCCCACACACTTTCTGCAGCGTTCGACGCACTCCCACTTGAGCCCCGCACAATCTGTATGGCGTCCGGCGCAATTCCACTAGGGTACCGCACATTTTATACGGGGCCCGGCGCAGATCCACTTGGGTCTCACACACTTTCTACGGCTCCCGACCACTCTTATTCGGGTCCCACACACTTACCACGGCATTCTGCGCACACTCATTTGGGTCCCGCACACTTTCTATGGCGTCAGGCGCAGTTCCACTTGGGTACCGCAGATTTCATACGGGTCCCGCCCGGGACAGATCCACTTGGGTCCCACACACTTTCTACGGCGTCTGAAGCACTCTCATTTGGGTTCCACACACTTTCACGGCGTTCTGCGCACACCCATTCGGGTACCGCACACTTTGTATGGCGTCCGGCGCACTTCCACTTAGGTACCGCACATTTTATACGGGGCCCGGGGCAGATCCACTTGGGTCCCACACAATTTCTACGGTGCCTGGCGCATTCCCACGTGGGTCTCTCACACTTTCTACGGCGTTCTGCGCACATCCATTTGGGTTCCACCTGTCTGGCGTCAGCGCACCTCATTTGGGTGCACGCTCTACGGCGTCAGCGGCGAGCTCACTCCCATAAGGCCCCACACACGTTCAACGGCGTGCGCACTCTTGCTGAGGTCCGCACACCGTCTGGCGGCGTCCGGCGCACACTCATTTGGGTCCCGCACACTTTCTACGGCGTCCGGCGCACTCCCACTTGGGCCCCACACACGTTCAACGGCGTCTTGCGCACTCTTGCTGAGGTCCCGCACACTATCTACACCGTTCTGTGGCGCACTTCTGAGTCACACCGTGCGGCGCTCCGAAATGTGCTTCCGAGATCCTGCCGTATTGATTGAAGCGTTGCCCCGTCTCAGGGAGCGTTCAATCCTGAGCAAAAGTCTATCAGTAACGGTATTTATTTTATTAGTTCGCTTTTACGAATGAGTAAACGTCGGATGGTTTATAATAACATGTTTACGTGTTTTTGTCCTTCTTGACCCTCACTTTGAGGTTCCACAAGAATTGAGCCACAAACTTCACAATTTGACAGGAGCTAGGTTCAATCATAAAAAAACTTTCTGGCCAAAAATGAGCTCTCTAGCTCAACGATAAGTGTTCCAACAAGATCGTGTACGCCAGCTGAAAATAAAGGAGATGAACCCTTTTTCCGGCCAAAATCACGTGGTTTTGACAATTTTCCTCGGATCTCAGGTAACCATTCCGGACTATTTTTGAACAGTTATTAAAGGCAGGGCCCGGGCAGAATTTCGATTTTAGGATTTCCCGCTAAATCGGTGCTCTTGCTACAGGTAGTCCCAAGGAACATGCGAAAGCTGCGTAAAACCCGGTCTTCTTCAAGTTATTCCAGCCATTCCAGCCAAAATCTCTAACTCATGCAGAAACTTCAAGTGATCATAGCTCCCAAACCCCGATCTCATTCTGTTCCTCCCACTTCTGATATTGTTTCTCCTACGGTCACTGAAGATCCTAACATGGCTCGCTCTATAGTCATTTCTGGGGTTCCCGAAAGTTCGTCATCTATTGTATATGAGAAATTGAATCATGATTTCGCTTTCACAAGTGATATTCTTTCTTTCCTAAATGTTGAATGCTAGCCACTCTCGGTGTTTAGGATGGGGCAGTCAATGCCGAATAGGTGCCGCTTGCTAAAAGTCATTTCGCCTACTACTAGGTTCCAACAACAGGCTGTTTATCGTGCTCCTAAGCTAAGGTTCTCTTATTCTAAAGGTATCTATTTACGTTCTTCTCTCCCGAAGGCGGTCCGAGTTCGTATGAGAGAAGAGCGTGCCGCTATGTTCCGTAATCATGCTGATATTGACTGTAATATTCATCCAACTCATAGTAATTCGGATTCACATGTTGTTCCCTCTCCTTCTGTGTCTCTCCCCACACAAGTAAGCAATGTTTTACCTCCTGCTGTCGTCCCCACTTTCACTAAAAATGACGGCTCTTCTCCAATAGGCTTGTCACAGGGAAACTAGTAAACCCTCTTAGGACCTCTAGCGGGCTTTTGACATGTTTGCGTGTTACCGTGCGCTCTCTGGTTAAGAATTGCGACTTTGCTCTCACACAAAAAACTATGCCTTGGCTTTTGTTACCGAATCTTGGCTCAAAAACGTAAATGAAATTGCTCCTCTTCTAGGGAATGCTAGTAATCAATACTCGGCTATTAGATGTGAGCGTGCGCGTAAAAAAGGCGGTGGCGTTATTTAGCTTTATAAAAACACTCTGTCGGTTCAGACAATTTTTCAGGAATGGAATAGATTCCTATGAAATCCCTGTTAATGATGTATTTCTTGAGGATAGACCTACCCGTTTCGTACTTGTTTATCGTGCTCCTGATTGCAATGCTTCCTTTTCCAGGCAGTTATTCAAGGCTATAAGCGATTTTTCCTCCAGTGATTGTGTCAGTGTAGTGTTGGGCGACATTAATCTTGAGGATATATCGTGGGCCGGCGAGCTTACAAATTCTAGTGGTATCTCCCTCTGTTCCAGAGAATTCTTGGACTTAATTCCCTCGCACTGTTTTCAACAGCTAGTAATAGAGCCAACACGGGGTCTTTCTTACCTGGACTTGGTTCTATGCAATTGTGACGGTTTCATAAAAAATGCTGAGGTGGTTGCTGCTATAGGCACCAGTGATCATGCATCGGCAGGGCTGTGCGTAATTAAATTTTGTAATTTCGTAAATCGTAATTTTTTGAATTTCTCGTAATTCGTAAATCGTAATTCGTTATTCGTAACTAATAATGAGTTATAAGTCCGCACATGACCCAAATTCACTCGAACACCTCAGAACTCAGTGTTTCATATCGAAGAAGGATTGAGGTTGGATTTTAAAATAACGCTGTTGAGCAGTGCGTGAAAGATGTTCACTATGCAATCGCGGCATAGAAATGACTCAAAGGTATTGTTCACGATGAAAATTGTTTTTCTGTTTTCCCGCCTATCTTGAAAACGGCTGCATGTTGATTCCAATGGTGTCTCTGAAATCGCACAAGACCTTCTGGTAACGGAGTTAAAGTTCCTCAAAAATTGAGCTAAGGAAACATAATGGACGAGTTGTCCAAGGCTTGTAACTTCCGTCTTTTGCAGCCCATGTATGCGAGCTGACCTAAGTAAAGAGAGAAGCTGAAAATGGAGGAAAGAACGGGTCGAATGATTGGAAATCGTCGCTCATCTCACGATCTTGACCATTCATTTGTTTACGTCGGTGGGCGTGTGATGCGCTTTTGAGGTTTGCCTTGCGCTCGAAGTGGCAACTTCAGGCTCTTTTGGAGCTTTTCCTAGCTCGTTTTCATGCGTTCTTTCGACGTCAACGTTACATTGTGCCCCTCCACTACCCATTCCTAGTGGAAACTGAAACACATTTTTTATCGTGAACACTGCCTTTAAACATATGAACTTGAAACTTAAGACTTAATCAATTCTTAAGCTTAATCCTTTGCCACGTTTCGCTCAACTTTTGAAAACATAGAGTACCACCGCATTACCAAATGCAAGTGAAGGAATGCGAAGGAGGACAAGAGGTTAGTGAAAGAAATCTCGGTTGAATGTTTAAAGGCAGTGTCCGCGATAAAATCATTCTCCGAGTTTTCACCGGAAATCGAGAGGTTCGAGCCCTATTTAACCAGGAACGTTGAAGAAATGGCAAAGAGCGAGCACGAGCGAGCCCTATATGGCCCTAATTGGACTGTTCCGCTCACGCAGCACCCACTGTCACCACGGCTACCGATAAAGTTTCCCAACTCAAAATTTGAGTTTGAGAAGGATCATCAAATGGGGTAATTCTAGTTAAAGGCAGTGGTCACGATGAAAAACGTTATTGAAAAAACTACATAAATCAGCTCAGATTGAAAACACCTCAAAAACTATGAAGGTAGCACGGTGAAAAACGGGCTAGAATTAGAGTTATTAAGACCCTAAACTTCCAGTTCGTGCACACGTGCACAGAAAGATCACAGTCTCATGCCCGGCAGTTGAAAATCATCGACACCCAGAGGAAGAAATAAATGCAAGTTTACCTAATAAAACAGTTAAAAAATGAAAGCAAGCACTTCAGTCAATGTTTTTGACTAGATGTGTACATAAATCCGAAGGTTCATTGATTGAAACTCAATTTCAAGCCAGCTGATGTTCTTGATACTAGAGATCATCGATGCCGATGATGTGGGGTGGACTCGTCCACCATCAAAAGGCAAGGAAGTTTAGGCTTCAAACTTGGCCTAGAACAGCGTTTTTTTTTCGCGATTTTTTCTTATAGGTTCTACTACTCTATACCCGAAAAAAGGTTCAGAGAGGAAAAGAAGACGAGCATATTTGAGCGCGACCACTGCCTTTAAGCGGAGTGGACTATAAGGGGTCTGCAGAGTCCAAGTTGCGGCGTTGCTCGCAGCGACGAGCAACGCTGGGTGATGCAATATCGATCACTTTCAGCGAAGGTGGCGACCGACGCGGCGTAAAGGGCGACTAGGGGGCACCGCAGAGTGTACTGACGCCGCGACGGCCCTGCGTCACTGCCAGCGAGCGGCAACCGACGCCGCGACGATAATGTTTCGAAACATTTTTGTTGCCGTGTCAAGGCTGACGCTCGGCGACCACTCGCCGGTCTCTGCAACTCTGCAGACCCCTATAGCCCCCTGAGTGTATGCTGTTTCCTTAAAATGGGTTTTCCAGTTATTTACAGATCAGAGGCGGTTGAAAGAAGTGGGCGTTGCGTGCGCGGAACACTCATGTTTAGGGCCGTACAGGGCTCTTCTCTGCTTGTTCCTAGCCGTTTTTTCAACATTACTGGTAAAGTCGGACTCGGAGCTTTGATTTCCGGTGAAAACTCGGAGACTGATTTTATCGTGGACACTGCTTTTAAGGCTCAGTCTTTCAAGAGAAGGATACTTGAACGAAATGGCCATTCTAAAGGAGATATTGCAAAACCACTTCTTGACGCAGAAATCCAGCTTAAGCTTAAATCAAGCTCTACATATAACTGTGAAGCGTTACTCTGAAGGGAGTTAGACGCCTTCCTCACCATAAACATAAGATTATTGGAGTGTAGAAAGCGGTCCTAGAAGTGAATATTGTTTAGTTTTCTGAAACGCAAAAAGATGGAGGTTTTAACCAAATCTCTGATTTCAAAAGTGGACAATTTCTTAGTCTTAGTTTCTTTCGCGCTTGAATTTTGCTTGAATTCTCAAATTTAAAGCTTTCTATAACCTCCCCTGGAAGGTGTGTGACTCTGCAGTCATTATTTGTGTGGGAAGGTTTTGAACCAAATTTTAAAAACACCACTTTTTCTCTCGTAGCAGAATTGCCTCTGGAGATAGACATCTATCAAAGGTTATTTCGAAAATCCCCGTAAAACTCCCCGTTGAAGAGTGTTTTTATGTTAGAAATATATTTTCCCGATCCTTCAGCGCGATTTCAACACACGAAATACCATTTTTGTTAATAACATTTACCCGCAGAAGATAGATACGCGGTGGAGGTTGTCTTTGAAATCTCCGTGAAATTCTGCAACGAACTGTATATGTTCTGAATTTCAACCTTTCTATGCTCCATAAGCCAGCCAGGTCTACAGAGCTGAGCCACATAAATGAAATTCCTGCCCGCTCTTGCAGACGACCGCTTTAAAGGCAGCATACAAGCTCAAAAATGATATCAATTTCATGGAATGAATCGAAGGTCTGAAGCTGTTAATATTCAGAGATAACGAAAAAAAAAAAGCGGGAAAATCAACTGAAATGAAAGATATAACTTAGTTCGTTCAATCATTGGCTTAGAAGTGAACGAGTTGTACCGAATTGGCTGAAATAGCGGAGCTAGCAACAAACTTGTTGGGATAACGACGCTAGTGTACTCGTAAGGCCCTTTCTGGAACTCTTGCGACCTTAGAAGCGAAAAAAATGGGCCAAAATGACCGTAATCGAGCATTGGACATTTTTATTGAGGGGCGTAGCCCGTATCGATGGGCGAAGAAAGGATGATTTTGTGACTCAATACGGCTCAAATACGGTCATTTTAACTCGTTTTCAACTCTTCCAACTTCGTGAGGGCTCTTCTAGGGCCCGTACGACCCCACTAATGTAGTTATCTCAACAACTTTTGCGAGCGTGTATGCTGCCCTTAACGATCGCAGCTTGAAGACAATCGTGCTGGGAAGATGACTAATCGTGCCAAGATACCGTGGTCCCAGCACGATTCTGTTTGCACTGCGTGTTGCAACAGCGGTTGTCTGCAACTGCGAACCGGAATATCGCTCCGATATAGACAGAAAGCGGACCCTACGTCAACGTGGGACAAACGCTAGGAAGAAGAAGAAGAAGAAAGACAGAAAATGTCTGCGTATCTCGTGTTCATCTTGGGGCGAGAGCATTCCTTAGAGATGAATAACCGTGAAACTCGGCATTGCCGACCTGGCTCGCAAAAAATGTTCGGAACCAATAATAAGTTTGAGCTGGTCACTGAGAAAAGCGGAGTGGTCAGTCGTGCCTGAAACTCGTAATCGCTCCAGCCTGGAGAGGTTTGGTTTTGCCCGGGACTTGTGATCACTTAGAATTCTGTAAAGTAGTTAATAAAACCTGTTAAACAAATTCTCCAGAGATTTCCATCGGGATATAGGTGAGAGGGTCCAGGAGGCACACGCTGACAAAATTTGAGCCAAATCGGTTCAAAACTAACAAAGTTAGATCGGCGAGTCCTTATCAAAAATTCTTGTTGTGCGCTGTTACTGCTTCGTCAGCTTTCGTCCTTCGTCCTTCCTCAGCGTTACGCACCCTTAGTAGTAGTCACTGCCAATGGTCGCAGGCGATCAGTTGAACAGGCAGGTAAGTTGGTATGTGTGGATAGATGCAAGCAGGATGGTGAGTGGGTAGACAAGAGAGTACTTACTGTTTTAACATTAACTACTTCTACTTCATTACTGCTTATCATATCATGTGATATTATCAGTTGGTAGATGAAATCGCTAAAACACGTTGTATGAGCTGTACTTTCTCCGATGGGGAAGGGACAAGGAAAGTGGCTACTAAAAAGTGTGTTACTTATTGTTTAACATGAACTACTTTACTTATTACTGCTTATCATATCATGTGATATTATCAGTTGGTAGATCAAATCGCTAAAACACGTTGTAGGCTGTACTTTTCGATGGGAAGGGACAAGGAAAGTGACTAACAAGTGTGTTACTTATTGTTTAACATGAACTACTTTACTTATTACTGCTTATCATATCATGTGATATTATCCAGTTGTTAGATCAAATCGCTAAAACATCGTTGTAGGCTGTACTTTTCGATAGGAAGGGACAAGGAAAGCGACTAACAAGTGTGTTATTTACTGTTTAACATTAACTACTTCACTTATTACTGCTTATCATATCAAGTGATATTAGCAGTTGGTAGATCAAATCGCTAAAATACGTTTTAGGCTGTACTTTTCGATGGGAAGGGACAAGGAAAGTGACTAACAAGTGTGTTACTTACTGTTTAACATTAACTACTTTACTTATTACTGCTTATCATATCATGTGATATTATCAGTTGGTAGATCAAATCGCTAAAACACGTTGTGGAAGCTGTACTTTTCGATGGGAAGGGATCTGAAAGTGACTAACAAGTGTGTTACTTACTGCTTAACATTAACTACTTCACTTATGTACTGCTTTATCATATCAAGTGATATTTTCAGTTGGTAGATGGGGAAATCGCTAAAATACGTTGTAGGCTGCACTTTTTTCAATGGGAAGGGACAAGGAAAGTGACTAACAAGTGTGTTACTTACTGTTTAACATTAACTACTTTACTTATTACTGCTTATCATATCAAGTGATATTATCCGTTGGTAGATCAAATCGCTAAAACACGTTGTAGGCTGTACTTTTCGATGGGAAGGGACAAGGAAAGCGACTAACAAGTGTGTTACTTACTGGGTTTTCTTAACATTAACTTTACTTCACTTATTACTGCTTATCATATCAAGTGATATTATCAGTTGGTAGATCAAATCGCTAAAACACGTTGTAGGCTGTACTTTTCACGATGGGAAGGACAAGGAGAGAAGTGACTAACAAGTGTGTTACATATCATGTTTGACATTAACTACTTTACTTATTACTGCTTATCATATCAAGTGATATTATCCGTTGGTAGATCAAATCGCTAAAACACGTTGTAGGCTGTACTTTTCGATGGGAAGGGACAAGGAAAGCGACTAACAAGTGTGTTACTTACTGTTTAACATTAACTACTTTACTTATTACTGCTTATCATATCATGTGAAATTATCAGTTGGTAGATCGAATCGCTAATACACGTTGTAGGCTGTACTTTTCGATGGGAAGGGACAAGGAAAGTGACTAACAAGTGTGTTACATACTGTTTGACATTAACTACTTTACTTTTTACTGCTTATCATATCAAGTGATATTATCAGTTGGTAGATCAAATCGCTAAAACACGTTGTAGGCTGTACTTTTCGATGGGAAGGGACAAGGAAAGTGACTAACAAGTGTGTTACTTACTGTTTAACATTAACTACTTTACTTATTACTGCTTATCATATCAAGTGATATTATCCGTTGGTAGATCAAATCGCTAAAACACGTTGTAGGCTGTACTTTTCGATGGGAAGGGACAAGGAAAGTGACTAACAAGTGTAATGTTACTTACGGTTTAACATTAACTACTTTACTTATTACTGCTTATCATATCAAGTGATATTATCAGTTGGTAGATCAAATCGCTAAAAAACACGTTGTAGGCTGTACTTTTCGATGGGAAGGGACAAGGACAGTGACTAACAAGTGTGTTACTTACTGTTTAACATTAACTACTTCACTTATTACTGCTTATCATATCAAGTGATATTTTCAGTTGGTAGATCAAATCGCTAAAATACGTTTTAGGCTGTACTTTTCGATGGGAAGGACAAGGAAAAGTGACTAACAAGTGTGTTACTTACTGTTTAACATTAACTACTTCACTTATTACTGCTTATCATATCAAGTGATATTAGCAGTTGGTAGATCAAATCGCTAAAACACGCTGTAGAGGCTGTACTTTTCGATGGGAAGGGACAAGGAAAAGTGATCTAACAAGTGTAGTACTTACTGTTTAACATTAACTACTTTTACTTATTACTGCTTATCATATCATGTGATATTATCAGTTGGTAGATCAAATCGCTAAAACACGTTGTAGGCTGTACTTTTCTCGATGGGAAGGGACAAGGAAAGTGACTAACAAGTGTGGTACTTACTGTTTAACATTAACTACTTCACTTATTATTACTCTTGCTTACTCGCGCATCAAGTGATATTAGCAGTTGGTAGATCAAATCGCTAAGAAATACGTTTGTAGGCTGTACTTTTCGATGGGAAGGGACAAGGAAAGGTGACTAACAAAGTGTGTTACTTACTGGGTTTAACATTAACTACTTTACTTATTACCGTTTATCATATCATGTGATATTATCCAGTTGGTAGATCAAATCGCTAAAAACACGTTGCTAGGCTGTACTTTTCGATGGGAAAGAGACAAGGACAGTGACTAACAAGTGTGTTACTTACTGTTTAACATTAACTACTTCACTTATTACTGCTTATCATATCAAGTGATATTTTCAGTTGGTAGATCAAATCGCTAAAATACGTTTTAGGCTGTACTTTTCGATGGGAAGGGACAAGGAAAGTGACTAACAAGTGTGTTACTTACTGTTTAACATTAACTACTTTACTTATTACTGCTTATCATATCAAGTGATATTATCCGTTGGTAGATCAAATCGCTAAAACACGTTGTAGGCTGTACTTTTCGATGGGAAGGGACAAGGAAAGTGACTAACAAGTGTGTTACATACTGTTTAACATTAACTACTTCACTTATTACTGCTTATCATATCAAGTGATATTGTATCAGTTGGTAGATCAAATCCCGCTAAAACACTGTTGTAGGCTGTACATTTTTTCGATGGGAAGGGACAAGGAAAGTGGACTAACAAGTGTGTTACATACTGTTTGACATTAACTACTTTACTTATTACTGCTTATCATATCAAGTGATAATCAATAAGTTATTAGATCAAATCCGCTAAGAAACACGTTGTAGGCTGTACTTTTCGATGGGAAGGGACAAGGAAAGTGACTAACAATTGTGTTACTTACTGTTTAACTTTAACTACTTTCCTTATTACTGCTTATCATATCAAGTGATATTATCCGTTGGTAGATCAAATCGCTAAAACACGTTGTAGGCTGTACCTTTTCGATGGGAAGGGACAAAGGAAAGTGACTAACAAGTGTGTTGTACTATTTAACATTAACTACTTTACTTATTACTGCTTATGATATCAAGTGATATTATCCAGTTGGTAGATCAAATCCTTCAAACACGTTGTAGGCTGTACTTTTCGATAGAAAGGGACAAGGAAAGTGAATAACAAGGTATTATTACTTACTATTTAACATTAACTACTTCACTTATTACTGCTTATCATATCAAGTGATATTATCAGTTAGTAGATCAAATCGCTAAAATACGTTGTAACCTGTACTTTTCAATGGGAAGGGACAAGGAAAGTGACTAACAAGTGTGTTACTTACGGTTTAACATGAACTACTTTACTTATTACTGCTTATCATATCAAGTGATATTATCCGTTGGTAGATCAAATCGCTAAAACACGTTGTAGGCTGTACTTTTCGATGGGAAGGGACAAGGAAAGCGACTAACAAGTGTGTTATTTACTGTTTAACATTAACTACTTTACTTATTACTGCTTATCATTTCATGTGAAATTATCAGTTGGTAGATCGAATCGCTAATACACGTTGTAGGCTGTACTTTTCGATGGGAAGGGACAAGGAAAGTGACTAACAAATTATTGTTACTTACTGTTTAACATTAACTACTTTACTTATTACTGCAACATCATATCCAAGTATTATTATCCGTTAGTGAATCAAATCGCTTCAAAACACACGTTGTAGGCTGTACTTTTCGATAGGAAGGACAACGAAAGTATTTAACAAGTATTATTTACTTACTGTTTGACATTAACTACTTTACTTTTTACTGCTTATGATATCAAGTGATATTATCAGTTGGTAGATCAAATCCGCTAAAACACGTTGTAGGCTGTACTTTTCGATGGGAAGGGACAGAGGAAAGTGACTAACAAGTGTGTTACTTACTGTTTAACATTAACTACTTCACTTGTACTGCTTATCATATCAAGTGATATTATCAGTTGGTAGATCAAATCGCTAAAATACGTTATGAAACTACTTTTCAATGGGAAGGGACAAGGAAAGTGACTAACAAGTGTGTTGCCTTTACGGTTTAACATGAACTCACTTTACTTATTACTGCTTATCATATCAAGTGATATTATCCGTTAGTAGATCAAATCGCTAAAACACGTTGTAGGCTGTACTTTTCGATGGGAAGGGACAAAGGAAGCGACTAACAAGTGTGTACTTACTGTTTAACATTAACTACTTTACTTATTACTGCTTATCATTTCATGTGAAATTATCCAGTTGGTAGATCGAATCGCTAATACACGTTGTAGAGCTGTACTTTTCGATTAGAAGGGACAAGGAAAGTGACTAACAAGTGTGTTACATACTGTTTTAGCATTAACTACTTTACTTTTTACCACTTGTATCATATCCAAGTGATATTGTCAGTTGGTAGATCAAATCCGCTAAAAAACACGTTGTAGAAGCTGTACTTTTCGATGGGAAGGGACAAGGAAGAGTGACTAACAAAATGTGTTACTTACTGTTTAACATTAACTACTTTACTTGTACTGCTTATATCATATCAAGTGATATTATCCGTTGGTAGATCAAATCGCTTCAAAACACGTTGCTTAGGCTGTACTTTTCGATGGGAAGGGACAAGGAAAGTGACTAACAAGTGTGTTACATACTATTTGACATTAACTACTTTACTTATTACTGCTTATCATATCAAGTGATATTATCAGTTGGTAAGATCAAATCGCTAAAACACGTTGTAGAGGCTGTACTTTTCGATGGGAAGGGACAAGGAAAGTGACTAACAGAATGTGTTACTTACTGTTTAACATTAACTACTTTACTTAATACTGCTTATCATATCAAGTGATATTATCCGTTGGTAGATCAAATCCCGCTAAAAAAACACGTTGTAGGCTGTACTTTTCGATGGGAAGGGACAAGGACAGTGACTAACAAGTGTGTTACTTACTATTTAACATTAACTACTTCACTTATTACTGCTTATCATATCCAAGTGATATTTTCCAGTTGGTAGATCAAATCGCTAAAATACGTTTTAGGCTGTACTTTTCGATGGGAAGGAGTTAAGGAAAGTGACTAACAAAGTGTGTTACTTACATTTAACATTAGCTACTTTACTTATTACTGCTTATCATATCCAAGTGATATTATCCCAGTTGGTAGATCAAATCGCTAAAACACGTTGTAGAGCTGTACTTTTCGATGGGAAGGGACAAGGAAAGTATTTAACAAGTGTGTTACCTACTGTTTAACATTAACTACTTCACTTATTACTGCTTATCTTATCATGTGATATTATCAGTTGGTAGATCAAATCGCTAAAACACGTTATGAAGCTGTACTTTCAGTCGATGGGAAGGGACAAGGAAAGTGACTAACAAAGTGTGTTACTTACTGTTAAACATTAACTACTTTACCTTATTACTGCTTATCATATCAAGTGATATTATAAGTTGGTAAAGATCAAATCGCTAAAACACGTTGTAGAGCTGTACTTTTCGATGGGAAGGGACAAGGAAAAATGACTAACAAATGTGTTGCCCCCTTATTATTTTAACATTAACTACTTCACTTGTGCTGCTTATCATATCCAAGTGATATTATCAGTTGGTAGATCAAATCGCTAAAACACGTTGTAGGCTGTACTTTTCGATGGGAAGGGACAAGGAAAGTGACTAACAAGTGTGTTACCTACTATTTAACTATTAACTACTTCACTTATTACTGCTTATCATATCATGTGATATTGTCAGTTGTTAGATCAAATCGCTAAAACACGTTGTAAGCTGTACTTTTCGATGGGAAGGGACAAGGAAAGTGACCACAAGTGTGTTACTTACTATTGTATTATCTACTTCGCTTATACCTGCTTATCATATCAAGTGATATTATCAGTTGTGACAGTAGATCAAATCGCTAAAAATACGTTGTAGGCTTTGCTTTTCGATGGGAAGGGACAGAGAAAATGACTAACAAGTGTGGTACTTACTGTTTAACATTAACTGCACTTTACTTATTACTACTTATATCATATCATGTGATATTATCAGTTCAGTGAGATCAAATCAATTAAAATACGTTGTAGGCTGTACTTTTTGATGGGAAGGAACAAGGAAAGTGACTAACAAGTGGAGTTCTTACTGTTAAGCAGTGCTACTTCACTTATTACTGCTTATCATATCTAAGTGATATTATAGGTTTGTAGATCAAATCGCTAAAACACGTTATAGGCTGTATGTATCGATAGGAAGGACAAGGAAAGTGACTAACAAGTGTGTTACTGTTTAACATTAACTACTTCACTTAATACTGCTTATCATATCGCGTGATATTATCAGTTGGTAGATGAAATCGCTAAAAACACGTTGTAGAGCTGTACTTTTCGATAGGAGATGGACAAGGAAAGTGACTAACAAGTGTGTTGTATTGTATAACATTAACTGCTTCACTTATTACTGCTTATCATATCAAGTGATATTATCAGTTGGTAGATAAAATCATAAAATACGTTGTAGGCTGTACTTTTCGATGAGAAGGGACAAGAGAAGTGACTAACAAGTGTGTTACTTACTGTTTAACATTAACTACTTCACTTATTACTGCTTATCATATCAAGTGACATTATCAGTTGGTAGATCAAATCACCTTTAAAAACACGTTGTAGGCTGTACTTTTCGATGGGGGAGGGACAAGGAAAGTGACTAACAAGTGTACTTACTGTTTAACATTAACCTACTTCACTTATTACTGCTTATCATATCATGTGATATTTATCGGATTAGTAGATCAAATCGCTAAAATACGTTATGAAGCTGTACTTTTCGATGGGAAGGGACAAGGAAAGTGACTAACAAGTTTATTACTTACTGTTTAACATTAACTACTTCACTTATTACTGCTTATCATATCAAGTGATATTATCAGTTGGTAGATCAAATCGCTAAAACACGCTGTAGGCTGTAGTTTTCGATGGAAAGGGACAAGGAAACTGACTAAAAAGTTTATTACTTGCTGTTTACCATTAATCACTTCACTTATTACTGCCTATCATATCAAGTGATATTATCAGTTGGTAGATCAAATCGCTAAAACACGTTGTAGGCTGTACTTTTCGATGGGAAGGGACAAGGAAAGTGACTAACAAGTTTATTACTTACTGTTTAACATTAACTACTTCACTTATTACTGCTTATCATATCAAGTGATATTATCAGTTGGTAGATCAAATCGCTAAAACACGTTGTAGGCTGTACTTTTCGATGGGAAGGGACAAGGAAAGTGACTAACAAGTTTATTACTTACTGTTTAACATTAACTACTTCACTTATTACTGCTTATCATATCAAGTGATATTATCAGTTGGTAGATCAAATCGCTAAAACACGTTGTAGGCTGTACTTTTCGATGGGAAGGGACAAGGAAAGTGACTAACAAGTTTATTACTTACTGTTTAACATTAAATACTTCACTTATTACTGCTTATCATATCAAGTGATATTATCAGTTGGTAGATCAAATCGCTAAAACACGTTGTAGGCTGTACTTTTCGATGGGAAGGGACAAGGAAAGTGACTAACAAGTTTATTACTTACTGTTTAACATTAACTACTTCACTTATTACTGCTTATCATATCAAGCGATATTATCAGTTGGTAGATCAAATCGCTAAAACACGTTGTAGGCTGTACTTTTCGATGGGAAGGGACAAGGAAAGTGACTAACAAGTTCATTACTTACTGTTTAACATTAACTACTTCACTTATTACTGCTTATCATATCAAGTGATATTATCAGTTGGTAGATCAAATCGCTAAAACACGTTGTAGGCTGTACTTTTCGATGGGAAGGGACAAGGAAAGTGACTAACAAGTTTATTACTTACTGTTTAACATTAACTACTTCACTTATTACTGCTTATCATATCAAGTGATATTATCAGTTGGTAGATCAAATCGCTAAAACACGTTGTAGGCTGTACTTTTCGATGGGAAGGGACAAGGAAAGTGACTAACAAGTTTATTACTTACTGTTTAACATTAACTACTTCACTTATTACTGCTTATCATATCAAGTGATATTATCAGTTGGTAGATCAAATCGCTAAAACACGTTGTAGGCTGTACTTTTCGATGGGAAGGGACAAGGAAAGTGACTAACAAGTTTATTACTTACTGTTTAACATTAACTACTTCACTTATTACTGCTTATCATATCAAGTGATATTATCAGTTGGTAGATCAAATCGCTAAAACACGTTGTAGGCTGTACTTTTCGATGGGAAGGGACAAGGAAAGTGACTAACAAGTTTATTACTTACTGTTTAACATTAACTACTTCACTTATTACTGCTTATCATATCAAGTGATATTATCAGCTGGTAGATCAAATCGCTAAAACACGTTGTAGGATGTACTTTTCGATGGGAAGGGACGAGGAAAGTGACTAACAAGTTTATTACTTACTGTTTAACATTAACTACTTCACTTATTACTGCTTATCATATCAAGTGATATTATCAGTTGGTAGATCAAATCGCTAAAACACGTTGTAGGCTGTACTTTTCGATGGGAAGGGACAAGGAAAGTGACTAACAAGTTTATTACTTACTGTTTAACATTAACTACTTCACTTATTACTGCTTATCATATCAAGTGATATTATCAGTTGGTAGATCAAATCGCTAAAACACGTTGTAGGCTGTACTTTTCGATGGGAAGGGACAAGGAAAGTGACTAACAAGTTTATTACTTACTGTTTAACATTAACTACTTCACTTATTACTGCTTATCATATCAAGTGATATTATCAGTTGGTAGATCAAATCGCTAAAACACGTTGTAGGCTGTACTTTTCGATGGGAAGGGACAAGGAAAGTGACTAACAAGTTTATTACTTACTGTTTAACATTAACTACTTCACTTATTACTGCTTATCATATCAAGTGATATTAACAGTTGGTAGATCAAATCGCTAAAACACGTTGTAGGCTGGACTTTTCGATGGGAAGGGACAAGGAAAGTGACTAACAAGTTTATTACTTACTGTTTAACATTAACCACTTCACTTATTACTGCTTATCATATCAAGTGATATTATCAGTTGGTAGATCAAATCGCTAAAACACGTTGTAGGCTGTACTTTTCGATGGGAAGGGACAAGGAAAGTGACTAACAAGTTTATTACTTACTGTTTAACATTAACTACTTCACTTATTACTGCTTATCATATCAAGTGATATTATCAGTTGGTAGATCAAATCGCTAAAACACGTTGTAGGCTGTACTTTTCGATGGGAAGGGACAAGGAAAGTGACTAACAAGTTTATTACTTACTGTTTAACATTAACTACTTCACTTATTACTGCTTATCATATCAAGTGATATTATCAGTTGGTAGATCAAATCGCTAAAACACGTTGTAGGCTGTACTTTTCGATGGGAAGGGACAAGGAAAGTGACTAACAAGTTTATTACTTACTGTTTAACATTAACTACTTCACTTATTACTGCTTATCATATCAAGTGATATTATCAGTTGGTAGATCAAATCGCTAAAACACGTTGTAGGCTGTACTTTTCGATGGGAAGGGACAAGGAAAGTGACTAACAAGTTTATTACTTACTGTTTAACATTAACTACTTCACTTATTACTGCTTATCATATCAAGTGATATTATCAGTTGGTAGATCAAATCGCTAAAACACGTTGTAGGCTGTACTTTTCGATGGGAAGGGACAAGGAAAGTGACTAAGAAGTTTATTACTTACTGTTTAACATTAACTACTTCACTTATTACTGCTTATCATATCAAGTGATATTATCAGTTGGTAGATCAAATCGCTAAAACACGTTGTAGGCTGTACTTTTCGATGGGAAGGGACAAGGAAAGTGACTAACAAGTTTATTACTTACTGTTTAACATTAACTACTTCACTTATTACTGCTTATCATATCAAGTGATATTATCAGTTGGTAGATCAAATCGCTAAAACACGTTGTAGGCTGTACTTTTCGATGGGAAGGGACAAGGAAAGTGACTAACAAGTTTATTAATTACTGTTTAACATTAACTACTTCACTTATTACTGCTTATCATATCAAGTGATATTATCAGTTGGTAGATCAAATCGCTAAAACACGTTGTAGGCTGTACTTTTCGATGGGAGGGACAAGGAAAGTGACTAACAAGTTTATTACTTACTGTTTAACATTAATTACTTCACTTATTACTGCTTATCATATCAAGTGATATTATCAGTTGGTAGATCAAATCGCTAAAACACGTTGTAGGCTGTACTTTTCGATGGGAAGGGACAAGGAAAGTGACTAACAAGTTTATTACTTACTGTTTAACATTAACTACTTCACTTATTACTGCTTATCATATCAAGTGATATTATCAGTTGGTAGATCAAATCGCTAAAACACGTTGTAGGCTGTACTTTTCGATGGGAAGGGACAAGGAAAGTGACTAACAAGTTTATTACTTACTGTTTAACATTAACTACTTCACTTATTACTGCTTATCATATCAAGTGATATTATCAGTTGGTAGATCAAATCGCTAAAACACGTTGTAGGCTGTACTTTTCGATGGGAAGGGACAAGGAAAGTGACTAACAAGTTTATTACTTACTGTTTAACATTAACTACTTCACTTATTACTGCTTATCATATCAAGTGATATTATCAGTTGGTAGATCAAATCGCTAAAACACGATGTAGGCTGTACTTTTCGATGGGAAGGGACAAGGAAAGTGACTAACAAGTTTATTACTTACTGTTTAACATTAACTACTTCACTTATTACTGCTTATCATATCAAGTGATATTATCAGTTGGTAGATCAAATCGCTAAAACACGTTGTAGGCTGTACTTTTCGATGGGAAGGGACAAGGAAAGTGACTAACAAGTTTATTACTTACTGTTTAACATTAACTACTTCACTTATTACTACTTATCATATCAAGTGATATTATCAGTTGGTAGATCAAATCGCTAAAACACGTTGTAGGCTGTACTTTTCGATGGGAAGGGACAAGGAAAGTGACTAACAAGTTTATTACTTACTGTTTAACATTAACTACTTCACTTATTACTGCTTATCATATCAAGTGATATTATCAGTTGGTAGATCAAATCGCTAAAACACGTTGTAGGCTGTACTTTTCGATGGGAAGGGACAAGGAAAGTGACTAACAAGTTTATTACTTACTGTTTAACATTAACTACTTCACTTATTACTGCTTATCATATCAAGTGATATTATCAGTTGGTAGATCAAATCGCTAAAACACGTTGTAGGCTGTACTTTTCGATGGGAAGGGACAAGGAAAGTGACTAACAAGTTTATTACTTACTGTTTAACATTAACTACTTCACTTATTACTGCTTATCATATCAAGTGATATTATCAGTTGGTAGATCAAATCGCTAAAACACGTTGTAGGCTGTACTTTTCGATGGGAAGGGACAAGGAAAGTGACTAACAAGTTTATTACTTACTGTTTAACATTAACTACTTCACTTATTACTGCTTATCATATCAAGTGATATTATCAGTTGGTAGATCAAATCGCTAAAACACGTTGTAGGCTGTACTTTTCGATGGGAAGGGACAAGGAAAGTGACTAACAAGTTTATTACTTACTGTTTAACATTAACTACTTCACTTATTACTGCTTATCATATCAAGTGATATTATCAGTTGGTAGATCAAATCGCTAAAACACGTTGTAGGCTGTACTTTTCGATGGGAAGGGACAAGGAAAGTGACTAACAAGTTTATTACTTACTGATTAACATTAACTACTTCACTTATTACTGCTTATCATATCAAGTGATATTATCAGTTGGTAGATCAAATCGCTAAAACACGTTGTAGGCTGTACTTTTCGATGGGAAGGGACAAGGAAAGTGACTAACAAGTTTATAACTTACTGTTTAACATTAACTACTTCACTTATTACTGCTTATCATATCAAGTGATATTATCAGTTGGTAGATCAAATCGCTAAAACGCGTTGTAGACTGTACTTTTCGATGGGAAGGGACAAGGAAAGTGACTAACAAGTTTATTACTTACTGTTTAACATTAACTACTTCACTTATTACTGCTTATCATATCAAGTGATATTATCAGTTGGTAGATCAAATCGCTAAAACACGTTGTAGGCTGTACTTTTCGATGGGAAGGGACAAGGAAAGTGACTAACAAGTTTATTACTTACTGTTCAACATTAACTACTTCACTTATTACTGCTTGTCATATCAAGTGATATTATCAGTTGGTAGATCAAATCGCTAAAACACGTTGTAGGCTGTACTTTTCGATGGGAAGGACAAGGAAAGTGACTAACAAGTTTATTACTTACTGTTTAACATTAACTGCTTCACTTATTACTGCTTATCATATCAAGTGATATTATCAGTTGGTAGATCAAATCGCTAAAACACGTTGTAGGCTGTACTTTTCGATGGGAAGGGACAAGGAAAGTGACTAACAAGTTTATTACTTACTGTTTAACATTAACTACTTCACTTATTACTGCTTATCATATCAAGTGATATTATCAGTTGGTAGATCAAATCGCTAAAACACGTTGTAGGCTGTACTTTTCGATGGGAAGGGACAAGGAAAGTGACTAACAAGTTTATTACTTACTGTTTAACATTAACTACTTCACTTATTACTGCTTATCATATCAAGTGATATTATCAGTTGGTAGATCAAATCGCTAAAACACGTTGTAGGCTGTACTTTTCGATGGGAAGGGACAAGGAAAGTGACTAACAAGTTTATTACTTACTGTTTAACATTAACTACTTCACTTATTACTGCTTATCATATCAAGTGATATTATCAGTTGGTAGATCAAATCGCTAAAACACGTTGTAGGCTGTACTTTTCGATGGGAAGGGACAAGGAAAGTGACTAACAAGTTTATTACTTACTGTTTAACATTAACTACTTCACTTATTACTGCTTATCATATCAAGTGATATTATCAGTTGGTAGATCAAATCGCTAAAACACGTTGTAGGCTGTACTTTTCGATGGGAAGGGACAAGGAAAGTGACTAACAAGTTTATTACTTACTGTTTAACATTAACTACTTCACTTATTACTGCTTATCATATCAAGTGATATTATCAGTTGGTAGATCAAATCGCTAAAACACGTTGTAGGCTGTACTTTTCGATGGGAAGGGACAAGGAAAGTGACTAACAAGTTTATTACTTACTGTTTAACATTAACTACTTCACTTATTACTGCTTATCATATCAAGTGATATTATCAGTTGGTAGATCAATCGCTAAAACACGTTGTAGGCTGTACTTTTCGATGGGAAGGGACAAGGAAAGTGACTAACAAGTTTATTACTTACTGTTTAACATTAACTACTTCACTTATTACTGCTTATCATATCAAGTGATATTATCAGTTGGTAGATCAAATCGCTAAAACACGTTGTAGGCTGTACTTTTCGATGGGAAGGGACAAGGTAAGTGACTAACAAGTTTATTACTTACTGTTTAACATTAACTGCTTCACTTATTACTGCCTATCATATCAAGTGATATTATCAGTTGGTAGATCAAATCGCTAAAACACGTTGTAGGCTGTACTTTTCGATGGGAAGGGACAAGGAAAGTGACTAACAAGTTTATTACTTACTGTTTAACATTAACTACTTCACTTATTACTGCTTATCATATCAAGTGATATTATCAGTTGGTAGATCAAATCGCTAAAACACGTTGTAGGCTGTACTTTTCGATGGGAAGGGACAAGGAAAGTGACTAACAAGTTTATTACTTACTGTTTAACATTAACTACTTCACTTATTACTGCTTATCATATCAAGTGATATTATCAGTTGGTAGATCAAATCGCTAAAACACGTTGTAGGCTGTACTTTTCGATGGGAAGGACAAGGAAAGTGACTAACAAGTTTATTACTTACTGTTTAACATTAACTACTTCACTTATTACTGCTTATCATATCAAGTGATATTATCAGTTGGTAGATCAAATCGCTAAAACACGTTGTAGGCTGTACTTTTCGATGGGAAGGGACAAGGAAAGTGACTAACAAGTTTATTACTTACTGTTTAACATTAACTACTTCACTTATTACTGCTTATCATATCAAGTGATATTATCAGTTGGTAGATCAAATCGCTAAAACACGTTGTAGGCTGGACTTTTCGATGGGAAGGGACAAGGAAACTGACTAACAAGTTTATTACTTACTGTTTAACATTAACTACTTCACTTATTACTGCTTATCATATCAAGTGATATTATCAGTTGGTAGATCAAATCGCTAAAACACGTTGTAGGCTGTACTTTTCGATGGGAAGGGACAAGGAAAGTGACTAACAAGTTTATTACTTACTGTTTAACATTAACTACTTCACTTAGTACTGCTTATCATATCAAGTGATATTATCAGTTGGTAGATCAAGTCGCTAAAACACGTTGAAGGCTGTACTTTTCGATGGGAAGGACAAGGAAAGTGACTAACAAGTTTATTACTTACTGTTTAACATTAACTACTTCACTTATTAGTGCTTATCATATCAAGTGATATTATCAGTTGGTAGATCAAATCGCTAAAACACGTTGTAGGCTGTACTTTTCGATGGGAAGGGACAAGGAAAGTGACTAACAAGTTTATTACTTACTGTTTAACATTAACTACTTCACTTATTACTGCTTATCATATCAAGTGATATTATCAGTTGGTAGATCAAATCGCTAAAACACGTTGTAGGCTGTACTTTTCGATGGGAAGGGACAAGGAAAGTGACTAACAAGTTTATTACTTACTGTTTAACATTAACTACTTCACTTATTACTGCTTATCATATCAAGTGATATTATCAGTTGGTAGATCAAATCGCTAAAACACGTTGTAGGCTGTACTTTTCGATGGGAAGGGACAAGGAAAGTGACTAACAAGTTTATTACTTACTGTTTAACATTAACTACTTCACTTATTACTGCTTATCATATCAAGTGATATTATCAGTTGGTAGATCAAATCGCTAAAACACGTTGTAGGCTGTACTTTTCGATGGGAAGGGACAAGGAAAGTGACTAACAAGTTTATTACTTACTGTTTAACATTAACTACTTCACTTATTACTGCTTATCATATCAAGTGATATTATCAGTTGGTAGATCAAATCGCTAAAACACGTTGTAGGCTGTACTTTTCGATGGGAAGGGACAAGGAAAGTGACTAACAAGTTTATTACTTACTGTTTAACATTAACTACTTCACTTATTACTGCTTATCATATCAAGTGATATTATCAGTTGGTAGATCAAATCGCTAAAACACGTTGTAGGCTGTACTTTTCGATGGGAAGGGACAAGGAAAGTGACTAACAAGTTTATTACTTACTGTTTAACATTAACTACTTCACTTATTACTGCTTATCATATCAAGTGATATTATCAGTTGGTAGATCAAATCGCTATAACACGTTGTAGGCTGAACTTTTCGATGGGAAGGGACAAGGAAAGTGACTAACAAGTTTATTACTTACTGTTTAACATTAACTACTTCACTTATTACTGCTTATCATATCAAGTGATATTATCAGTTGGTAGATCAAATCGCTATAACACGTTGTAGGCTGAACTTTTCGATGGGAAGGGACAAGGAAAGTGACTAACAAGTTTATTACTTACTGTTTAACATTAACTACTTCACTTATTACTGCTTATCATATCAAGTGATATTATCAGTTGGTAGATCAAATCGCTAAAACACGTTGTAGGCTGTACTTTTCGATGGGAAGGGACAAGTAAAGTGACTAACAAGTTTATTACTTACTGTTTAACATTAACTACTTCACTTATTACTGCTTATCATATCAAGTGATATTATCAGTTGGTAGATCAAATCGCTAAAACACGTTGTAGGCTGTACTTTTCGATGGGAAGGGACAAGGAAAGTGACTAACAAGTTTATTACTTACTGTTTAACATTAACTACTTCACTTATTACTGCTTATCATATCAAGTGATATTATCAGTTGGTAGATCAAATCGCTAAAACACGTTGTAGGCTGTACTTTTCGATGGGAAGGGACAAGGAAAGTGACTAACAAGTTTATTACTTACTGTTTAACATTAACTACTTCACTTATTACTGCTTATCATATCAAGTGATATTATCAGTTGGTAGATCAAATCGCTAAAACACGTTGTAGGCTGTACTTTTCGATGGGAAGGGACAAGGAAAGTGACTAACAAGTTTATTACTTACTGTTTAACATTAACTACTTCACTTATTACTGCTTATCATATCAAGTGATTTTATCAGTTGGTAGATCAAATCGCCAAAACACGTTGTAGGCTGTACTTTTGGATGGGAAGGGACAAGGAAAGTGACTAACAGGTTTATTACTTACTGTTTAACATTAACTACTTCACTTATTACTGCTTATCATATCAAGTGATATTATCAGTTGGTAGATCAAATCGCTAAAACACGTTGTAGGCTGTACTTTTCGATGGGAAGGGACAAGGAAAGTGACTAACAAGTTTATTACTTACTGTTTAACATTAACTACTTCACTTATTACTGCTTATCATATCAAGTGATATTATCAGTTGGTAGATCAAATCGCTAAAACACGTAGGCTATACTTTTCGATGGGAAGAGACAAGGAAAGTGACTAACAAGTTTATTACTTACTGTTTAACATTACCTACTTCACTTATTACTGCTTATCATATCAAGTGATATTATCAGTTGGTAGATCAAATCGCTAAAACACGTTGTAGGCTGTACTTTTCGATGGGAAGGGACAAGGAAAGTGACTAACAAGTTTATTACTTACTGTTTAGCATTAACTACTTCACTTATTACTGCTTATCATATCAAGTGATATTATCAGTTGGTAGATCAAATCGCTAAAACACGTTGTAGGCTGTACTTTTCGATGGGAAGGGACAAGGAAAGTGACTAACAAGTTTATTACTTACTGTTTAACATTAACTACTTCACTTATTACTGCTTATCATATCAAGTGATATTATCAGTTGGTAGATCAAATCGCTAAAACACGTTGTAGGCTGTACTTTTCGATGGGAAGGGACAAGGAAAGTGACTAACAAGTTTATTACTTACTGTTTAACATTAACTACTTCACTTATTACTGCTTATCATATCAAGTGATATTATCAGTTGGTAGATCAAATCGCTAAAACACGTTGTAGGCTGTACTTTTCGATGGGGAGGGACAAGGAAAGTGACTAACAAGTTTATTACTTACTGTTTAACATTAACTACTTCACTTATTACTGCTTATCATATCAAGTGATATTATCAGTTGGTAGATCAAATCGCTAAAACACGTTGTAGGCTGTACTTTTCGATGGGAAGGGACAAGGAAAGTGACTAACAAGTTTATTACTTACTGTTTAACATTAACTACTTCACTTATTACTGCTTATCATATCAAGTGATATTATCAGTTGGTAGATCAAATCGCTAAAACACGTTGTAGGCTGTACTTTTCGATGGGAAGGGACAAGGAAAGTGACTAACAAGTTTATTACTTACTGTTTAACATTAACTACTTCACTTATTACTGCTTATCATATCAAGTGATATTATCAGTTGGTAGATCAAATCGCTAAAACACGTTGTAGGCTGTACTTTTCGATGGGAAGGGACAAGGAAAGTGACTAACAAGTTTATTACTTACTGTTTAACATTAACTACTTCACTTATTACTGCTTATCATATCAAGTGATATTATCAGTTGGTAGATCAAATCGCTAAAACACGTTGTAGGCTGTACTTTTCGATGGGAAGGGACAAGGAAAGTGACTAACAAGTTTATTACTTACTGTTTAACATTAACTACTTCACTTATTACTGCTTATCATATCAAGTGATATTATCAGTTGGTAGATCAAATCGCTAAAACACGTTGTAGGCTGTACTTTTCGATGGGAAGGGACAAGGAAAGTGACTAACAAGTTTATTACTTACTGTTTAACATTAATTACTTCACTTATTACTGCTTATCATATCAAGTGATATTATCAGTTGGTAGATCAAATCGCTAAAACACGTTGTAGGCTGTACTTTTCGATGGGAAGGGACAAGGAAAGTGACTAACAAGTTTATTACTTACTGTTTAACATTAACTACTTCACTTATTACTGCTTATCATATCAAGTGATATTATCAGTTGGTAGATCAAATCGCTAAAACACGTTGTAGGCTGTACTTTTCGATGGGAAGGGACAAGGAAAGTGACTAACAAGTTTATTACTTACTGTTTAACATTAACTACTTCACTTATTACTGCTTATCATATCAAGTGATATTATCAGTTGGTTGATCAAATCGCTAAAACACGTTGTAGGCTGTACTTTTCGATGGGAAGGGACAAGGAAAGTGACTAACAAGTTTATTACTTACTGTTTAACATTAACTACTTCACTTATTACTGCTTATCATATCAAGTGATATTATCAGTTGGTAGATCAAATCGCTAAAACACGTTGTAGGCTGTACTTTTCGATGGGAAGGGACAAGGAAAGTGACTAACAAGTTTATTACTTACTGTTTAACATTAACTACTTCACTTATTACTGCTTATCATATCAAGTGATATTATCAGTTGGTAGATCAAATCGCTAAAACACGTTGTAGGCTGTACTTTTCGATGGGAAGGGACAAGGAAAGTGACTAACAAGTTTATTACTTACTGTTTAACATTAACTACTTCACTTATTACTGCTTATCATATCAAGTGATATTATCAGTTGGTAGATCAAGTCGCTAAAACACGTTGTAGGCTGTACTTTTCGATGGGAAGGGACAAGGAAAGTGACTAACAAGTTTATTACTTACTGTTTAACATTAACTACTTCACTTATTACTGCTTATCATATCAAGTGATATTATCAGTTGGTAGATCAAATCGCTAAAACACGTTGTAGGCTGTACTTTTCGATGGGAAGGGACAAGGAAAGTGAATAACAAGTTTATTACTTACTGTTTAACATTAACTACTTCACTTACTACTGCTTATCATATCAAGTGATATTATCTGTTGGTAGATCAAATCGCTAAAACACGTTGTAGGCTGTACTTTTCGATGGGAAGGGACAAGGAAAGTGACTAACAAGTTTATTACTTACTGTTTAACATTAACTACTTCACTTATTAGTGCTTATCATATCAAGTGATATTATCAGTTGGTAGATCAAATCGCTAAAACACGTTGTAGGCTGTACTTTTCGATGGGAAGGGACAAGGAAAGTGACTAACAAGTTTATTACTTACTGTTTAACATTAACTACTTCACTTATTACTGCTTATCATATCAAGTGATATTATCAGTTGGTAGATCAAATCGCTAAAACACGTTGTAGGCTGTACTTTTCGATGGGAAGGGACAAGGAAAGTGACTAACAAGTTTATTACTTACTGTTTAACATTAACTACTTCACTTATTACTGCTTATCATATCAAGTGATATTATCAGTTGGTAGATCAAATCGCTAAAACACGTTGTAGGCTGTACTTTTCGATGGGAAGGGACAAGGAAAGTGACTAACAAGTTTATTACTTACTGTTTAACATTAACTACTTCACTTATTAGTGCTTATCATATCAAGTGATATTATCAGTTGGTAGATCAAATCGCTAAAACACGTTGTAGGCTGTACTTTTCGATGGGAAGGTACAAGGAAAGTGACTAAAAAGTTTATTACTTACTGTTTAACATTAACTACTTCACTTATTACTGCTTATCATATCAAGTGATATTATCAGTTGGTAGATCAAATCGCTAAAACACGTTGTAGGCTGTACTTTTCGATGGGAAGGGACAAGGAAAGTGACTAACAAGTTTATTACTTACTGTTTAACATTAACTACTTCACTTATTACTGCTTATCATATCAAGTGATATTATCAGTTGGTAGATCAGATCGCTAAAACACGTTGTAGGCTGTACTTTTCGATGGGAAGGGACAAGGAAAGTGACTAACAAGTTTATTACTTACTGTTTAACATTAACTACTTCACTTATTACTGCTTATCATATCAAGTGATATTATCAGTTGGTAGATCAGATCGCTAAAACACGTTGTAGGCTGTACTTTTCGATGGGAAGGGACAAGGAAAGTGACTAACAAGTTTATTACTTACTGTTTAACATTAACTACTTCACTTATTACTGCTTATCATATCAAGTGATATTATCAGTTGGTAGATCAAGTCGCTAAAACACGTTGTAGGCTGTACTTTTCGATGGGAAGGGACAAGGAAAGTGACTAACAAGTTTATTACTTACTGTTTAACATTAACTACTTCACTTATTACTGCTTATCATATCAAGTGATATTATCAGTTGGTAGATCAAATCGCTAAAACACGTTGTAGGCTGTACTTTTCGATGGGAAGGGACAAGGAAAGTGACTAACAAGTTTATTACTTACTGTTTAACATTAACTACTTCACTTATTACTGCTTATCATATCAAGTGATATTATCAGTTGGTAGATCAAATCGCTAAAACACGTTGTAGGCTGTACTTTTCGATGGGAAGGGACAAGGAAAGTGACTAACAAGTTTATTACTTACTGTTTAACATTAACTACTTCACTTATTACTGCTTATCATATCAAGTGATATTATCAGTTGGTAGATCAAATCGCTAAAACACGTTGTAGGCTGTACTTTTCGATGGGAAGGGACAAGGAAAGTGACTAACAAGTTTATTACTTACTGTTTAACATTAACTACTTCACTTATTACTGCTTATCATATCAAGTGATATTATCAGTTGGTAGATCAAATCGCTAAAACACGTTGTAGGCTGTACTTTTCGATGGGAAGGGACAAGGAAAGTGACTAACAAGTTTATTACTTACTGTTTAACATTAACTACTTCACTTATTACTGCTTATCATATCAAGTGATATTATCAGTTGGTAGATCAAATCGCTAAAACGCGTTGTAGGCTGTACTTTTCGATGGGAAGGGACAAGGAAAGTGACTAACAAGTTTATTACTTACTGTTTAACATTAACTACTTCACTTATTACTGCTTATCATATCAAGTGATATTATCAGTTGATAGATCAAATCGCTAAAACACGTTGTAGGCTGTACTTTTCGATGGGAAGGGACAAGGAAAGTGACTAACAAGTTTATTACTTACTGTTTAACATTAATTACTTCACTTATTACTGCTTATCATATCAAGTGATATTATCAGTTGGTAGATCAAATCGCTAAAACACGTTGTAGGCTGTACTTTTCGATGGGAAGGGACAAGGAAAGTGACTAACAAGTTTATTACTTACTGTTTAACATTAACTACTTCACTTATTACTGCTTATCATATCAAGTGATATTATCAGTTGGTAGATCAAATCGCTAAAACACGTTGTAGGCTGTACTTTTCGATGGGAAGGGACAAGGAAAGTGACTAACAAGTTTATTACTTACTGTTTAACATTAACTACTTCACTTATTACTGCTTATCATATCAAGTGATATTATCAGTTGGTAGATCAAATCGCTAAAACACGTTGTAGGCTGTACTTTTCGATGGGAAGGGACAAGGAAAGTGACTAACAAGTTTATTACTTACTGTTTAACATTAACTACTTCACTTATTACTGCTTATCATATCAAGTGATATTATCAGTTGGTAGATCAAATCGCTAAAAGACGTTGTAGGCTGTACTTTTCGATGGGAAGGGACAAGGAAAGTGACTAACAAGTTTATTACTTACTGTTTAACATTAACTACTTCACTTATTACTGCTTATCATATCAAGTGATATTATCAGTTGGTAGATCAAATCGCTAAAACACGTTGTAGGCTGTACTTTTCGATGGGAAGGGACAAGGAAAGTGACTAACAAGTTTATTACTTACTGTTTAACATTAACTACTTCACTTATTGCTGCTTATCATATCAAGTGATATTATCAGTTGGTAGATCAAATCGCTAACACACGTTGTAGGCTGTACTTTTCGATGGGAAGGGACAAGGAAAGTGACTAACAAGTTTATTACTTACTGTTTAACATAAACTACTTCACTTATTACTGCTTATCATATCAAGTGATATTATCAGTTGGTAGATCAAATCGCTAAAACACGTTGTAGGCTGTACTTTTCGATGGGAAGGGACAAGGAAAGTGACTAACAAGTTTATTACTTACTGTTTAACATTAACTACTTCACTTACTACTGCTTATCATATCAAGTGATATTATCTGTTGGTAGATCAAATCGCTAAAACACGTTGTAGGCTGTACTTTTCGATGGGAAGGGACAAGGAAAGTGACTAACAAGTTTATTACTTACTGTTTAACATTAACTACTTCACTTATTAGTGCTTATCATATCAAGTGATATTATCAGTTGGTAGATCAAATCGCTAAAACACGTTGTAGGCTGTACTTTTCGATGGGAAGGGACAAGGAAAGTGACTAACAAGTTTATTACTTACTGTTTAACATTAACTACTTCACTTATTACTGCTTATCATATCAAGTGATATTATCAGTTGGTAGATCAAATCGCTAAAACACGTTGTAGGCTGTACTTTTCGATAGGAAGGGACAAGGAAAGTGACTAACAAGTTTATTACTTACTGTTTAACATTAATTACTTCACTTATTACTGCTTATCATATCAAGTGATATTATCAGTTGGTAGATCAAATCGCTAAAACACGTTGTAGGCTGTACGTTTCGATGGGAAGGGACAAGGAAAGTGACTAACAAGTTTATTACTTACTGTTTAACATTAACTACTTCACTTATTACTGCTTATCATATCAAGTGATATTATCAGTTGGTAGATCAAATCGCTAAAACACGTTGTAGGCTGTACTTTTCGATGGGAAGGGACAAGGAAAGTGACTAACTAGTTTATTACTTACTGTTTAACATTAACTACTTCACTTATTACTGCTTATCATATCAAGTGATATTATCAGTTGGTAGATCAAATCGCTAAAACACGTTGTAGGTTGTACTTTTCGATGGGAAGGGACAAGGAAAGTGACTAACAAGTTTATTACTAACTGTTTAACATTAATTACTTCACTTATTACTGCTTATCATAACAAGTGATATTATCAGTTGGTAGATCAAATCGCTAAAACACGTTGTAGGCTGTACTTTTCGATGGGAAGGGACAAGGAAAGTGACTAACTAGTTTATTACTTACTGTTTAACATTAACTACTTCACTTATTACTGCTTATCATATCAAGTGATATTATCAGTTGGTAGATCAAATCGCTAAAACACGTTGTAGGCTGTACTTTTCGATGGGAAGGGACAAGGAAAGTGACTAACAAGTTTATTACTTACTGTTTAACATTAACTACTTCACTTATTACTGCTTATCATATCAAGTGATATTATCAGTTGGTAGATCAAATCGCTAAAACACGTTGTAGGCTGTTTTTTTCGATGGGAAGGGACAAGGAAAGTGACTAACAAGTTTATTACTTACTGTTTAACATTAACTACTTCACTTATTACTGCTTATCATATCAAGTGATATTATCAGTTGGTAGATCAAATCGCTAAAACACGTTGTAGGCTGTACTTTTCGATGGGAAGGGACAAGGAAAGTGACTAACAAGTTTATTACTTACTGTTTAACATTAACTACTTCACTTATTACTGCTTATCATATCAAGTGATATTATCAGTTGGTAGATCAAATCGCTAAAACACGTTGTAGGCTGTACTTTTCGATGGGAAGGGACAAGGAAAGTGACTAACAAGTTTATTACTTACTGTTTAACATTAACTACTTCACTTATTACTGCTTATCATATCAAGTGATATTATCAGTTGGTAGATCAAATCGCTAAAACACGTTGTAGGCTGTACTTTTCGATGGGAAGGGACAAGGAAAGTGACTAACAAGTTTATTACTTACTGTTTAACATTAACTACTTCACTCATTACTGCTTATCATATCAAGTGATATTATCAGTTGGTAGATCAAATCGCTAAAACACGTTGTAGGTTGTACTTTTCGACGGGAAGGGACAAGGAAAGTGACTAACAAGTTTATTACTTACTGTTTAACATTAACTACTTCACTTACTACTGCTTATCATATCAAGTGATATTATCAGTTGGTTGATCAAATCGCTAAAACACGTTGTAGGCTGTACTTTTCGATGGGAAGGGACAAGGAAAGTGACTAACAAGTTTATTACTTACTGTTTAACATTAACTACTTTACTTATTACTGCTTATCATATCAAGTGATATTATCAGTTGTTAGATCAAATCGCTAAAACACGTTGTAGGCTGTACTTTTCGATGGGAAGGGACAAGGAAAGTGACTAACAAGTTTATTACTTACTGTTTAACATTAACTGCTTCACTTATTACTGCTTATCATATCAAGTGATATTATCAGTTGGTAGATCAAATCGCTAAAACACGTTGTAGGCTGTACTTTTCGATGGGAAGGGACAAGGAAAGTGACTAACAAGTTTATTACTTACTGTTTAACATTAACTACTTCACTTATTACTGCTTATCATATCAAGTGATATTATCAGTTGGTAGATCAAATCGCTAAAACACGTTGTAGGCTGTACTTTTCGATGGGAAGGGACAAGGAAAGTGACTAACAAGTTTATTACTTACTGTTTAACATTAACTACTTCACTTATTACTGCTTATCATATCAAGTGATATTATCAGTTGGTAGATCAAGTCGCTAAAACACGTTGTAGGCTGTACTTTTCGATGGGAAGGGACAAGGAAAGTGACTAACAAGTTTATTACTTACTGTTTAACATTAACTACTTCACTTATTACTGCTTATCATATCAAGTGATATTATCAGTTGGTAGATCAAATCGCTAAAACACGTTGTAGGCTGTACTTTTCGATGGGAAGGGACAAGGAAAGTGACTAACAAGTTTATTACTTACTGTTTAACATTAACTACTTCACTTATTACTGCTTATCATATCAAGTGATATTATCAGTTGGTAGATCAGATCGCTAAAACACGTTGTAGGCTGTACTTTTCGATGGGAAGGTACAAGGAAAGTGACTAACAAGTTTATTACTTACTGTTTAACATTAACTACTTCACTTATTACTGCTTATCATATCAAGTGATATTATCAGTTGGTAGATCAAATCGCTAAAACACGTTGTAGGCTGTACTTTTCGATGGGAAGGGACAAGGAAAGTGACTAACAAGTTTATTACTTACTGTTTAACATTAACTACTTCACTTATTACTGCTTATCATATCAAGTGATATTATCAGTTGGTAGATCAAGTCGCTAAAACACGTTGTAGGCTGTACTTTTCGATGGGAAGGGACAAGGAAAGTGACTAACAAGTTTATTACTTACTGTTTAACATTAACTACTTCACTTATTACTGCTTATCATATCAAGTGATATTATCAGTTGGTAGATCAAATCGCTAAAACACGTTGTAGGCTGTACTTTTCGATGGGAAGGGACAAGGAAAGTGACTAACAAGTTTATTACTTACTGTTTAACATTAACTACTTCACTTATTACTGCTTATCATATCAAGTGATATTATCAGTTGGTAGATCAAATCGCTAAAACACGTTGTAGGCTGTACTTTTCGATGGGAAGGGACAAGGAAAGTGACTAACAAGTTTATTACTTACTGTTTAACATTAACTACTTCACTTATTACTGCTTATCATATCAAGTGATATTATCAGTTGGTAGATCAAATCGCTAAAACACGTTGTAGGCTGTACTTTTCGATGGGAAGGGACAAGGAAAGTGACTAACAAGTTTATTACTTACTGTTTAACATTAACTACTTCACTTATTACTGCTTATCATATCAAGTGATATTATCAGTTGGTAGATCAAATCGCTAAAACACGTTGTAGGCTGTACTTTTCGATGGGAAGGGACAAGGAAAGTGACTAACAAGTTTATTACTTACTGTTTAACATTAACTACTTCACTTATTACTGCTTATCATATCAAGTGATATTATCAGTTGGTAGATCAAATCGCTAAAACACGTTGTAGGCTGTACTTTTCGATGGGAAGGGACAAGGAAAGTGACTAACAAGTTTATTACTTACTGTTTAACATTAACTACTTCACTTATTACTGCTTATCATATCAAGTGATATTATCAGTTGGTAGATCAAATCGCTAAAACACGTTGTAGGCTGTACTTTTCGATGGGAAGGGACAAGGAAAGTGACTAACAAGTTTATTACTTACTGTTTAACATTAACTACTGCACTTATTACTGCTTATCATATCAAGTGATATTATCAGTTGGTAGATCAAATCGCTAAAACACGTTGTAGGCTGTACTTTTCGATGGGAAGGGACAAGGAAAGTGACTAACAAGTTTATTACTTACTGTTTAACATTAACTACTTCACTTATTACTGCTTATCATATCAAGTGATATTATCAGTTGGTAGATCAAATCGCTAAAACACGTTGTAGGCTGTACTTTTCGATGGGAAGGGACAAGGAAAGTGACTAACAAGTTTATTACTTACTGTTTAACATTAACTACTTCACTTATTACTGCTTATCATATCAAGTGATATTATCAGTTGGTAGATCAAATCGCTAAAACACGATGTAGGCTGTACTTTTCGATGGGAAGGGACAAGGAAAGTGACTAACAAGTTTATTACTTACTGTTTAACATTAACTACTTCACTTATTACTGCTTATCATATCAAGTGATATTATCAGTTGGTAGATCAAATCGCTAAAACACGTTGTAGGCTGTACTTTTCGATGGGAAGGGACAAGGAAAGTGACTAACAAGTTTATTACTTACTGTTTAACATTAACTACTTCACTTATTACTGCTTATCATATCAAGTGATATTATCAGTTGGTAGATCAAATCGCTAAAACACGTTGTAGGCTGTACTTTTCGATGGGAAGGGACAAGGAAAGTGACTAACAAGTTTATTACTTACTGTTTAACATTAACTACTTCACTTATTACTGCTTATCATATCAAGTGATATTATCAGTTGGTAGATCAAATCGCTAAAACGCGTTGTAGGCTGTACTTTTCGATGGGAAGGGACAAGGAAAGTGACTAACAAGTTTATTACTTACTGTTTAACATTAACTACTTCACTTATTACTGCTTATCATATCAAGTGATATTATCAGTTGGTAGATCAAATCGCTAAAACACGTTGTAGGCTGTACTTTTCGATGGGAAGAGACAAGGAAAGTGACTAACAAGTTTATTACTTACTGTTTAACATTAACTACTTCACTTATTACTGCTTATCATATCAAGTTATATTATCAGTTGGTAGATCAGATCGCTAGAACACGTTGTAGGCTGTACTTTTCGATGGGAAGACTAACAAGTTTATTACTTACTGTTTAACATTAACTACTTCACTTAATACTGCTTATCATATCAAGTGATATTATCAGTTGGTAGATCAGATCGCTAAAACACGTTGTAGGCTGTACTTTTCGATGGGAAGGGACAAGGAAAGTGACTAACAAGTTTATTACTTACTGTTTAACATTAACTACTTCACTTATTACTGCTTATCATATCAAGTGATATTATCAGTTGGTAGATCAAATCGCTAAAACACGTTGTAGGCTGTACTTTTCGATGGGAAGGGACAAGGAAAGTGACTAACAAGTTTATTACTTACTGTTTAACATTAACTACTTCACTTATTACTGCTTATCATATCAAGTGATATTATCAGTTGGTAGATCAAATCGCTAAAACGCGTTGTAGGCTGTACTTTTCGATGGGAAGGGACAAGGAAAGTGACTAACAAGTTTATTACTTACTGTTTAACATTAACTACTTCACTTATTACTGCTTATCATATCAAGTGATATTATCAGTTGGTAGATCAAATCGCTAAAACACGTTGTAGGCTGTACTTTTCGATGGGAAGGGACAAGGAAAGTGACTAACAAGTTTATTACTTACTGTTTAACATTAACTACTTCACTTATTACTGCTTATCATATCAAGTGATATTATCAGTTGGTAGATCAAATCGCTAAAACACGTTGTAGGCTGTACTTTTCGATGGGAAGGGACAAGGAAAGTGACTAACAAGTTTATTACTTACTGTTTAACATTAACTACTTCACTTATTACTGCTTATCATATCAAGTGATATTATCAGTTGGTAGATCAAATCGCTAAAACACGTTGTAGGCTGTACTTTTCGATGGGAAGGGACAAGGAAAGTGACTAACAAGTTTATTACTTACTGTTTAACATTAACTACTTCACTTATTACTGCTTATCATATCAAGTGATATTATCAGTTGGTAGATCAAATCGCTAAAACACGTTGTAGGCTGTACTTTTCGATGGGAAGGGACAAGGAAAGTGACTAACAAGTTTATTACTTACTGTTTAACATTAACTACTTCACTTATTACTGCTTATCATATCAAGTGATACTATCAGTTGGTAGATCAAATCGCTAAAACACGTTGTAGGCTGTACTTTTCGATGTGAAGGACAAGGAAAGTGACTAACAAGTTTATTACTTATTGTTTAACATTAACTACTTCACTTATTACTGCTTATCATATCAAGTGATATTATCAGTTGGTAGATCAAATCGCTAAAACACGTTGTAGGCTGTACTTTTCGATGGGAAGGGACAAGGAAAGTGACTAACAAGTTTATTACTTACTGTTTAACATTAACTACTTCACTTATTACTGCTTATCATATCAAGTGATATTATCAGTTGGTAGATCAAATCGCTAAAACACGTTGTAGGCTGTACTTTTCGATGGGAAGGGACAAGGAAAGTGACTAACAAGTTTATTACTTACTGTTTAACATTAACTACTTCACTTATTACTGCTTATCATATCAAGTGATATTATCAGTTGGTAGATCAAATCGCTAAAACACGTTGTAGGCTGTACTTTTCGATGGGAAGGACAAGGAAAGTGACTAACAAGTTTATTACTTACTGTTTAACATTAACTACTTCACTTATTACTGCTTATCATATCAAGTGATATTATCAGTTGGTAGATCAAATCGCTAAAACACGTTGTAGGCTGTACTTTTCGATGGGAAGGACAAGGAAAGTGACTAACAAGTTTATTACTAACTGTTTAACATTAATTACTTCACTTATTACTGCTTATCATAACAAGTGATATTATCAGTTGGTAGATCAAATCGCTAAAACACGTTGTAGGCTGTACTTTTCGATGGGAAGGGACAAGGAAAGTGACTAACAAGTTTATTACTTACTGTTTAACATTAACTACTTCACTTATTACTGCTTATCATATCAAGTGATATTATCAGTTGGTAGATCAAATCGCTAAAACACGTTGTAGGCTGTACTTTTCGATGGGAAGGGACAAGGAAAGTGACTAACAAGTTTATTACTTACTGTTTAACATTAACTACTTCACTTATTACTGCTTATCATATCAAGTGATATTATCAGTTGGTAGATCAAATCGCTAAAACACGTTGTAGGCTGTACTTTTCGATGGGAAGGGACAAGGAAAGTGACTAACAAGTTTATTACTTACTGTTTAACATTAACTACTTCACTTATTACTGCTTATCATATCAAGTGATATTATCAGTTGGTAGATCAAATCGCTAAAACGCGTTGTAGGCTGTACTTTTCGATGGGAAGGACAAGGAAAGTGACTAACAAGTTTATTACTTACTGTTTAACATTAACTACTTCACTTATTACTGCTTATCATATCAAGTGATATTATCAGTTGGTAGATCAAATCGCTAAAACGCGTTGTAGGCTGTACTTTTCGATGGGAAGGGACAAGGAAAGTGACTAACAAGTTTATTACTTACTGTTTAACATTAACTACTTCACTTATTACTGCTTATCATATCAAGTGATATTATCAGTTGGTAGATCAAATCGCTAAAACACGTTGTAGGCTGTACTTTTCGATGGGAAGGGACAAGGAAAGTGACTAACAAGTTTATTACTTACTGTTTAACATTAACTACTTCACTTATTACTGCTTATCATATCAAGTGATATTATCAGTTCGTAGATCAAATCGCTAAAACACGTTGTAGGCTGTACTTTTCGATGGGAAGGGACAAGGAAAGTGACTAACAAGTTTATTACTTACTGTTTAACATTAACTACTTCACTTATTACTGCTTATCATATCAAGTGATATTATCAGTTGGTAGATCAAATAGCTAAAACACGTTGTAGGCTGTACTTTTCGATGGGAAGGACAAGGAAAGTGACTAAGAAGTTTATTACTTACTGTTTAACATTAACTACTTCACTTATTACTGCTTATCATATCAAGTGATATTATCAGTTGGTAGATCAAATAGCTAAAACACGTTGTAGGCTGTACTTTTCGATGGGAAGGGACAAGGAAAGTGACTAACAAGTTTATTACTTACTGTTTAACATTAACTACTTCACTTGTTACTGCTTATCATATCAAGTGATATTATCAGTTGGTAGATCAAATCGATAAAACACGTTGTAGGCTGTACTTTTCGATGGGAAGGACAAGGAAAGTGACTAACAAGTTTATTACTTACTGTTTAACATTAACTACTTCACTTATTACTGCTTATCATATCAAGTGATATTATCAGTTGGTAGATCAAATCGCTAAAACACGTTGTAGGCTGTACTTTTCGATGGGAAGGACAAGGAAAGTGACTAACAAGTTTATTACTTACTGTTTAACATTAACTACTTCACTTATTACTGCTTATCATATCAAGTGATATTATCAGTTGGTAGATCAAATCGCTAAAACACGTTGTAGGCTGTACTTTTCGATGGGAAGGGACAAGGAAAGTGACTAACAAGTTTATTACTTACTGTTTAACATTAACTACTTCACTTATTACTGCTTATCATATCAAGTGATATTATCAGTTGGTAGATCAAATCGCAAAAACACGTTGTAGGATGTACTTTCGGATGGGAATGGACAAGGAAAGTGACTGACAAGTGTGTTGCTTACTGTTTAACATAACTACTTCACTTATTACTGCTTATAATATCAGGTGATATTATCAGTTGGTAGATAAAATCGCTAAAACACATTGTAGGCTGTACTTTTCGATGGGGAAGGACAAGGAAAGTGACTAACAAGTGTGTTATTACTCACTGTTTAACATTAACTACTTCCATCATTACTGCTTATCATATCAAGTGATATTATCAGTTGGTAGATAAAATCGCTAAAACACGTTGTAGGATGTACTTTTCGATGGGAAATGACAAAGAAAGTGACTAACAAGTGTGTTACTTACTGTTTAACATTAACTACTTCACTTATTACTGCTTATCATATCAAGTGATATTATCAGTTGGTAGATCGAATCGCTAAAATACGTTGTAGGCTGTACTTTTCGATGGGAAGGGACAAGGAAAGTGACTAACAAGTGTGTTGCTTACTGTTTAACATAACTACTTCACTTATTACTGCTTATCATATCAAGTGATATTATCAGTTGGTAGATCGAATCACTAAAATACGTTGTAGGCTGTACTTTTTGATGGGAAGGGACAAGGAAAGTGACTAACAAGTGTGTTGCTTACTGTTTAACATAACTACTTCACTTATTACTGCTTATCATATCAAGTGATATTATCAGTTGGTAGATCGAATCGCTAAAATACGTTGTAGGCTGCACTTTTCGATGGGAAGGGACAAGGAAAGTGACTAACAAGTGTGTTGCTTACTGTTTAACATAACTACTTCACTTATTACTGCTTATCATATCAAGTGATATTATCAGTTGGTAGATAAAATCGCTAAAACACGTTGTAGGATGTACTTTTCGATGGGAATGGACAAGGAAAGTGACTAACAAGTGTGTTGCTTACTGTTTAACATAACTACTTCACTTATTACTGCTTATCATATCAAGTGATATTATCAGTTGGTAGATCGAATCGCTAAAATACGTTGTAGGCTGTACTTTTCGATGGGAAGGGACAAGGAAAGTGACTAACAAGTGTGTTGCTTACTGTTTAACATTAACTACTTCACTTATTACTGCTTATCATATCAAGTGATATTATCAGTTGGTAGATCAAAACGCTAAAACACGTTGTAGGCTGTACTTTTCGATGGGAAGGGACAAGGAAAGTGACTAACAAGTGTGTTGCTTACCGTTTAATATTAACTACTTCAATTTATTACTGCTTATCATATCAAGTGATATTATCTGTTGGTAGATGAAATCGCTAAAACACGTTGTAGGCTGTAATTTTCTGATGGGAAGGGACAATGAAAGTGACTAACAAGTGTGTTGTTTACTGTTTAACATTAACTACTTCACTTATTACTGCTTATCATATCAAATGATATTATCAGTTGGTAGATCGAATCGCTAAAATATGTTGTAGGCTGTACTTTTCGATGGGAAAGGACAAGGAAAGTGGACTAACAAGTGTGTTAATACTTTACTGTTTAATTATTTCAACTACTTCTAATTTCATTACTGCTTACCATATCGGCGATATTATCAGTTGGTAGATCGAATCGCCAAAATACGTTGTAGGCTGTACTTTTCGATGGGAAGGGACAATGAAAGTGACTAACATGTGTTATTACTTAATGTTTAACATTAACTACTTCACTTATTACTGCTTTCATCATATCAAGTGCGATATTATCAGTTGGTAGATCGAATCGCCAAACACGTTGTAGGATGTACTTTTCGATGGGAAGGACAAGGAAAGTGACATCACAAGTGTGTTACTTAATGTTTCAACATTAACTACTTAATTTATTACTGCTTATCATATCACGATATTATCTGTTGGTAGATGAAATCGCTAAAACACGCTTTTGTAGGCTGTACTTTCGCGATGGGAAGGGACAAGGAAAGTGACTAACAAGTGTGTTGCTTACTGTTTAACATTACCTACTTCACTTATTACTGCTTATCATATCACGATATTATCAGTTGGTAGACTGAAATCGCTAAAATACGTTGTAGGCTGTACTTTCTGATGGGAAGGACAAGGAAAGTGACTAATAAGTGTGTTACGCATTGTTTAACATTAACTGTCAATTTATTACCGCTTATCATATCAAGTGATATTATCAGTTGGTAGATAAAATCGCTAAAACACGTTGTAGGATGTACTTTTCGATGGGAAGGGACAAGGAAAGTGACTAACAAGTGTGTTACTTACTGTTTAACATTAACTACTTCACTTATTACTGCTTATCATATCACGTGATATTATCTGTTGGTAGATGAAATCGCTAAAACACGTTGTAGGCTGTACTTTTCGATGGGAAGGGACAAGGAAAGTGACTAACAAGTTCGTTGCTTACTGTTTAACATACCTACTTCACTTATTACTGCTTATCATATCAAGTGATATTATCAGTTGGTAGATCGAATCGCTAAAATACGTTGTAGGCTGTACTTTTCGATGGGAAGGGACAAGGAAAGTGACTAACAAGTGTGTTACTTACTGTTTAACATTAACTGCTTCACTTATTACTGCTTATCATATCACGTGATATTATCAGTTGGTAGATGAAATCGCTAAAACACGTTGTAGGCTGTACTTTTCGATGGGAAGGGACAAGGAAAGTGACTAACAAGTGTGTTGCTTACTGTTTAACATAACTACTTCACTTATTACTGCTTATCATATCAAGTGATATTATCAGTTGGTAGATCGAATCGCTAAAATACGTTGTAGGCTGTACTTTTCGATGGGAAGGGACAAGGAAAGTGACTAACAAGTGTGTTGCTTACTGTTTAACATAACTACTTCACTTATTACTGCTTATCATATCAAGTGATATTATCAGTTGGTAGATAAAATCGCTAAAACACGTTGTAGGCTGTACTTTTCGATGGGAAGGGACAAGGAAAGTGACTAACAAGTGTGTTGCTTACTGTTTAACATAACTACTTCACTTATTACTGCTTATCATATCACGTGATATTATCAGTTGGTAGATGAAATCGCTAAAACACGTTGTAGGCTGTACTTTTCGATGGGAAGGGACAAGGAAAGTGACTAACAAGTGTGTTGCTTACTGTTTAACATAACTACTTCACTTATTACTGCTTATCATATCAAGTGATATTATCAGTTGGTAGATCGAATCGCTAAAATACGTTGTAGGCTGTACTTTTCGATGGGAAGGGACAAGGAAAGTGACTAACAAGTGTGTTACTTACTGTTTAACATTAACTACTTCACTTATTACTGCTTATCATATCAAGTGATATTATCAGTTGGTAGATCGAATCGCTAAAATACGTTGTAGGCTGTACTTTTCGATGGGAAGGGACAAGGAAAGTGACTAACAAGTGTGTTACTTACTGTTTAACATTAACTACTTCACTTATTACTGCTTATCATATCAAGTGATATTATCAGTTGGTAGATCGAATCGCCAAAACACGCTGCAGGATGTACTTTTCGACGGGAAGGGACAAGGAAAGTGACTAACAAGTGTGTTACTTACTGTTTAACATTAACTACTTCAATATTACTGCTTATCATATCACGATATTATTCAGTTGGTAGATGAAATTGCCAAAACACGTTGTAGGCTGTAATTTTCGATGGGAAGGACAAGGAAAGTGACTAACAAGTGTGTTGCTTACTGCTTAACATTACCTACTTCACTTATTACTGCTTTTACTGGTATCTGGCGATATTATCAGTTGGTAGATCGAATCGCTAAAATACGTTGTAGGCTGTACTTTTCGATGGGAAGGGACAAGGAAAGTGACTAACAAGTGTGTTACTTACTGTTTGTACATTAACTGCTTCACTTATTACCGCTTATCATATCAAGTGATATTATCAGTTGGCAGACAAAATCGCTAAAACACGTTGTAGGATGTACTTTTTCGATGGGAAGGGACAATGAAAGTGACTAACAAGTGTGTTACTTACCGTTTAACATTAACTACTTCACTTATTACTGCTTATCATATCACGTGATATTATCTGTTGGTAGATGAAATCGCTAAAACACGTTGTAGGCTGTACTTTTCGATGGGAAGGGACAAGGAAAGTGACTAACAAGTTCGTTGCTTACTGTTTAACATACCTACTTCACTTATTACTGCTTATCATATCAAGTGATATTATCAGTTGGTAGATCGAATCGCTAAAATACGTTGTAGGCTGTACTTTTCGATGGGAAGGGACAAGGAAAGTGACTAACAAGTGTGTTACTTACCGTTTAACATTAACTGCTTCCACTTATTACCGCTTATCATATCACGATACTGCCAGTTGGTAGATGAAATCGCTAAAACACGTTGTAGGCTCAATTTTCGATGGGAAGGGACAATGAAAGTGACTAACAAGTGTGTTGTTTACTGTTTAACATTAACTACTTCACTTATTACTGCTTATCATATCAAGTGATATTATCAGTTGGTAGATCGAATCGCTAAAATACGTTGTAGGCCGTAATTTTCGATGGGAAGGGACAAGGAAAGTGACTAACAAGTGTGTTACTTATCGTTTAACATTAAATCGCTTCACTTATTACTGCTTATCATATCAAGTGATATTATCAGTTGGTAGATCAAATCGCTAAAACACGTTGTAGGATGTACTTTTCGATGGGAAGGACAAGGAAAGTGACTAATAAGTGTGTTACTTAATGTTTAACATTAACTACTTCACTTATTACTGCTTATCATATCAAGTGATATTACTGGGGTTGGTAGATCGAATCGCTAAAAACATGCTGTAGGCCGTACTTTTCGATGGGAAGGACAATGAAAGTGACTAACAAGTTTGTTACTTAATGGTTTAACATTAACTGCTTCCACTTATTACTGCTTATCATATCAAGTGACATTATCAGTTGGTAGATCGAATCGCCAAAATACGTTGTAGGCTGCAATTTTCGATGGGAAGGGACAAGGAAAGTGACTAACAAGTGTGTTACTTATTGTTTAACATTAACTGCTTCACTTGTTACTGCTTATCATATCAAGTGATATTATCAGTTGGTAGATAAAATCGCTAAAACACGTTGTAGGATGTACTTTTCGATGGGAAGGGACAAGGAAAGTGACTAACAAGTGTGTTACTTACTGTTTAACATTAACTACTTCACTTATTACTGCTTATCATATCAAGTGATATTATCAGTTGGTAGATCGAATCGCTAAAATACGTTGTAGGCTGCACTTTTCGATGGGAAGGGACAAGGAAAGTGACTAACAAGTGTGTTACTTACTGTTTAACATTAACTACTTCACTTATTACTGCTTATCATATCACGTGATATTATCTGTTGGTAGATGAAATCGCTAAAACACGTTGTAGGCTGTACTTTTCGATGGGAAGGGACAAGGAAAGTGACTAACAAGTGTGTTGCTTACTGTTTAACATACCTACTTCACTTATTACTGCTTATCATATCAAGTGATATTATCAGTTGGTAGATCGAATCGCTAAAATACGTTGTAGGCTGTACCTCTTTCGGATGGGAAGGGACAAGGAAAGTGACTAACAAGTGTGTTACGCATTGTTTAACATTAACTGCTTAATTTATTAATGCTTATCATATCAAGTGATATTATCAGTTGGTTGATAAAATCGCTAAAACACGTTGTAGGATGTACTTTTCGATGGGAAGGGACAATGAAAGTGACTTAACAAGCGTGTTACTTACTGTTTAACATTAACTGCTTCACTTATTACCGCTTTCATCATATCAAGTGATATTATCAGTTGGCAGATCGAATCGCTAAAATACGTTGTAGGCTGCACTTTTCGATGGGAAGGGATACAAAGCGACTAACAAGTTTGTTACTTACTGTTCAACATTAACTGCTTCACTTATTACTGCTTATCATATCAAGTGATATTATCAGTTGGCAGATCGAATCGCTAAAATACGTTGTAGGCTGCACTTTTCGATGGGAAGGGACAAGGAAAGTGACTAACAAGTATGTTACTTACTGTTTAACATTAATTACTTCACTTATTACTGCTTATCATATCAAGTGATATTATCAGCTGGTAGATCGAATCGCCAAAATACGTTGTAGGCTGTACTTTTCGGATGGGAAGGGACAAGGAAAGTGACTAACAAGTGTGTTACTTACTGTTTAACATTAACTGCTTCACTTATTACTGCTTATCATATCAAGTGATATTATCAGCTGGTAGATAAAATCGCTAAAACACGTTGTAGGCTGTAATTTTCGATGGGAAGGACAAGGAAAGTGACTAACAAGTGTATTACTTACCGTTTAACATTAACTACTTCACTTATTACTGCTTATCATATCAAGTGATATTATCAGTTGGTAGATAAAATCGCCAAAACACGTTGTAGGCTGTACTTTTCGATGGGGAAGGATGGCGAAAGTGACTAACAAGCGTGTTGCTTACCGTTTAACATTAACTTACTTCAATTTATTACTGCTTATCATATCACGTGATATTATCAGTTGTTAGATGAAATCGCTAAAACACGCTGTAATGTAATTTTCGATGGGAAGGGACAAGGAAAGTGACTAACAAGTGTGTTGCTTACTGTTTAACATTAACTACTTCACTTATTACTGCTTATCATATCAAGTGATATTATCAGTTGGTAGGATCGAATCGCCAAAATACGTTGTAGGCTGTACTTTTCTGATGGGAAGGGACAAGGAAAGTGACTAACAAGTGTGTTACTTACTGCTTAACATTAACTGCTTCACTTATTACCGCTTATCATATCGGCGATATTATCAGTTGGTTATCAAATCGCTAAAACACGTTGTAGGATGTACTTTTCGATGGGAAGGGACAAGGAAAGTGACTAACAAGTGTGTTACTTACTGTTTAACATTAACTGCTTCACTTATTACTGCTTATCATATCAAGTGATATTATCAGTTGGTAGATCGAATCGCTAAAATACGTTGTAGGCTGCACTTTTCGATGGGAAGGGACAAGGAAAGTGACTAACAAGTGTGTTGCTTACTGTTTAACATTAACTGCTCTAATTTATTACCGCTTATCACATCAAGTGATATTATCAGTTGGTAGATCGAATCGCTAAAATACGTTGTAGGCTGCACTTTTCGATGGGAAGGGACAAGGAAAGTGACTAACAAGTGTGTTGCTTACTATTTAACATAACTACTTCACTTATTACTGCTTATCATATCAAGTGATATTATCAGTTGGTAGATCGAATCGCTAAAATACGTTGTAGGCTGTACTTTTCGATGGGAAGGACAAGGAAAGTGACTAACAAGTGTGTTACTTTACTGTTTAACATTAACTGCTTCACTTATTACTGTTTCTTATCATAATATCAAGTGATATTATCAGTTGGTAGATAAAATCGCTAAAACACGTTGTAGGCTGTACTTTTCTGATGGGAAGGGACAAGGAAAGTGACTAACAAGTGTGTTACTTACTGTTTAACATTAACTGCTTCACTTATTACTGCTTATCATATCAAGTGATATTATCAGTTGGTAGATAAAATCGCTAAAACACGTTGTAGGCTGTACTTTTCGATGGGAAGGGACAAGGAAAGTGACTAACAAGCGTATGTTACTTACTGTTTAACATTAACTGCTTCACTTATCACTGCTTATCATATCAAGTGATATTATCAGTTGGCACATCGAATCGCTAAAACACGTTGTAGGCTGTACTTTTCGATGGGAAGGGACAAGGAAAGTGACTAACAAGTGTGTACTTACTGTTTAACATTAACTACTTCAACTTATTACTGCTTTATCATATCAAGTGATATTATCAGTTGGTAGATCGAATCGCTAAAACACGTTGTAGGCTGTACTTTTCGATGGGAAGGGACAAGGAAAGTGACTAACAAGTGTGTTATTTACTGTTTAACATTAACTGCTTCACTTATTACTGCTTATCTCCATATCAAGTGATATTATTATCAGTTGGTAGATAAAATCGCTAAAACACGTTGTAGGATGTACTTTTCGATGCGGAAGGGACAAGAGAAAGTGACTAACAAGTGTGTTACTTACTGTTTAACATTAACTGCTTCACTTTATTACTGCTTATCATAATCCATTGATATTATCCAGTTGGTAGATCGAATCGCTAAAACACGTTGTAGGCTGTACTTTTCGATGGGAAGGGACAAGGAAAGTGACTAACAAGTGTGTTACTTACTGATTAACATTAACTACTTCCACTTATTACTGCTTATCATATCAAGTGATATTATCAGTTGGTAGATCGAATCGCTAAAACACGTTGTAGGCTGTACTTTTCGATGGGAAGGGACAAGGAAAGTGACTAACAAAGTGTGTTACTTACTGTTTAACATTAACTGCTTCACTTATTACCGCTTATCATATCAAGTGATATTATCAGTTGGTGCAGATAAAATCGCTAAAACACGTTGTGAGGCTGTACTTTTCGATGGGAAGGGACAAGGAAAGTGACTAACAAGTGTGTTACTTACTGTTTAACATTAATCTGCTTCACTTATTACTGCTTATCATATTCAAAGTGATATTATCAGTTGGTAGGATACAAAATCTAACTAAAACACGTTGCTTAGGCTGTACTTTTCGATGGGAAGGGACAAGGAAAGTGACTAACAAGTGTGTTACTTACTGTTTAACATTAACTGCTTCACTTATTACTGCTTATCATATCCAGAGTGATATTATCAGTTGGTAGATAAAATCGCTAAAACACGTTGTAGGATGTACTTTTTCGATGGGGAAGGGACAAGGAAAGTGACTAACAAAGTGTGGTACTTACTGTTTAACACTAACTGCTTCACTTATTACTGCTTATCATATCAAGTGATATTATCAGTTGGTAGATAAAATCGCTAAAACACGTTGTAGGCTGTACTTTTCGATGGGAAGGGACAAGGAAAGTGACTAACAAGTGTGTTACTTACTGTTTAACATTAACTGCTTCACTTATTACTGCTTATCATATCAAGTGATATTATCAGTTGGTAGATAAAAATCGCTAAAACACGTTGTAGGATGTACTTTCGATGGGAATGGACAAGGAAAGTGACTAACAAGTGTGTGTTACTTACTGTTTTAACATTAACTACTCGGCACTTATTACTGCTTATCATATCCAAGTGATATTGTATCAGTTGGTAGATCGAATCACTCAAACACGTTGTAGGCTGTACTTTTCGATGGGAAGGGACAAGGAAAGTGACTAACAAGTGTGTTACTTACTGTTTAACATTAACTACTTCACTTATTACCCGCTTATCATATCCAAGTGATATTCATCAGTTGGTAGATCGAATCGCTAAAACACGTTAGTAGTCAAAAAAAAAAAAAAAAAAAAAAATGTACTTTTTCGATGGAAGGGACAAAGGAAAGTGACTAACAAAGTGTGTTACTTACTGTTTAACATTAACTGCTTCACTTATTACTGCTTATCATATGGTCAAGTGATATTATCAGTTGGTAGATAAAATCGCTAAAACACGTTGTAGGATGTACTTTTCGATGGGTAAGGGACAGGAAGAAAGTGACTAAACAAGTGTGTTACTTACTGTTTAACATTAACTACTTCACTTATTACTGCTTATCATATCAAGTGATATTATCAGTTGGTAAGATCGAATCGCTAAAATACGTTGTAGGCTGCACTTTTTTTCTGATGGGAAGGGACAAGGAAAGTAGACTTAATGGCAAGTTAATGTTACTGTTTAAACATTAACTGCTTCACTTATTACTGCTTATCATATCAAGTGATATAGTTATCAGTTGGGTAGATCGAATCGCTATAAATACGTTGTAGGCTGTACTTTTCGATGGGAAGGGACAAAGAGAAAGTGACTAACAAGTTGTAAGCGTTACTTACTGTTTAACATGTAACTACTTCACTTTATTACTGCTTGTTATCATAGTATCCAAGTGATATTATCCAGTTGGTAGATCGAATCGCTAAAATACGTTGTAGGCTGTACTTTTCTGATGGGAAGGGACAAAGGGAAAGTGACTAACAAGTGTATTTACTTACTGTTTTAACATTAATCTGCTTCACTTATTACGCTGCTTATCATATCAAGTGATATTATCAGTTGGTAGATCAAATCGCTAAAATACGTTGTAGGCTGTACTTTTCGATGTGGAAGGGACAAGGAAAGTGACTAACAACGTGTAATTTACTTACTGTTTAACATTAACTGCTTCACTTATTACTGCTTATCATATCAAGTGATATTATCAGTTGGTAGATAAAATCGCTAAAACACGTTGTAGGCTGTACTTTTCGATGGGAAGGGACAACGGAAAGTGACTAACAAGTTGTGTTACTTACTGTTTAACATTAACTGCTTCACTTATTACTGCTTATCATATCAAGTGATATTATCAGTTGGTAGATAAAATCGCTAAAACACGTTGTAGGCTGTACTTTTCTGATGGGAAGGGACAAGGAAAGTGACTAACAAGTGTGTTACTTACTGTTATTTAACATTAACTGCTTCACTTATTACTGCTTTTATCATATCAAGTGATATTATCAGTTGGTAGATAAAATCGCTAAAACACGTTGCTGTAGGCTGTACTTTTTCGGGATGCGGAAGGGACAAGGAAAAGTGACTAACAAGTTGTGTTACTTTACTGTTTCAACATTAACTGCTTCACTTATTACTGCTTATCATATCAAGTGATATTATCAGTTGGTAGATAAAATCGCTAAAAACAACGTTGTAGGCTGTACTTCTTTTCGGATGGGAAGTGGACAAGGAAAGTGACTAACAAGCGCTGTGTTACTTACAGTTTAACATTAACTACTTCACTTATTACTGCCATTATCATATCAGAGTGATATGTATCAGTTGGTGCAGATAAAACTCGCTAAAACACGTTGTAGGCTGTACTTTTTTTTTTTTTTCAAGATGGGAAGGGACACAGGAAAGTGACTAACAAGTGTGTTGCTTACTGTTTAACATTAACTACTTCACTTATTACTGTCTTATCATATCAGAGCTGATATTATCAGTTGGTAGATCGAATCGCTAAAACACGTTGTAGGTCTGTACTTTTCGATGGGAAGGGACAAGTTGAAAGTGCCACTAACAAGTGTGTTACTTACTGGGTTTAACACTAACTGCTTCACTTATTACATGCTTATCATATCAAGTGCGATATTATCAGTTGGTAGATAAAATCGCTAAAACACGTTGCTAGGCTGTACTCTCTTCGATGGGGAAGTGGACAAGGAAAGTGACTAACAAGCAGCGTGTGTTACTTACTGTTTAACACAACTGCTTTAAAACTTATTACTGCTTATATCATATCAAGTGATATTTATCAGTTGGTAGATAAAATCGCTAAAACACGTTGTAGGCTGTACTTTTCGATGGGAAGGGACAAGGAAAGTGATGACTAACAAAGGTGTGTTGCTTACAGTTTAACATAAATCTACTTCATACTTATTACTGCTTATCATATCAAGTGATATTATCAGTTGGTAGATAAAATCGCTAAAACACGTTGTAGGCTGTACTTTTCGATGGGAAGGGACAAAGGAAAGTGACTAACAAGTGTGTTGCTTACAGTTTAACATTAACTACTTTCACTTATTACTGCTTATCATATCAAGTGATATTATCAGTTGGTAGATAAATCGCTAAAACACGTTGTAGGCTGTACTTTTCGATGGGAAGGGACAAGGAAAGTGACTAACAAGTGTGTTGCTTTGAGCTGTTTAACATTAACTGCTTCAACTTATTACTGCTTACTCATATCAAGTGGATAGTTATCAGTTGGTAGATAAAATCAGCTAAAACACGTTGTAGGCTGTACTTTTCGATGGGAAGGGACAAGGAAAGTGACTTGAACAAGTTAATGTTACTTACTGTTTAACTATTAACTTGCTTCACTTAGTTACTGCTTATCATATCAAAGTGATATTATCAGTTGGTAGGATAAAATCGCTAAAAACACGTTGTAGGCTGTACTTTTCGATGGGAAGGGACAAGGAAAGTGACTAACAAGTGTTACTTACTGTTTAACATTAACTGCTTCTACTTATTACTGCTTATCATATCAAGTGATATTATCAGTTGGTAGATAAAATCGCTAAAACACGTTGTAGGCTGTACTTTTTCGATGGGAAGGGACAAGCGAAAAGTGACCTATGACAAGTGCGTTACTTACTGTTTAACATTAACTACTTCACTTATTACTGCTTATCATATCAAGTGATATTATCAGTTGGTAGATCAAATCGCGCTAAAACACGTTGTAGGCTGTAGCCTTTTCAATGGGAAGGGACAAAGGAAAAGTGACTAACAAGTGTGTTGCTTACAGTTTAACATTAACGCTACTTCAACTTATTACTGCTTATCATATCAAGTATATTATCAGTTGGTAGATCAAAATCACTAAAACACGGTTGTAGGCTGTAACTTTTCGATGGGAAGGACATAAGCGGATCAAGTGACTAACAAGTGTGTTGCTTACAGTTTAACATAACTACTTCACTTATTACTGCTTATCATATCCAAGTGATATTATCAGTTGGTAGATAAAATCGCTAAAATTAACGTTGTAGGCTGGTATACATTTTCGGGATGGGAAGGGACAAGGAAAGTGACTAACAACGTGTTGCTTACAGTTTTAACATAACTCACTTCACTTATTACTGCTTATCATATCAAGTGATATTATCAGTTGGTAGATAAAATCGCTAAAACACGTTGTAGGCTGTACTTTTCGATGGGAAGGGACAAGGAAAGTGACTAACAAGTGTGTGTACTTACTGTTTAACATTAACTGCTTCACTTATTGACTGCTTATCATATCAAGTGATATTATCAGTTGGTAGATAAATCGCTAAAAACACGTTGTAGGCTGTACTTTTCGATGGGAAGGGACAAGGAAAGTGACTAACAAAGTGTGTTACTTACTGTTTAACGATTAACTGCTTCACTTATTACTGCTTATCATATCAAGTGATATTATCAGTTGGTAGATAAAATCGCTAAAACACGTTGTAGGCTGTACTTTTCGGATGGGAAGGGACAGAGGAAAGTGACTGAACAAGTGTGTTACTTTACTGTTTAACATTAACTGCTTCACTTATTACTGCTTATCATATCCAAGTGATATTATCCAGTTGGTAGATAAAATCGCTAAAACACGTTGTAAGGCTGTACTTTTCGATGGGAAGTGGACAAGGAAAGTGACTAACAAGTGTGTTACTTACTGTTTAACATTAAACTACTTCACTTATTACTGCTTATCATATCAAGTGATATTATCCAGTTGGTAAGATCAAATCGCTTTAAAACACGTTGTAGGCTGTACTTTTCAATGGGAAGGGACAAGGAAAGTGACTAACAAGTGTAAGTTGCTTACAGTTTAACATTAACTACTATCACTTATTACTGCTTATCATATCAAGTGATATTATCAGTTGGTAGATAAAATCGCTAAAACACGTTGTAGGCTGTACTTTTCGATGGGAAGGGACAAGGAAAGTGACTAACAAGTGTGTTGCTTACTGTTTAACATAACTACTTCACTTATTACTGCTTATCATATCAAGTGATATTATCAGTTGGTAGATAAAATCGCTAAAACACGTTGTAGGCTGTACTTTTCGATGGGAAGGGACAAGGAAAGTGACTAACAAGTGTGTTGCTTACTGTTTAACATTAACTGCTTCACTTATTACTGCTTATCATATCAAGTGATATTATCAGTTGGTAGATAAAATCGCTAAAACACGTTGTAGGCTGTACTTTTCGATGGGAAGGGACAAGGAAAGTGACTAACAAGTGTGTTACTTACTGTTTAACATTAACTGCTTCACTTATTACTGCTTATCATATCAAGTGATATTATCAGTTGGTAGATAAAATCGCTAAAACACGTTGTAGGCTGTACTTTTCGATGGGAAGGGACAAGGAAAGTGACTAACAAGTGTGTTACTTACTGTTTAACATTAACTGCTTCACTTATTACCGTTATCATATCAAGTGATATTATCAGTTGGTAGATAAAATCGCTAAAACACGTTGTAGGCTGTACTTTTCGATGGGAAGGGACAAGGAAAGTGACTAACAAGTGTGTTGCTTACTGTTTAACATAACTACTTCACTTATTACTGCTTATCATATCAAGTGATATTATCAGTTGGTAGATCGAATCGCTAAAATACGTTGTAGGCTGTACTTTTCGATGGGAAGGGACAAGGAAAGTGACTAACAAGTGTGTTACTTACTGTTTAACATTAACTGCTTCACTTATTACTGCTTATCATATCAAGTGATATTATCAGTTGGTAGATAAAATCGCTAAAACACGTTGTAGGATGTACTTTTCGATGGGAAGGGACAAGGAAAGTGACTAACAAGTGTGTTACTTACTGTTTAACATTAACTGCTTCACTTATTACTGCTTATCATATCAAGTGATATTATCAGTTGGTAGATCAAATCGCTAAAACACGTTGTAGGCTGTACTTTTCGATGGGAAGGGACAAGGAAAGTGACTAACAAGTGTGTTACTTACTGTTTAACATTAACTACTTCACTTATTACTGCTTATCATATCAAGTAATATTATCGGTTGGTAGATAAAATCGCTAAAACACGTTGTAGGCTGTACTTTTCGATGGGAAGGGACAAGGAAAGTGACTAACAAGTTTATTACTTACTGTCTAACATTAACTGCTTCACTTTTAACTGCTTATCATATCAAGTGATATTATCAGCTGGTAGATCAAATCGCTAGAACACGTTGTAGCCTGTACTTTTCGATGGGAAGGGACAAGGAAAGTGACTAACAAGTGTGTTACTTACTGTTTAACAATAACTACTTTACTTATTACTGCTTATCATATCATGTGATATTATCAGTTGGTAGATCAAATCGCTAAAACACGTTGTAGGCTGTACTTTTCGATGGGAAGGGACAAGGAAAGTGACTAACAAGTGTGTTACTTACTGTTTAACATTAACTACTTTACTTATTACTGCTTATCATATCATGTGATATTATCAGTTGGTAGATCAAATCGCTAAAACACGTTGTAGGCTGTACTTTTTGATGGGAAGGGACAAGGAAAGTGACTAACAAGTGTGTTACTTACTGTTTAACACTAACTACTTCACTTATTACTGCTTATCATATCAAGTGATATTATCAGTTGGTAGATCAAATCGCTAAAACACGTTGTAGACTGTACTTTTCGATGGGAAGGGACAAGGAAAGTGACTAACAAGTGTGTTACTTACTGTTTAACATTACCTACTTCACTTATTACTGCTTATCATATCAAGTGATATTATCAGTTGGTAGATCAAATCGCTAAAACACGTTGTAGGCTGTACTTTTCGATGGGAAGGGACAAGGAAAGTGACTAACAAGTGTGTTACTTACGTTTATCATTAACTACTTTACTTATTACTGCTTATTATATCAAGTGATATTATCAGTTGGTAGATCAAATCGCTAAAATACGTTGTAGGCTGTACTTTTCGATGGGAAGGGACAAGGAAAGTGACTAACAAGTGTGTTACTTACTGTTTAACACTAACTGCTTAACTTATTACTGCTTATCATATCAAGTGATATTATCAGTTGGTAGATCAAATCGCTAAAACACGTAGTAGGCTGCACTTTTCGATGGGAAGGGACAAGGAAAGTGACTAACAAGTGTGTTACTTACTGTTTAACATTAACTACTTCACTTATTACTGCTTATCATATCAAGTGATATTATCAGTTGGTAGATCAAATCGCTAAAACACGTTGTAGGCTGTACTTTTCGATGGGAAGGGACAAGGAAAGTGATTAACAAGTATGTTACCTACTGTTTAACATTAACTACTTCACTTATTACTGCTTATCATATCAAGTTATATTATCAGTTGGTAGATCAAATCGCTAAAATACGTTGTAGGCTGTACTTTTCGATGGGAAGGGACAAGGAAAGTGACTAACAAGTGTGTTACTTACTGTTTAACATTAACTGCTTCACTTATAAGTGCTTATCATATCAAGTGATATTATCAGTTGGTGGATCAAATCGCTAAAACACGTTGTAGGCTGTACTTTTCGATGGGAAGGGACAAGGAAAGTGACTAACAAGTGTGTTACTTACTGTTTAACATTAACTACTTCACTTATTACTGCTTATCATATCAAGTGATATTATCGGTTGGTAGATCAAATCGATAAAACACGTTGTAGGCTGTACTTTTCGATGGGAAGGGACAAGGAAAGTGACTAACAAGTGTGTTACTTACTGTTTAACATTAACTACTTCACTTATTACTGCTTATCATATCAAGTGATGTTATCAGTTGGCAGATCAAATCGCTAAAACACGTTGGAGGCTGTACTTTTCAATGGGAAGGGACAAGGAAAGTGACTAACAAGTGTGTTACTTACTGTTTAACATTAACTACTTCACTTATTACTGCTTATCATATCAAGTGATATTATCAATTGGTAGATCAAATCGCTAAAACACGTTGTAGGCTGTACTTTTTTGTAGGGAAGGGACAGGGGAAGTTTTACTAACACTAACAAGTTTGTTACTTTCTGATGACATCATCAAAGTGCATGGGCATGTGATGACGTCATGAGGACGTCGTGCCAATTACAAGGGGCTTCCGACAACGTCATCAGGACGTCGTGCCAAGTGCATACGGCATCTGATGACGTCATAAGGATGTCGTGTAAAGTACACACGGCATCTGATGACGTCATCAGAATGTCGTGTAAAGTACACAGGGCCTCTGATGACGTCATCAGGATGTCGTGTAAAGTAGACAGGGCATCTGATGATGTCATCAGGATGTTATGTAAAGTACAGAGAGCATCTTATGACGTCATCAGGACGTCGTAAAGTGAGTCGTGCGTCACTTGTAGCGTGCGGAACAAGTCGATTACTTACTGATTATCATATCGATCCATCCTATTGGAAAAATATCGAAGATTTTCCAGAGATATTACTTCGTAATATCAAGAAAAAGTGAACAATTTTATCAAAAAGGGGTCTTCCAAGCGAAAGAGGTTCGGTTGGCGTCAGAAACGTGCCAACAAAAAGGGAACAATATTCAAGTAGGATGATGAGAGTCTACAAAAAGTGAAAAATATTTTCTGAGACTGATTTTCTTGGCCGATACTTCTTAACAGCGAAAACAAACCGTTGTGGTATTTTACGAGGAAGAGTTTAGTGTCTTTCGGAGAAAGGGCTTCTATTCGTTTCACGAGATTTTACGGGAATACCCTTGCTCAATGCTGTTATTCTAAACTATAGTTTCGCTTTTTCTTACAGCTAGACCTAACCGTCTGTCTGGGTCTTTTCGACATCATCTTCGATTCTGATGTTTTAAGTTTACATGCAAATACATTATAACGGTTCTCGCGCAGTCAGGACCATTTTTGGAACCACCAAGTGCTTCCGTGTAGAACACCGCAACGGTTTGTTTTCGCTGTTTAGAAGTGTTGACCAAGAAAATCAGTCTCAGAAAATATTGTTCACCTTTTGTAGACTCTCATCATCCTACTTGAATATTGTTCCCTTTTTGTTGGAACGTTTCTGACGCCAACCAAACCTCTTTCGCTTGGAAGACTCCTTTTTGATAGAATCAATAATTATATTTCGCCATATCCGACATACTGTGCTTTTACGGGCCAAATTCCGGTCCGCAATTGCATCTCGACACGCTTTGTGGCCGCACGCGCTTGAGTCAGTCGAGTTCCCAGCGCCAAAGCCGACTCGAGATGGCTTTTTATTCAGTTTTCTCCAATTTCGTTTAGTTTCCTGTTTCTAAAGCCATGCAGAGTCAACGGATTCGCGGCTGCGGCCCTGAAATCTCTTCCGACTCGAAAGCGCGCGGCCGCAAAGCGTGTCGAGACGCAATTGCGGACCGGAAATTGGTCCAGAGAAGCACAGGACTTCTGACTGCACTCGGCTGGGAATGTCAGGGTAAGATCTCACCTAAATTGAAATTGGGAGGGAATTTCACGGGTCTGAAAGAAAAGTAAAATTTATTCATGCTCCAGACCGTAAATTTATATGTATTGTACCTCAACCTCATTTTCAAAAATTGTTACGATTTGTTACGACTCGTTACGATTTCGGACCGAAATTTCGTAAATCGTAAATCGTAAAAAAATCGTCAAACACACCCGTAATTCGTAAATCGTAAATCGTAATTACGTACAGCCCTGTGCAGCGGTGGAATTCAGTTTGGATGTCGTCAAATTCCAGCCCAAGGTTTCTTTCGAGAGAAATTTCGGTGCAGCAGATTTTTCACTCATAAACAATTACCTAGCCGGTATAGACTGGCTTGGCTCTTTTAACACAGTTTCAAGTGTATATGAAGTTTACGAATTATTCCTTGCTATTTTCCACGATGTTGTTGAAAAATTTGTGCCACTATGCAAAATTGATTAGAATTTCTTAAAACTGCCTAAATATTTGGTAAGACGGGATTTTCGACGGAACGAAGCTGTTGTGGAGAAAAGCGACTCTTGCTGGGAGAAATGAAACTTGTGCAACACTCGATTCAACAAAATGATACACAAATACTATGCGTACGTGGAGAAAAATTTATTGAATCAGGGGACCCCTCCCGGCTTCACAAGTTGGTCAAGTCCCGTCCCAGGAACACTAGGAAAATACCCACTCTTTTAGATAGTAACGGTTCACCAGTTATGAAAGATTGGGATAAAGCGAATTCGCTCGCACAGGAGTTTGAGAAGTCTTTTAGTGAATTAAGACCGCCGCATAATAGTGACCCTGAGCCTGTCTTTCCTACTATGCCTACGGGAATATGGTTCTACAAGGAAGACATTGTCGAGCTCCTCTCCAAATGGCTCACTTCTTTTTCGCTCACGCCTGTTTACCTACCTCTTCGGTTCATCAAGGGAGTTCTTGATCATATTGCATACCCTTTGAAATATATATTCAATCTTTTTTACATGCGCGGAGAAGTAACTGACCGATGGCGTTACTACTTCATTACTGCTATATAAAAAAAACCGCCTCTGAATCTACCAAAAAACTTTCGCCCGGCAAGCATAGCTTCGGTTTTTTCTAGAACCTTTGAAAAAATTCTGAAAAAAAGATCTTGTTGAGCATCTTGATAGGCATAACATATATCCTACTGCACAGCATGGATTCTGGAAGGGAAGGTCAACAGAAACAGCTTTGCCTTCATCGATGAATAGTTTTACTCAGGCTGTGGAATTAGGCAAACAAGTCGATGTCATATTTTTTGCTTTTTCAAAGGCATTCGATAAAATTCCTCATAACAGGCTTCTTGAAAGGTTGCGGTCAGTGGGAATTCATTCAAGGATTTTTCAGTGGTCAAAGAATTTCTTGATGAACCGAACTGATCAGGTGCGGGTGGGCGATATTTACTCTACGACTCACGATGAATCTAGCGGTGTACCGCAAGGCGGAGTACTGTCTTCACTGTTGTTTCTGCTGTACACGTATGAACTCCCTGCTCTTTTGCCTTCCTTGAATGTTAACTGCCAAGTGTACGCGGATGACATAAAGGTCTATAGACGTGTTTCTGGCACTGAGGACAGGGAAGCATTGCAATCCGCAGTCAATCTAGTAGAAAGGTGGTCTCTCGAAATGGGCCTGCCTCTGGCTAAAGAAAAAACGCACGTCTTCTCAGTCGGCGGCGGCACCTCGGACGCCTCGTACAAGCTAGGAGGCAAAGAGCTGGAGCGGGTCGAACAAGTTAGAGATTTAGGTTTCACGCTGACCGATAAATTGTGCTTCAGGTGTCACTATAGGAACATTGTCACTAAAGCTATTCACCGAACTTACAATATTTTCAAGGCTCTAAAATCTAGAAGTCCTCATATTCTTATCAAGGCCTACAAATCGTACATACGTCCAATAGTCGAGTGTGGCACCACTGTTTTCAACACTCATCTAAAAAAGGACATCGCTCTATCGGAGAGTGTGCAGAATAACTTCACAAGAAAGCTTATCTTCCGCACTAGTGGTGTCGGTTACCGCTGAATTCCTAATCGAGTTGAGAGGTGAAAGCTTCTAGGCTTACCCAGTCTTGAAAATAGACGAAAAAGGAATGACATCATAATGTCATACGAAATTCTAACAGGAAAAGTTGGCCTAAAATCTGCTCAATTTTTTACTATTTTTCCATCTAGGACCAGGGACGCCAGCCACAAGCTAAGAATTGTTTTCTAAAACACAGGCCAGGTCATAGTTTTTCTGTAATAGGGTGATCTCAACAATTAATTTGGTAATGGTCAAAAAAAGTTGCGAAAATGTCTTGAAATGTTTTTAAAAAATGATTTGGCGTAAAATAGCACGGAGTAATAAAAAAGCTAGGAAATGAAGTGAAATAACTAAAAAATACGATTTGGTGGTCGATCATTTCACAAGCTTCTCCGCTAAACTTATCAAAACGAAATCAAGCACGATATGGAGTGGAGCGTTGCCTTCACCCAGCATGACATATGCTGATTCCCTTGATACAGCTTTAAAAAATGGCTTAATGTTTCCGTTGCGCGCTTGATTTCGTTTTGATAAAATTAACGGAGAAGCTTGTGAAATGATCGACCACCAAATCGTATTTTTTGGTTATTTCACTTCACTTCCTAGCTTTTTTATTACTTCATACTATTTTACGCCAAATCATTTTTGAAAATATCTCAAGACATTTTTGAAACTTTTTTTTGACCATCACCTACCTAATCGCTACTTTTGCTAGGAAGCTAAATTTTCAGAAATTTCACATAGTTTTCCCAAAGGTTCCCTTTCTGACTCCAATTTTGCTCATCGGTTTCCATTTTGGAATGATGAAACAACATATTGTCGTATGAGTACAAATTTTGAAACCTATGACTTACAACCATAAAAATAAAACTCATTGCCGCACTTGGTGCAAAATGTGAGAAATCGATATTTTTGATCATTAATATTTGATCTTGCATGATGAGAAGAATTTCTCAAACAAATGACTTGGAGCCATCAACAATCAAAAATCATTACGGCATTTTGTGCAACAGGCAAGAAATCAATATTATTGATCGGTATTTATCGATAATGACTGATGAGCAAAATTCCTCAACCAAGAAAATCAATCCCAAAAGCAATCACCACTGTTCGCCGCATTTTGTGCAAAAAGCACGAAAATCGATAATATTGATTATCAATCGATGACGTGTCATGAGTACGAATTCTGACAAGTTCAATACTTACCTTAGACGAACTGTGTTGATTGGCTGCGAACTCACCCTCGCACCCCGGTCTCTAGAGCCGTAGCAGAAAAAAGGAGTTTTCGTGCTCCACGGCTAATTTAGTATGTAAACCCACGATTTTGAGGTACCATTCAAAGTAAAGGTATCGAGTTCAAATTGAAATAGGAGCGACCTGCATTCATTTCTAGCCTCCTATCCAAAAATGAGCTCCCTAGCTCAATTTTATCTGGTAGCACAAGATCGTGAACGCCGTCTGAAAAAATACGAGATCAACAGAGAAAACTTGCGGTTTCTCAAAATTTACTCAAATTCTAGGAAACCATTTCAGACCATTCTTGGGCATTAGATACAGCTTTTTGCGATCTTTTTAATGCAATTTAGAGCTAATTTCTATGTTCAGCTTGAACTTAGATTTCGAAAAACGGGTTGCGCGCGTGGCCGATTCAAAACCAAACAAGACGCTGTTAGCCCGTGGTGAACTTTTCTTGAATCTTAGCGCCATTTAAAAAACTGGTTCAGAAAAAAGTTTGTCCATAAGCTTCCTCGTGACGTTTCTCGTCTATTACATCGTTTTTCGTCATGTTTTCTAACTGTTTTAGTTCTGGTGTTTCATTTTTAAATTTGATTTCATATTATTTTATACCATTCCACGGCTGTGCCTCGCAGGATGACTTGTGTCTATGGTTATCATCTTTGATCTTCGTTGGTTTGTATACACTTATACTATTTGTGTACGTCCCTAAATAAATAAATAAAACTTCCGTTAGCCGATGATGCAGAAAAGTCAGAAAACTGTGGCCATCGTCCATATTTTAGCGGTTGTCCACGCATTTTTCAAAAGTGCTGTGTAATCATCGGTCATTCCAGCCATGATTATAATGCTGTGAATACCGTATTCCCAGGCTGTTTCTCCAGAACTAAGGACTCAGAGTTCATGAAACGTTCAGACGATATTCAGCTAGGTCAGCCCAATCTACTTACCCAAATTTCGGTAGAGTCAAAATTTGACCGGACCTTGCCTTTGAGCTTTCTAGAGTATATTAAGTGCAGAAAGAACGGTCTTCCTACGTTTACTCTGGACCCTAATACTGAGATCAGGGGTCGCGCGATGGCGAATCAAAGCCAAAACTGGCGAGCGCTTCGCGCTCACCACAATTTACCCTGAAAAGGAATGGTCATCAATTTGTCTGCACTATAAACAAGAAATTCAGAATGCGCGAAAAAACGTCAGTACGAAAATGTGAAACATTGTGTAGAGTTGCTTTTGCTATAATTCTCTTACAACTGAGCTAAGCCGTCCACAGAGCAAAATGACGGACTATCATCTCTCAATATTACTTGATTCCTGAGCTTCATTTGATGATAATTGATAGCGTTGATGTTGAAACTCGAGATGCGGTGGATGATATTTTGAAAGAGAAAAAAAAGCGAACCGCTTTTTTTTTATTCGCAACGTTTCGGGTCGCAGACCTTTCTTCAGGCGGCTATAATGGAAAAATACATAGACAAAATGATACAGATTTACCGTCTGACACGTTAAATCAAAGCTAACCTAGCGGCAGCGGCAAGGGAGGTGAAAGGGAGGAGGGTATCTCAGAAACTCGTGGCTCCAACGGGTGGTTGACACGTCACCCTTGTGGCTTACCGGTCGCTGGGTGGTCTGACTGCTAGGGGCGGATCGACTGTCTGTCGACCGTGGTGTGTCCGATCGACTGTCTGTCGACCGTGGTGTGTCCGATCGACTGTCTGTCGACCGAGGTCCACAGACAGTCGACCACTCATCGACCGGTAGCATGGGATGACGTGATTCAATTGATTCCTTCCACGATCGCGCGTATTGACAACTCCTGATACGATGTCATCCGGTTCGTCGTCTGGTTACGTTGCTCATTATAATCATGTGTTTTCATACACATAGTTTTCACATTTTGTAATGCAGTATTGTTTTATCATCCAAGTCCTTCTAATGTCACCTGTTTTCTACATAAGACTACTTTTGCAATCGCTCTGCTCTTGTACATATTACCGCATTCTATTATTCGAAAACTAATCGAATGATTATTTCGAAATTCAAAGGATTGGAAATGCGAAAAAATTTGTTTTCCGAGTAAGGTTCGAAATTCGTATACTTCAAAAAATATTTTTGAGTAATATTCAATTTTTGTATACTTCATTACGGAAGTATTCAAATTCTCCATTATTTCGACTAATCAAAATGCGCAATCCTCTTTTCATCAGGTGCTTTTCTCTGATCAATCCTGGAAAATATACCGATGATTACCAACTATGTAGCTTATACGACCCACAAATCTTGAGGAGCTTCCGCCTTCGTGAACGGCGGTTTAGGTTTCCTGTAACTTCGGCTAGGATCCTGATGAGACTTTGCGTTCACTGTTGAAGGTTGGCGCAAAATCGGTGCCACATGTTGTACCATAGATGCACCGAGTTTGCGCCAACCTCCAATGGGTAACGCAAAGTCTCATTAGGATCCATTCCGATGTTACACATCTTGAGATTTTTTTTCGGGCTAACCAGGCTAAGGTTTCGAAAGCTTGTCATGTTCAAGATCAAAGCACGCGTAGTCGGCGCGGAATTGTTCTTCAGCTCAGTGTTTCTTTGCAGTTCATGTCCCCATACTCATGCCTGACAAAGTACAACACCCACCCTCGAACTTCGCGAAAAGCGCGTTTTTTGCGCCTCTTTGGAATAACTCTGTGAATTTTAGGGTTTCGGAGGTAAAGAAAATATTGCTAGAATCGTCTCATCAAGATCTATAAGATGGTATCAAATTTTCATTGATGTCTCAAACTACAATACCCACCCTAATTCTCGTAAAAAAAGACGCGGAAGACGCGGAAGCGCGTCTTTTTCTTCTTTTCGTCATAACTTCGTTGCTAGCGGACTAAAGTGCATAGAAAGTTATATCAATCGACTCAAGACGTCGAGACGAACACAATGATCGAATTTTCAATGTTCGAGTGATAAATTTGTCATCCTTCATTTGCTGAAGTACCTTAGGCGAGTCATAAGCGGGCGAGTCTCAGCTAATTGCGCTGAGTTATTAACGAGCAGTGTACTGTATGGCGCCGTTTACGCACCAAAGCCAAGCCTGATATATATCGGAATCTTACAAGAATTCAAATAGAACCATCTCTAACTCAAAACTCAAAACGATTCTATAGAAACTCCATTCAGAGTACTTCAAAGCAATGGAGTACTCGCCCTAATTTTCTCAGAGAAGTCACGAAAGTCGAAAGTATCTTTCGCGAATCCTAATTGATTCCAGTTTTTGGAGAATCTGAATCCGTTTTAAATTCCGAAAAATCTGAATTCGATTGAAGTTTATTTCTGATATTGAAATCTAGAGCATTCTCCAAATACCGAAAATTTTAAATTTATTTCAATTTTTTAAAATTTACAATTTATTGAAAAACCTAACTCATCATGGAATTCTCTAATTTATGAAATAACGGAAAATTCCGAATCATTTCAAGTGAAAAAATTTGAATTTAATCCAAATTGTAAACAACATGAATTCATTTCAAATTATTTCTGATATTGAACACACGATTTTTTTTCAAGTTTTAGAAATTCAGAATTTATTTCATGTTTTGAACTTTCGAATTGTTGTTTCTGAGAATTTCTAATTTATTCCAACTCTTGCATAATATGAATTTAAGTCAGAATTTGAAAAATCTGAATTTCACTCAAGTTGAATTCTAATTTTGGAATACCAAATTTTCAGAAGTTATAAAAAAATCCTAAGGTACTCCAAGTTTGAATTTTTTTATTTATTTCAGTCTTCGGAAAATCTTAACTTAATTCAATTTTTGAAATTTTTTATCTGACTCGAATTTTTGAGTTTTTCTCAAATTTTGGACTCAATAAATATTTTGAAAGTTGGGGCTTTGCTGAGAATTTCAAGTATTTACATTTCTTATTAAAATCAGGCATTCTGACGCAAAACAGAGCCCGATTGACATGAACTGCAGACAGGGAGTGTCTACAGATCCGATAAGGTCAATTAGAGGTTTCCTGAGGGGCCTACTTCACACCTAGAAAGCCACTTCATCAAATATTAATTTGAATGCAGGTCAGTGTAGGAGGAACGACGGAGTGCCTCATTCACTAGAGCTTGCATTTAGCTTGGTCCAAACTGCTCGTTCTATACTCCCCGAAGTGTTGGTTACTATCACAACAATACGCATTCTCTCCATGGAATTGCTTCTGAGCAATGCTTCTCCCAGATGCACTGATTTTCCAATTCATTAGAGTTTTCATGTTTCCATGTACATATGAAACCTTTTCCTGATCAGCAATATTATATGTTCCCTTTTACAAAGGAAATCAAAATGCAGGGTGGGTGTATCATTTCTGTCTTTCTCAATTTTATGAAAGCGGAGATTTATGATGTTGATGCTTTTTGTGAGAAAAAATCAAGAAAATTCGAGTTCGAATTTGTTTCAATTTTTTAACAAAGCTTATTTATCTCAGTTTTTACTGTAATTTCAATTTTCGGAAAATTTAAATATAGTTCGAGTTAGCTTCTAATTTATTTCATTTTAAGGAAAATGTTCATTTAATTGAAATTTGGGAATTATTAGTTTGATTAGATTTTTCGAATTGCAATAAAATTTCAAACCTAATTCAAATTTTGATAATTGAGGCTTTGTCGATAAGCCTCAGTATTGGCCTTCTCTTTCCGAATCGAGGATTTTAACACAGTACAGGAATTCGGCCCACCACGCCTAGCGTCAGATCCTGGGCCCCTCAAATGTGGTGGAATTGGTGGCCGCGCTACTCCTCAGCTGGGCACCTAGCCACCCACAGCACCAATCGATCGCCACAGAGACCAACCAATGGCGAGGATCAAGTGATCACGTCCAATATGAATTCTTCATATTGGTTACATATAGAAAAGAGTTTGAACTGAGTATTAGAAGAATCTGAATTTTATTCATTTTTTTTCTGACTTTAAAATCCTTTTTTTTTCAATTTTAAATCTTCAACTTTTTTTCAAATTTTTCAACATTTTTTCTCGAAAACTCGACTTTCAGATAGGAATTCCGCGAGAATCAGCTGATTTTTGATAAAAACTTTGAAAACTCTGTCGTTCTCCAAAATTTTCAAAAAAAAATGAATGAAAATTTTGAAAATTATTCACAAATTTGCATAGAACTTCAGACGCGTCAGTTTCATTTAACTCGGACAAAAATAACATTCTTCATCAATTTTTTCGAATTCTTCTACATTTTTTTGCTCCCGAAAACTCTCAACAGTCAGATGGGAATTCCACGAGAATCAGCTGTTTCTCATAAAAACCCTGAAAATGCGCAGTTGCAAGGGTTTTTTATTTTCTTGCTCCGGAAAAGTCATACATGAGTTCCCGTAAATTTAAAATAAAAAAAAGTTGTAGTGGTCTCTTCATTTTTTTAAAGAAATTTCAAAAGTTTGGATGGAATGATTTTTTTGCAGTCCCTAACCTTAGCATTGTAGTTAGGTTGGTCTCTGTGGCGATCGATTGGTGCTGTGGGTGGCGAGATGGCCCAGCTGAGGAGTAGCGCGGCCACCAATTCCACCACATTTGAGGGGCCCAGGATCTGACGCTAGGCGTGGTGGGCCGAATTCCTGTACTGTGTTAAAATCCTCGATTCGGAAAGAGAAGGCCAATACTGAGGCTTATCGGCAAAGCCTCAATTATCAAAATTTGAATTAGGTTTGAAATTTCATTGAAATTCGAAAATTGTTATCAAACTAATAATTCCCAAATTTGAATTAAGTTTTTCTGTAAAATGAACTAAATTGAAAATTTTCATAAATTAGAATAAAAGAAAAAAACACAAAAAATCAAACCATTTTAGTCAAATTGAAATTTGAAATTGAAAAAAAAGGATTTTTAAAGTCAGAAAAAAATGAATAAAATTCAGAATCTTCTAATACTCAGTTCAAACTCTTTTCTATATGTAACCAATATGAGGAATTCATATTGGACGTGATCACTTGATCCTCGCCATTGGTTGGTCTCTGTGGCGATCGATTGGTGCTGTGGGTGGCTAGGTGCCCCAGCTGAGGAGTAGCGCGGCCACCAATTCCACCACATTTGAGGGGCCCAGGATCTGACGCTAGGCGTGGTGGGCCGAATTCCTGTACTGTGTTAAAATCCTCGATTCGGAAAGAGAAGGCCAATACTGAGGCTTATCGACAAAGCCTCAATTATCAAAATTTGAATTAGGTTTGAAATTTCATTTAAATTCGAAAAATGTAATTAAACTAATAATTCCCAAAAAAAGTAAATGAACATTTTCCTTAAAATGAAATAAATTAGAAGCTAACTCGAACTATATTTAAATTTTCCGAAAATTGAAATTACAGTAAAAACTGAGATAAATAAGCTTTGTTAAAAAATTGAAACAAATTCGAACTCGAATTTTCTTGATTTTTTCTCACAAAAAGCATCAACATCATAAATCTCCGCTTTCATAAAATTGAGAAAGACAGAAATGATACACCCACTCTGCAATTTGATTTCCTTTGTAAAAGGGAACATATAATATTGCTGATCAGGAAAAGGTTTCATATGTACATGGAAACATGAAAACTCTAATGAATTGGAAAATCAGTGCATCTGGGAGAAGCATTGCTCAGAAGCAATTCCATGGAGAGAATGCGTATTGTTGTGATAGTAACCAACACTTCGGGGAGTATAGAACGAGCAGTTTGGACCAAGCTAAATGCAAGCTCTAGTGAATGAGGCACTCCGTCGTTCCTCCTACACTGACCTGCATTCAAATTAATATTTGATGAAGTGGCTTTCTAGGTGTGAAGTAGGCCCCTCAGGAAACCTCTAATTGACCTTATCGGATCTGTAGACACTCCCTGTCTGCAGTTCATGTCAATCGGGCTCTGTGTTGCGTCAGAATGCCTGATTTTAATAAGAAATGTAAATACTTGAAATTCTCAGCAAAGCCCCAACTTTCAAAATATTTATTGAGTCCAAAATTTGAGTAAAACTCAAAAATTCGGGTCAGATAAAAAATTTCAAAAATTGAACCAAGTTTAGATTTTCCGAAAATTGAAATGAAATAAAAAAAATTAAAACTTAGAGTACCTTAGGATTTTTTTTATAACTTCTGAAAATTTAGTATTCCAAAATCAGAAATCAACATTTCAATAAATTAGGTTTTTCAATAAATTAAAAATTTTAAAAAATTGAAATAAGTTAGAAATTTTCGGTATTTGGAGAATGCTCTAGATTTCAATATCAGAAATAAACTTGAATCGAATTCAGATTTTTTAGAATTTTAAACGGATTCAGATTCTCCAAAAACTGAAATCAATTAGAATTCGCGAAAGATACTTTCGACTTTCGTGACTTCTCTGAGAAAAAAGGGCGAGTTTTACATTGCTTTGAAGTACTTTGAAGTATGAGTTTCTACAGAATCATTTTGAGTTTCGAGTTAGAGATGGTTCTATTTGAATTGTTGTAAGATTCCGATATATATAAGGCTTGGCTTTGGTGCGTGAACGGCGCCATACAATACACTGCTCGTTAATAACTCAGCGCAATTAGCTGAGACTCGCCCGTTTATGGCTCGCCTTAGGTACTTCAGTAAATGAAGGATGACAAATTTATCACTCGAACATTGAAAATTCGATCATTGTGTTCGTCTCGACGTCTTGAGTCGATTGATATAATTTTCTATACACTTCAGTCCGCTAGCAACGAAGTTATGACGAAAAGACGAAAAAGACGCGCTTCCGCGTCTTCCGCGTCTTCTTTACAAGAATTAGGGTGGGTATTGTATACATTGCTTATTGATATTTTGCTCTTTCCATAGCACGTTTTGACTCATCAGGACGCTCAGCCATCACTTTCATTTTTTTTAGCAAAATAGCTATAATTAGGATATAGTTCAAGACATTAATGAATTTTTGACACCATCTTGTAGATCTTGATGAGACGATTCTAGCAATTTTGATGTTTTCGAATATTTAATGCCGTTTTATGGCATGATATATGATCACAAGTTATCCTGGTCATGTACTGCTATACTCATAACTTGTGATCATACAGTGCGGTCGGCTGCCAAGGGTAAAAAGGCGGCGGCGGCCGCTGTTTTCGTGCGGCGCTCAATTTAGGAAGTGTTTAACGCGTTCAACGACTTCCTCGGTTGTTTCTGTTCGTGATAAATTCTTGAGGCAGCCCAACGATTCCACCAAAGAATTTTGAGAAATTTCAACTGGCTTGAAATTTTTCGAAAAATTGAACTGGGAGAGTGGCGAGTCTTCAGATGCTCATAAACAATTCCAAAACAACGTTATATCGTTAGTGAGAAATGTATGTGGTGCAAAATATTCAGTATCTCAAAAGTAAGATGTTTTTTTTTCAAAAAAACTCCGAGTTGAAAAAAAAAACTCTGGATAAAAGTTACAATACAGCGCTATGCAGCCCGATTGAAATTAATTTTGGGCTCAGACAGGCCTATGCTCAACACGTTACACGCACAACAAGAATTTTCGCTAAGGGTTCGCCGATCTAACTATGTTAGTTTTGAACCGATTGGGCTCAAATTTTGTCAGCACTTGTCTCCTGGACCCTCTCACCTATACCCCGACGGAAATCTCTGGAGAATTTGTTTAATAGGTTTTATTAACTACTTTACAGAATTCGAAGTGATCACAAGTCCCGTGCAAAACCAAACCTCTCCAGCCGCTTCGCGGCTGGAGCGATACGCGCAGAATTTGCACCCTTATAGCCACGACACAAGAAAATGCGGGCTTAAGCTATCGTAGCTTAAACCCTTAAATTCGCGCTACATGGTATGGGGCAGCGTCTCAGGCCGCGCCCTCGGAGGCATCTAGCTACGCGTTGGCAGAGTACACTTGTTAGACAAGGTTCGCAGCATTTGGTGTTTTGCACACGTTGTGAATTCTCGAAAACGAGCGAATTCGAACCAAAATGATATTCAAAAACTGTGGACGAAACTGAAACAATTTTATGTTCTATTACCATTCTACATTATGAAAAAAGTCACTGCAAGTTGTTCAACTGCTTTTAAAGCGAAAGGAAATGAAAAAAAAACTGAAGGCGCAAAGTACATAGACGGGACGAAAATTCTCAGCTGTTTGGGCTGCGTCGGAACTCGTCCGCGCCGTCATTTTCACACCCAACAAACCTCGCGCCGACCCGGGGTTTCCCTCTCCTTCCAAAATCAGGAGAGTTAAGGGCCTTGGTTAGTGCGATTTACACACAAAGTTAGTTTTCCAAATAGAGATAAAACCTGAGTTTCAGAGATCTGAGAAACCGCGACCTCAGAAGAGTCCTGACGTAATCTTTAGGCAGGCTGATCGCGGGCTTCGGCTCGTGAATTGAAATGCGTGTACGTGGTTTGCGTACCGTACACTTGGGCTAAGTGCCCTCCCCCATCCAGCGCTTATGCATACGAGGCAGGACACCCTTGCTTGAATTTGACTTGGCAGCACTAGCTCTCAGAATTCTTTACTTTGTTCTTATTCTACTCGTTGGACATGTGCTACGAAATGACCGCTATTTAGAGCCAGGGTTTGCTATAGAAACGATTGTTGTGCTATCCTCATAAGATAGATCTGGCCATAGCGAAATTGAAAATAAGTGAAGAGTCGGAGAAATATGCTCGGAACAAGTTACTGCTGGGTGCCGCCCCTAATTTACGAGAATGGTATGAATGCTCGTTTCGACGTTTCTTGTCTTGCTTCTGAAATATAGTTGCTGACCACTGCGAGAGTTTACTGAATACGTTAGGAGAAAACAATAAAAGACGATTGAACAAACAGTTATAGAAATCTCATTACACAGTATGGACGGACCAGCACCCATCAACTGTCTTTTCTAACCCGTTTTTGTGTGTTTTTCTTGCAACTTAGCACTTACAGTACCGAGCACATTTTTTGCAAAAAAAAGCGTTTCGCGGCGTTTTTTCTGCGCTCACAAAGCGCCGCAAAACGCTTCAAACGTTTACTTTTTTTTCAAAACTGACAAAATGAGTTTTTCAGGTAGTTTTCGTGTTCTTCTCACAAGGGAGCCATAATCGCTCCAGCCGCGAAGCGGCTGGAGAGGTTTGGTTTTGCCTGGCACTTGTGATCACTTAGATTTTGGTAAAGTAGTTAATAAAACCTGTAAAACAAATTTTCTAGAGATTTCCTTCTGGATATAAGTGAGAGAGTATAGAAGACACCCGCTGACAAAATTTGAGCCAAATCGATTGAAAATTAACAAAGTTAGATCGGCGGAAGCTTAGCTAAAATTCGCGTTTTTTCTTGTAACGCGTCCCTCGTGTCCTGTTCCTCGTCCCTCGTTCCTCGTCCCTCGTTCCTCGTCCCTCGTTCCTCGTTCCTGCCACTAGCCACTGCCAGTGGTCGCAGGCTATCAGTACATAGGGCATCTGATGACGTCATCAGGATGTCATGTAAAGTACATAGGGCATCTGATGACGTCATCAGGGTGTCATGTAAAGTACATAGGGCATCTGATGACGTCATCAGGGTGTCATGTAAAGTACATAGGGCATCTGATGACGTCATCAGGGTGTCATGTAAAGTACATAGGCATCTGATGACGTCATCAGGGTGTCATGTAAAGTACATAGGGCATCTGATGACGTCATCAGGGTGTCATGTAAAGTACATAGGGCATCTGATGACGTCATCAGGGTGTCATGTAAAGTACATAAGGCATCTGATGACGTCATCAGGGTGTCATGTAAAGTACATAGGGCATCTGATGACGTCATCAGGATGTCATGTAAAGTACATAGGGCATCTGATGACGTCATCAGGGTGTCATGTAAAGTACATAGGGCATCTGATGACGTCATCAGGGTGTCATGTAAAGTACATAGGGCATCTGATGACGTCATCAGGGTGTCATGTAAAGTACATAGGGCATCTGATGACGTCATCAGGGTGTCATGTAAAGTACATAGGGCATCTGATGACGTCATCAGGATGTCATGTAAAGTACATAAGGCATCTGATGACGTCATCAGGGTGTCATGTAAAGTACATAAGGCATCTGATGACGTCATCAGGGTGTCATGTAAAGTACATAGGGCATCTGATGACGTCATCAGGGTGTCATGTAAAGTACATAGGGCATCTGATGACGTCATCAGGGTGTCATGTAAAGTACATAGGGCATCTGATGACGTCATCAGGGTGTCATGTAAAGTACATAGGCATCTGATGACGTCATCAGGGTGTCATGTAAAGTACATAGGGCATCTGATGACGTCATCAGGGTGTCACGTAAAGTACATAGGGCATCTGATGACGTCATCAGGGTGTCATGTAAAGTACATAGGGCATCTGATGACGTCATCAGGGTGTCATGTAAAGTACATAGGGCATCTGATGACGTCATCAGGGTGTCATGTAAAGTACATAGGGCATCTGATGACGTCATCAGGGTGTCATGTAAAGTACATAGGGCATCTGATGACGTCATCAGGATGTCATGTAAAGTACATAGGGCATCTGATGACGTCATCAGGGTGTCATGTAAAGTACATAGGGCATCTGATGACGTCATCAGGGTGTCATGTAAAGTACATAGGGCATCTGATGACGTCATCAGGGTGTCATGTAAAGTACATAGGGCATCTGATGACGTCATCAGGGTGTCATGTAAAGTACATAGGGCATCTGATGACGTCATCAGGGTGTCATGTAAAGTACATAAGGCATCTGATGACGTCATCAGGGTGTCATGTAAAGTACATAGGGCATCTGATGACGTCATCAGGGTGTCATGTAAAGTACATAAGGCATCTGATGACGTCATCAGGGTGTCATGTAAAGTACATAGGGCATCTGATGACGTCATCAGGGTGTCATGTAAAGTACATAGGGCATCTGATGACGTCATCAGGGTGTCATGTAAAGTACATAGGGCATCTGATGACGTCATCAGGGTGTCATGTAAAGTACATAAGGCATCTGATGACGTCATCAGGGTGTCATGTAAAGTACATAGGGCATCTGATGACGTCATCAGGGTGTCATGAAAAGTACATAGGGCATCTGATGACGTCATCAGGATGTCATGTAAAGTACATAGGGCATCTGATGACGTCATCAGGGTGTCATGTAAAGTACATAGGGCATCTGATGACGTCATCAGGGTGTCATGTAAAGTACATAGGGCATCTGATGACGTCATCAGGGTGTCATGTAAAGTACATAGGGCATCTGATGACGTCATCAGGGTGTCATGTAAAGTACATAGGGCATCTGATGACGTCATCAGGGTGTCATGTAAAGTACATAGGGCATCTGATGACGTCATCAGGGTGTCATGTAAAGTACATAGGGCATCTGATGACGTCATCAGGTGTCATGTAAAAACATAAGGCATCTGATGACGTCATCAGGGTGTCATGTAAAGTACATAGGGCATCTGATTACGTCATCAGGGTGTCATGTAAAGTACATAGGGCATCTGATGACGTCATCAGGGTGTCATGTAAAGTACATAGGGCATCTGATGACGTCATCAGGGTGTCATGTAAAGTACATAGGGCATCTGATGACGTCATCAGGGTGTCATGTAAAGTACATAGGGCATCTGATGACGTCATCAGGGTGTCATGTAAAGTACATAGGGCATCTGATGACGTCATCAGGGTGTCATGTAAAGTACATAGGGCATCTGATGACGTCATCAGGATGTCATGTAAAGTACATAGGGCATCTGATGACGTCATCAGGGTGTCATGTAAAGTACATAGGGCATCTGATGACGTCATCAGGGTGTCATGTAAAGTACATAGGCATCTGATGACGTCATCAGGTGTCATGTAAAGTACATAGGGCATCTGATGACGTCATCAGGGTGTCATGTAAAGTACATAGGGCATCTGATGACGTCATCAGGGTGTCATGTAAAGTACATAAGGCATCTGATGACGTCATCAGGGTGTCATGTAAAGTACATAGGGCATCTGATGACGTCATCAGGGTGTCATGTAAAGTACATAGGGCATCTGATGACGTCATCAGGGTGTCATGTAAAGTACATAGGGCATCTGATGACGTCATCAGGGTGTCATGTAAAGTACATAGGGCATCTGATGACGTCATCAGGGTGTCATGTAAAGTACATAGGGCATCTGATGACGTCATCAGGATGTCATGTAAAGTACATAGGGCATCTGATGACGTCATCAGGGTCATGTAAAGTACATAGGGCATCTGATGACGTCATCAGGGTGTCATGTAAAGTACATAGGGCATCTGATGACGTCATCAGGGTGTCATGTAAAGTACATAGGGCATCTAATGACGTCATCAGGGTGTCATGTAAAGTACATAGGGCATCTGATGACGTCATCAGGGTGTCATGCAAAGTACATAGGGCATCTGATGACGTCATCAGGGTGTCATGTAAAGTACATAGGGCATCTGATGACGTCATCAGAATTTCACGTAAAGTACACAGGGCATCTGATGACGTCATCAGAACGTCGTGCCAAGTGCATAAAGCATCTGGTGACGTCATCAGGACGTCGTGCCAAGGTGGTGCCAAGTGCATAGGGCATTTTCTGACATCATCAGGACGTCGTGGAAAGTGAGTAGCGCTTCATTTTAGCGTGCGCAACAAGTTTGTTGCTTACTGATTATTATAGCAATCCATGCTATTCGAAAATTAATGAAAAATTTTCAGGGAGATTTCTTCGTAATATCAATAAAAAGAGAACAATTCTATCAAAAAGGGGTCTTCCAAGCAAAGAGGTTTGGTTGGCGTCAGAAACGTTCCAACAAAAAGGGAACAATAGGTAAGTTGAATGAGGAGAGTCTACAAAAGTGAACAATAGTTTCTGAGACTGATTTTCCTGCCCGATACTTCTTAACAGCAGAAACAAACCGTTGTGGTACTTCACAAGGAAGAGTTCAATGGTTTCCAAGAATGGACTTCTATTCGTTGACGAGATTATTTTAAAAAATATTCTCATTAGATGTTGCACTTTGGTTTCGCTTCTCGTAGCAGCTGGAGCTAACCGTCCGTCTGTGTTTTTGGCATCATCTTCTATTCTGATGGTAAGTATTAGGTTTACATGCACATACTTTTTAACGGTTTTCGTGTAGTCAAGACGAGTTTTGGAACCACAGAGTGCTTCCGTGTAAAACACCGCAACGGTTTGTTTTTGCTATTAAGAAGCATCGGCCAGGAAAATCAGTCTCAGAAACTATTGTTCACTTTTTGTAGACTCTCCTCATTCAACTTACCTATTGTTCCCTTTTTGTTGGAACGTTTCTGACGCCAACCAAACCTCTTTTGCTTGGAAGACCCCTTTTTGATAGAATAAGTCATAGTGACCATTCCAAAAGAAATGTGCCTTTCTAGAATCATTTTCGTACGAAAAGTCCGAATATGCCAATCGCAGCTGCCTAGACCCACTCTGAAAAAAGTTATAGGCATTTTTCTCTGATTTTCGTAGCTATTGAACCCTCCAAAAAGCGCATTATTTTTTACGAAAACTCGAAAAAAAACTTCATAATCGTGTTTAGCGCCCAAAACTACCCCAAAAAGTTAAGGTGAAGGAACATTTTACAAACTTTGCGCAGACTAACAGCGTTTTGAACTTGTACGGATTTTCGGTTGAGCGTTTATTTATACCAATTAAAGGGCTCTCAAAGCGTTTTAAAAAAATTTTCCAGATTTGACTGAAATTTCGCTCTGGGACGTTATTCGGGGTGCTGATCACCAATCTGAGGTTCATTTATCGATCTTCCGAAGTTTTCGACTGTATTCGTTTACAGATTCCCATCGGGGGAGAGTTTGATGGCAAGTCGCGACTTTTGACGATTTCCGGAGTGCTACTATAGAATATGCTCAAATTATTTCTGTGGGGGTTATTTGGAGTGCTGAAGACGAATCTGATGTCGGTTTATCGGTTTTGGCAGCTTACGGTAGATCACGGTGGGTATACGGTAGTTTGGTCAAAGTCTCAGATTTGTCGCAAAGTTTCTATGTGGGGGTTATTTGGGGTGCTGAATACGAATTTGATGTCCGTTTGTCGATTATCAGATTATTTAGGTGAGTTTTGCCTCCTAAATGGCATGTTACATAACGTAACCTACAGTAAACCTTAAAGGCAGTGTTCACGATAAATCTCGTTCTCGAGGTTTCGGTGTAAAACACTAAGTTAGCAGGTGCTGTAGAGGGTAGGGTCGAAGAAAGCAACGAAAACTGGCCAGAAATAAATACAAACGGCTTTGAAGGCTCTTCCGGAGCGCCTACCTATCCCGGTCCGCCCCCCAGTCGGACGAGCTTGTGGCGCCGCACACGTTTCGATGGCAAGTTGCACAGAAACTCTGCCGCAGTTAGCATTATCGATTCGCGCAGATTTCGGGATTAGCGCGCGCTTGCCGAAATCGGCAGGGCCCATGATTCTCGTCCACGCCCTGAATTGAGAAACCGTTATTTTGACTTATTCTGGACGTTTTTCTTCCCTGTCTCTTCACTATTAGTTACCCACGACCAAACAATCCTATTTTTGGGTCGAACTCGAGTGCGATATTCATCGTGAACACTGCCTTTAAAACTTGGGCAAGCAAACCCCAGATTCGTGTTCAGCACCCCAGATTACCCCTACGTACATGTTTTTAGCAAAATCCGGAGAAAAATTTAAAAACACCCTAGAAATTTCATGGGGGGTACCCTTACCTTGCCGCGAAGCTTTAAAAACGCTCATAACTTTTTTCACAGTGGGTCTAGGCAGCTGCGATGGGCATATTCGGCCTTTAGTTCGAAAATAGCTCTAGAAAACTACACATGGCACCGCTGTCGCCCTGTGAGCTACCGGAGAGCGGGCGACGCTCTCGGCCGGGAAATAGTACTGTATGTAATAGTGAAAGAAAGAAGGTCTTTTTGAATCCGGGATCCTGTTAAAAAAAGTGTATTTCCTTCTAAAAATTCAGATCGACCGCACGTCAAAACATGAGAAGTTTCTGCTGTCATGACCGTCTGATCAGTTCATAACGAGGGATTTTGTGGTGCAAATATGCATTTTCTGATGCACTTGTAGAGTTGGATGTATTATTTTGTACACTACCATATGAGACTGAACGAATGCAATCCAGAAATGACTTTAGAATGGGAATTGGACGACTTCGAAGCACGTTATTTCGATGCGGCACTTTGTGAGCGCAAAAAACGCCGCAAAACGCTTTTTTTTTTGCAAAAAACCTGTGAGGTACTGCACTTTCACTTTTATGATGGCCAGATCTACATTCTCATGTAGAGATCTCATTAATCGTTTTTCTCGCAAGCGCTGGCTTTAGGAATGGAAATGGTGATTTGCAGGGCTATCGAATCGCGACTGATGCCCCTACATATGTATGGTCAGCAAACCAACGCTGGAATACACCATAGTTTTCTTAACATGTTCAGATGTACTCGAAGCCGAGAAGCCATTGAAGCTCGTAGCAACGAATGCGTGTCAACATAGATGTAGTGATTCCTCCGCTGATTAATATTCCTATTCGGAGGATAGAAATACACGTTCAGTAGTGAGCCTCGCATGGTTTCGTCTCGCTATACGTTTACCAGTAATCATCTATCGTTATGTTTGTCTTGGATGTTCATCTTTGTATGAATGAAATGACTACAATACCGCCACTATCCAAGGGTAAAAAATGCGCGAAATGGGCAAAGTGGGCGACGAAAGCGTCTTTCGATCACACCTCGCCTCAAAGTACTCCGTTTTCAGTACCGAAAAGACCAAAATGATCATCGTGCCACAATCTATCTAACTGTATAATTAGGTTCCTGGCATAAGTAAAGATTTGGCATGACCATTTTCTTGAAAAATTAGAAATATACTCAGTTAAAAGGGAAAGAAAAATGAAAAAAGGTTTTGAAATATCCCTGAGAACGATTTGGCGTAAATTAATTAGATTTTTGGGAAATGTAGTGAAATAGTTGAAAGTATGATTTGGCAGCTGAGTTTGAACTAAATATTAATGAGAGTTGTGCAAAAGGAGAGATCGTATTGTATGAGCTTATCCGTAGAACATATCAAAGCAAAATCACGTGTGATAAGGCAAGCAGTAAAAGCTCGTTCGGAAGATGTAATGCCGCGGTCTTCACGTATTGAAGTGAAGTAAAACCTACTGTTTGTTCCATATCACGCGTGATTTTGCATTGATATGTTCTACGGATAAGTTCATACAATGCGATCTCTCGTTTTGCACAACTTTCATTAATATTTGGTTCAAACTCAGCTGCCAAATCATGCTTTCAACTATTTCACTACATTTCCCAAAAATCAAAATATTTTACGCCAAATCGTTCTCAGGAATATTTCAAAACCTTTTTTCATTTTTCTTTACCTTCCCCTTTTAACTGAGTATATTTCTCATTTTTCGAAAAAATAACCATGCCAAACCTTTATTTTGCCAGGAACCTAAATTTCCAGGAGTTCACCCCTGGATAGCCTTCACATACAACAAAATCAACATATCAAATTATAAAACTAATCAAAGACCACCCGCATCGCTTCATTTCTAAAAACAAACCCACCGATTTTCGTCCCTCCCGCTCTGCCATAGCGATGTCTCTGGAGCATTCATACTTCACTGGCGGAGCAGGAGGCGCGGGAGGTCGAAATTTCATCCATACTCACCTCTTCGTCCGAGATATATATCTCTGCCGCTGGGGTCGGGCTGCGCCGACCCATATGCCGGTTTTGCCGGCATCTTGGGTATAAGGCTAATAAATCGGTGCTTTCTTTCTTCCTGCGCCGGCCCATAAGCTGGCTTAGGCGGCAACACTTTAACCATCGGAAATCACAAAGCATTCCAAACCTTGCAACACAGGTTTACCTCCTAATCTGTACCGTGACACACCGATCGTTCTTCGGTTTTATAGGGTCGTGATGTGGCTTTTGATTTATTTTAAATTCTGTCATGATAAGGAGAACCGCTGTTTGGTATTTACCAAACGTTTTCATGGTCAACCGGCACCCTGCTAATTTTATTGCCTAATGAAGAAGATTGATGTTTGTGTTTCAAGGATGCAGATTTTGTTTAACTCTTATGTTCATTGTATAGGGGTGTGTATACAAGTCTGTTGGTACCTGCTCGTTGGTGCCCCTGCTTCTACTGAACCCAGCAGACGTTTGAGTGTACACAGGGAACGTTCGAGCGATATAGCGTGCACAACTATATCGCGAAAGTATCCCGCACATTGCATAAAGGTGTCGCCGTCCGGCACACTAAGGCCTCTGGTCCATAACACCTTAGGATCCGTACCTAGGGAGTCATGGAGTCTTTGGCCACAAGCCACAATTTCGCCACCCTGAACTGTCGATCGCTGTCGAGTGATATCCAAAAAACTGCGCTATCCAGACTTCTGAGCTATTTCCATGCACCGTTTGCTGCTTTGCAGGAAACCCGCCTCAAGGATAGACCCGTCATCAGCGTCGGAGAGTACACCATCTACTGCGGTAACGCTGACGATAGGAGAGTGGGAGGCTGTGCAATAGCTGTAAGGAAGGATTTCAATGGTATGGTCAAGGAGTTCGGCTCAACGTCGTGTCGGAATGCATTCGTACGACTGCGGGATCACATAGGATTCAATCTGTGGATAGTGAGTGCTCATGCGCCCACTGAAACCGCCGAAGACAATTCGAAGGATGCGTTTTATGAGGAACTCAATACGTTGCTGGCCAGGATACCTTGTCAACATGCTGTTGTCGTGGGGATTGACGCAAATGCGAAGATGGGACTTGATCAGGAATCCGAAGTACTCGGTAAATGGTTCTACCCAGTGGAGCAAACATCGGACAATGGCTACCGCCTTGTCGACTTTTGTGAACGCAGTGGTCTGATTATTGCATCGACATTCAAGAGGAATCATCGCCGCCATCAGCTTACGTGGCAGGGACCAACCCGGCTATCTCCAGAAGAGCAGCGGAAGCGAAAGATGACAACTTTGAAACTACAGCTTGACTATGTCCTGACGAGGAATATTCCAGTATCGGACATTCGAAGATCTAGAGCTGTGTGGGATGTCGCATTCGATTAGGATCACCGTCCTGTTCTGTTGAACTTCACTGCGAGGATTCATAAGAGGAAGCGAGGGGCTCAGCCTCTCCAGAGGATTGACATGACAAGTCTCAGAGATGAAGAGTGCAGAAGGAATTTCCGACAACGCGTTTCTATTCACATCGGAGTACGGACTAAGAAGAAACTTTGCGACGCGGATTCTTTTGTCAAGTGCATCCAGGACGCTTCGAAAGAGGCACTCCCGGTTTTACAGCCTAAGAAGAAGTTCGCCTACGTCTCAGAAGAAACAACATCTACCTACAACAGAGTATGTGCTCTCCGAACTGCAGGAAACTTCGTGGAGGAGAAGCGTCTGAGGAGGAAGTTGCGTCGGCAGCTTCAAAGTGACCGCGAACGAGAGTGGACGTGTAGAGCTAAGGAGTTCGAGAAGGCTTAGGAGGAGAAGAATTCGAGGAAAGCCTACACTTTGTTACGACAGTATAGCAGCAAGATGAAGAGATGTTCTCCTGTCTTGAACACTACCAATGGAGTTGCAGTTGGTGATGCGACGCTGCCAATATGGAAGGATTACTTCAGTTCACTACTGAATCGTCTAGCGCCATCAGTACCTGAGCTCCCGCATGTTCAGAGAGCACATTACGATGTCAGTGAGGAACCGCCGACTGAGTCTGAAGTTTTGGATTGTCTCCGGAAAATGAAGAATGGAAAGGCAGGTGGAGATGACAACATCACTGCTGAAATGCTGAAAGCTCTTCCTCCGTCTGGGATTCGTGAAATGACCAACACCATCCGTGCCATATGGATGAGCGAAAGGATACCCGATTCGTGGAGACATGCGATCATCGTACCTCTTCACAAGAAGCTATCCGTCACGGATCCTAAGAACTACAGAGGAATCTCTCTACTTCGTGTCATGTACAAGGTTTTAGAACGTATCATTCTTGAGCGACTTATCAAACATCGTGAAGGAACGACCTGAGATGAGCAAGCCGGTTTTCGACCTGGAAGATCGACCATCGACCAAGTGTTCGTCGTGAGAAGAGTAATTGAATCGTGGCAGCGGTTTTCGAAGCCATTACAGCTTGCTTTTTTGGACTTTGAAGCCGCGTTCGACTCTCCTCATCGTGATCGATTGCTCAATGCTCTGCGAGCAGATGGAGTCCCGGAAAAGTATGTTCGGTTAATCGAGGACATGAACAAAGGAACAACAGCAGCAGTTCGTACACCTGTCGGATTTACGTCAGCTTTCGAGGTGAAAACAGGGCCAGTAGCAATCCCCCAATGTGGTGACTTTTAAGAGGCAGCCAACCTGAGGTCGGTGACGCCTAGATGCCTCCTATGGTTGCCACCCTAGAACGAGAACCATTCTTGAAGAGTAGCGTTGAATGCAAAACTCTCAATATCCGACGTATTTGATCCAGCACCGCACCATCCTACGAGACGGATGCCCAACACAGCGCCTTGGACCACTAGACCACATGTTCATGTGTGAGGGACTCTTTCTGTTTTTCTACATACACTCCCTCCACAGTTCTTCGTATTCATCGTAACTTTGATCGAACTAGCAGTAGTAGATATGGGTTTCGGGAGCGTGAAAATGTGTCTATCTTTAAGACTTAATAAGTTTTCAACCTTTGATGATGGGATTTCGGAATTTTTTGCGAAAATCATCAAAGCGAGAGAATGTTAGATTTAAAAAACGATTTTGAAATTTTTTTTGTTGGATGATCTCTTACCACTGAACCACGATACACAATACTTTGTAGTATGATTGTGGAGGAGTCGTGTTTTTGTCACAATGTACCGAAAAGGTCAAAGATTTTTTTTAAATTATGAACTATTCTTATCCTTAGTCTGTTTCACGCTTCCCAGTCAACATAGAAAGGAGTGAACTTGAAGTGAAAGAGGAAAACGAAATTTAGTTAAAAGCCGCACTTGAAAAAACTATTATACAGCATTTAGTAACTAGTACACGCGGATCACGTAAGTTTGATGCATTTTCTGGAAAACCAAACCGTATTTAAGCCATCTTTCCTAGATGGCTTTCTAAGCAAATCTGATTTTAATTGTGGTGAGCGAATATTGGAATAAAAAATTGAAAATGGTTGAATATGGCCACAGCAACTTCTAGGAATTGGAAGTTGAGCTTAGCATAGGACTAAAGCACGTGAAATCTATAAAGGAGACGTATTTATGACAGCTACGTACAATTTGACGTTAATCTCCCACTAATCTTCGCCAGGAATCATTGAAACATCAATAAAACCTTCGAACGTTCCGCCTGTCATTCCTATCAGCTGGTAGCGGAGCTGGATGGCCGCCAGCCGGCGGGTGCAATTTTTCCTTGCCCACCTAGACAGCGAGATAGGCCGCCGTGCTGTGCTGGGTGATAAGTGGGCAGCATACTGGTCGGATCGCAAGCGCTCCACTGCCCTTTCTTGGAGCGTACTTGCTTCAAAAATTCAGCACCATTGGACGTGCTCGACCCTATGACCGCGGTATCGACCCAGCTCCTCTTCCCTCCGCGCGCTATTTCACTTTCCTCTGCGCCGGTGAGCGAAGTCACCACCCGTTTCTTGCAGTCAGCCACCTCACAAAAGAACGCTCACTGCTCCCAGGTGGCTGACTGCAATGGTCATTAACTTGAGCGCCGCCTGTGCAATTCTATGCCGGCCCGTCCATATCGATAGCCAAGACGTGATTGACCCAGTCACCACGCAGTGACAGCCGGTTGCTGCCACCTTTCGGGGGGATTGCTACTGGCCCAGGAGTAAGGCAAGGAGCCGTTGCAGGACCTTTTCTTTTCAACTTCGCCGTTGATGACATCATGCGTAGAGTTGCAGAACAGTTTCCTGCGGATGTGATCCTAACACCATCAGGACGCTCCCTTGTCGACCTGGAGTACGCCGACGACATTGTGTTATTCGCTGAAAACAACGCAAAACTGCAAAGGATTGTGAACCTCGTTTCGAAGTATGCCGCAGCCTATGGACTTCGTCTTCGTCCCGACAAATGCAAGCAGATGTGGGTCTCTCAGAGGCCTTCAACTGGAGTTTGTGTGGACGGACAACGTATCGAACTGGTGGACGATTTCTGTTATTTGGGCTGTTTGCTGAAGAACGATGGTAGTTATGCAGCGGATATTCGGCAACGATGTGCGAAAGCTACGTCTGCATTCAATTCTCTAACCAAGTGTTTGTGGTCTACCACCATCGCGAAGGAAGTCAAGTTGCGCGTCTACCTATCCGCTATTCGCCCTATCATGATGTACGGATCGGAGACGTGGGCAGCACCGAAAACGCAGATGGAAAGGTTGGATTGCACGGAGAGGAAGCTTTTTAGGCGTTTGCTTGGATATTTCTGGCCGCGTGTATGCCATAACGAAGACCTTTACAATGAAATCGACGCAGTACATCAACGCTTGACACGAGGGAGGTGCCAGCATCTCCTAACGCCATCTCAAGCAGCAATGGAAAGTCGACTTCGACTGCTTGGGCATATACTAAGAAGAACGCCGGATCGTCTCGTACAACACGCTTTAAAAATGCTTCCAAATCCTGTCTGGAAACGGCCACCTGGGCGTAGGCGAAAGTTCTGGACGGATGTGGTTAAAGAGGATTTAAAGTCACTCGGCATCGAAAGACAGTTCAGGCGCGATGTTTCGTTTCGCAGGAAATGGAATAGTGACAGCTGGATGGAATGTGTTCAAATTGTGGCTGAAGACCGTGAAAAATGGACACGGCTGACTACTAGGACGGCACACCTCGGTGAAGATGCGGAATGACCGCGTCAGGCGAAAGCCAACCGATTAAGTCAAGTAAGTCAAGTTCATTGTATATAAACCCGATTCAGAAAAGTTAGTGCATATAAACAGCTAAGCAGTTGAAATGAGTGGTGAAGGGTAGGACTCCTAAAGAAGGGGGTGGTGTACGTTCTCTTCCAGACGCACATAGTGGTTCTGAAGTTCTGCGCTCTCTCCCTTGGATCTCACACGTTTTCTACGGCGTCCGGCGCTCCCTCAGTTGGCTCTCCCACACTTCCTACGGCGCACTCCCACTTTAATCCCGCACACTCCCTACAACGTTCGGCGCACTCCCACTAGTGTCCCGCACACTTTCTACGACGTCCGGCGCACTCCCACTCGGGTCCCACACGCTTTCTACGGCGTACGGCGCACTCCCACTCGGGTCCCGCACACTTTCTACGGCGTCCGGCGCACTCTACCTTGGGTCCCGCACACTTTCGACGGCGTCCGGCGCACTCGCATTTATGACCCACACATCCTCTACAGCGTCCGGCGCAACCTACTTTGGGTCCCGCACACTTTCTACGGCATCCTGCGCGCACCCACTTGAGTCCCGCAAATTTTCTACGGCGTCTGGCGCACCGCTGAGGTCCCGCACAATTTCGATGGCGTCCAACGCACTCCCTATTTGGGTCCCACAAACTTACTACGGCGTCCGGCGTACTATCACTGGGGTCCCGCACACTTTCTACGGCTTCTTGCGAACTCCCACTTAGGACCCACACACTTTTCACGGCGTTCTGCGCGCTCTTGGAGCCCGCACCCGTAAGGTCGCCCGCCCTGAGAGTCAAGCCGAATAAATGGTCAAACAAATACACAGAGAAACGCACACATACATACAGGCCATAAAACGGCCAAGTTCTCACCGTCGACTGCGGGCTACGCGCTGCGTGACCGCACGCGCTCGTAATAGGACAGGTTTTGGTCGCCGCGCGCGGCTCCGATCAACAGCTGTGGTGGGTTTTTTTTAAATTTATTCCCGAATCGAAATAGTAGTTTTCATAATCCTAACACATATGGAAACATCAACGAACATTACAAAAACCCCTAATCTAACGACAAACAAAAGAATACATTAAATAAACCCACCACAGCAGCTGATCGGCGCCGCGCGCGGCGACTAAAACTCGTTCTATTCCGAGCGCGTGCGGTCGCGCAGCGCGTAGTCAGCAGTCGACGGTCAGAATTTGGCCGTCTTATGGCCTGTAAATAAACTCTGATGCCGCCGTAGTGACCTGTTGATTTCGATTATCACCAGCAGCGGAGCGGTGGGCCTCGGTGAAATATAACTAGTGATAAGGAGGTTCCGACGAAAAAGCCACCGCTCCGCGCTGTGATAATCGAAATCAACAGGTCACTACGGCGGTACCAGAGTTTACATACATACACGCATACATACATACATACATACATACATACATACATACATACATACATACATACATACATACATACATACCTTACATACATACATACATACATACATACATACATACATACATACATACATACATACATACATACATACATACATACATACATACATACATACATACTAGCGAGACCTAGCGAAGTTTTCGCTCACAGAAACTTTTGCGTGAGCCAACTACCTGAGACGGATTAGTTAGTTAGAACGGTGGTGACTGACTTCCGTCTAACCGAAAGTTGCTGTACGTAGGTATGGACTCTCCTGAGCAGAGCAGGGTGCCGTACATTTACAGCAGGCCGTGGGGTATCACAATGTGGGATCAAAAAGCAAAACATAAGAAGCCAGCAGTAAATCGTCGGTTGCTACCGGCATAAAATTCACAACCCCTTCTGCACTTCCTTCCCTTACTCTGCCAATTCGAGACTTGATGCCGCAGCAAAAGACTTGATGCTCATGTACAAGTCGGCATGAAGTCTTAATTTGCCGCGCTAAATTCACTGTATGGGTGAATTTGCCGCTAGGAGAGGTGAGAATGAGGTGAATTTCCCGTGAAAATGGTGCGAACTGGCAGCGAGAGAGGTCCAATTTACCCCGAAAATGAGGTGAATTAACCTCGAAAAATGGGTGAATTTACCCCGAAAATTTCACGAATTTGAAGGTCCACAGCAAGGAAGCCCCCTTGTCCGCACCATGAGCGTAATCTTCACCGAGGTCTGCGGTGAGGAGCCACCCTCTGCGGACCCCGGCGTAGCTCGTCCCCCCGTCGTGAGGATACCCACTGTATCCTCCCAGCAACCAAAATTATGCTGGCCTCCGGAGAGTGACCCGAAGTCACCTTTCAGGGCCGGCAGCAGAATGCCGAATGAGGACTCTGGTGGGATGAGGCTGTTTTTATACCGGCGGTGCTCATAGTAAACACATTGAGACGTGATCACATTGAGACGTGATTATTCGTTCTATCATGTTTTCGCTGGGATGTTTTCATTTGTTTAGAAATTTCTGAGATGCCAGCAACGGCGGTCATTTCACCCTTTGCGCTGAGTGGTATACAGCCGCTCAACAACTGATATGCATTAACATGTTAGCGCAGGCGGTATTTTCACGCTTTGCGCTGA
>JAPDOI010000331.1:692500-725000 GCA_029168955.1 Aplectana chamaeleonis
AGCTTGTGATCGTGCGATTAACTTTTGCAGCGCGTGCTCCTGTGATGAAATTTTGCAGCACGTGCTGCTCTTTGAGCACGTGCCCCTGCGATGGAGTCTTTCGATGGCTGTGGTCACACGAGTTGAATGCATATTGCATTAAATGAGATAGCAGTCTTACCATAAAGCAGGGAAACATGGTCGTTTACTTAACGTGATCAAGATAAGCTCTTTATGCGGAGTCATGATGGGACGCTGTCGTAGGCAGCGTGAGTAAGCTGAGTTGTGACGACGTTCAAAATATGAAAGATGTTGCCCGTGAAACGAAAACCGTTAAAAAGAGTTAGATGTCACTGGAGCACAAAAGATCCCTGTGCACATCTGTGCCTTGAGACGGGAGACAGTTTTTGTTCTGGTTTAGTCCCACGAACTCCTCAGAAGACCGCCGCATTTTCTGTGTGTCGAATATGCATTCAACTCGAGTGACCACACCGATCGAAATTCTCTATCGCAGGGCACATGCAGCAGAATTTTAGCGCAGGAGAACCTGCTGCAAAACTTTACCGCAGGAGCACGTGATGCAAGGTAGTAAAGCGCTGATGTAGCAGTACACCGACACGCGATGGTGCCGGCACATCGAGCCCTCAACTGGGGCCGCTAGCGGTTGGACGAGACTTTCAGCAGCTCGGCGGGCGAAGTATCGTAAACTTGGGTGATTGAACCGGGGACGCTGCGAACATCTGAGCTGCGCCTCGAGAGTGCGTCGTATGCTTTCTTTCTTTCTTTGGAAAATCGTTTCGTCATCGAGTTGAATGTGTATCAGCCACCATAGGAGCACGTGATCCCCCAGCAGCAGGTTCCTCGACTGTGCTGGAAACCGCCTTGTCTTTGTGTTGTATTCATATTCGACACGTATTGAATGAGGCGGTCGCCCGAGTGGGTAAACCTGCCCCTAACGCGGTATGCGTTCTGGAGTTATACAATATTCGTATCAGCTTAAATAGCGATATCACTACCAGCACTAAATTAGTGAGAACATACTAGGCTTGTTCGAACATGTTTGCAAGTTCTAACCAGTTGAGAAAGCCGGATTGAGTGCTGAATCGGTAAAACATGAGAAGTGGTTGCACAAGTCAGACTAATGAAGTTCGGTGGCCCTGCGCACAAGCCAGACATGAGGACACTCCTAGATTTCTTAGTTGCCCCTCCAGAAATATCTAATTTAGCGAGACAGGCTTGTGTGAAAATAACAGAGTTTCGAAGCAAAGCTCGTACTGTATGAATTCAGTCGAAGTATGATAATGACCAATCAAATTAGTTGGCTGTGCTCGAAGATTGCTGTTTATCCCTTCACCATTACTCAAAAATAGTCCGACAGATCTCTTATTGCTGTCCGTCCATCTTTTTATTCTTTATATCCGCTTATTCTTGCCTGTTAATGCTCCTCATATAGCTCTTCAATACTTGCCCATTCTAGCTTTCCTTCCACACGAGTGCCTCTCGATTACGAGTTACTTCATATCGAGCAACGTCGAGTGGTTAAAAGTCATCGCAGATTATAGAATTTTTCGGCACAGGTGCTCTCTTTGGACACTCAACATACATTCTTACACTCCCTATCCTATTCCCTCTTTATCTGTCTGATAATGGTGATTTAGTGACAGTGCTCACGACAAATTTCTTTCCTTACTTTCCTCTTCAAAGGCAGCATACACGCTCGTAATCGTGACTGAGATAACTACGGAAATAGAGTGGTATGGCCCAGATTACAACGCCCATGTATTTTGAAGCATCAAAAACGACCTATAAGGCCGCTACATGAGTTAGAAGTTGGTCCCGCCCTCTATTTTCACACCCCCTGTATTTGCTCTTTTCCTGCAACGCAAGGTTGCAGGGTCATATTCACCGTCGGTATTGTTGGTAGATTGCCTAACAAGTGAACCACACACGTCACTGACGGCGAAGATGGCCCAACAACCCTGCGTTGGAGGAAAAGGGCAAATACAGGGGGCGTGAAAATAGAGGGCGGGGCCAACTTCTGACTCATGTGGGTCGTTTTTGACACTTCAAAATGCGTAAGCATTATGCTGTAAGCCATACGGTTCGATTCACATTGATATTCCAACGACGTTTACGACCGTGTATGCTGCTTCTAAAGAAATGCGTAGATCACCATGTGTCACTAACAATAAGAGCACGAAGAAACGGCAAAAAACGAACTGAAGCGCTTTTTTCAGTGAAATAACTTTCTGACCCGGACTAGTTTTTCTGCTGTATGTAAAAGTTCTTATGCGTTGCGAATGGTGGAAAGTGGGTCAGCCTTAATTGGAACAACGTATTATGCAAAACAGAATTGGCTACGGTCCATAGGAAAGGGTGGAGCAACAAAGAGTTGAAAATTTCAAAGGACGGATGCAAAAAGGATTTTATCGTTTGAACAAGAAGCTCCACTGAGAGTAAAGGGGCGAAGTGGGACTACAGCATTTCGTGTACTTCTGGTGCGTTTCTCTAAACTTCTTCTTCTTTGCGGCTCTACCCAAGGATCACACAATGGTTTTAGCAATTAATTTCGAAATACTTGGTTTAGGCGAACACCTTATTTGAGTTGATTCGAATTTTTGATTTCAAATAGGAAAAAAATAGCTTAAAGGCAGTGTTCACGATGAAAATTGTTTTTCTGTTTTCCCGTCTATCTTGAAAACGGCCGCATGCTGATACCAATGGTGTCTCTAAAATCGCACAAGACCTTCTGGGGTTGTAGTAAACTAGCCGAAACTGAGAGTTAGGAACAGTGATCATGTCACGATAACCAGGAAGAATTGAGGTGTGAGACTTCGAAGTTACCCTCGAACCAACTGGGAACTGTCACATAATCGTTCGCAAAAATGACTGCCTCTGGAAACGAACCCGCGAACGCCGGTTCATCAACAGCGACACATTGCTCTGCACCAAACTGCTATGATCCCAACGCACGAGAACTAATTCTCATCATGAACTTATGCACATGCATGTGTAAAAATCTATGAGTGCGGATCTGAACCCGTGATCGCACTGAAAAGAGCAGCGCGACATCGCACTACGCCATGCACTTACGGACAGAGTGACTTTGGAGAGGCTCTCCTAGATTCTTGAACCCTGCTCCTCATACATCAACAATTAACACTTTCGCAGTATGTAGAGACAGTAGCTGTGAAAATGATTAGAGCAGAAGTAATGGTTTCCGATTAACTTGCAATCTTCTCGTGTACAGTATATGCTTGTTATGTGTAGAGTCACTCCTTCTCGTCTTCTCGCCTAACTTTCGTTGGTTGATCCGTTCAGCTGAATGTTTTACCTCTGTTTGCTTTCTCTTAATCTAGTTTTTATTAGTATTATGCGATGATTTTTCTAGTCGATGTTTTCAATTTAACGAGATTCGTGAATTCAGGTGAAACTGGCCGGAGAAATTTGTCACAGGAATAGCTAGGCTAAAACTTGCTGTAAGTTTGATATGAAAGTCCTTCTTTCAAAATTTCAGGTCTACTATGTTTTTCTCAATCATTGATTATGAGAACCTTACAACTCACTTTTTGATGACCATTCAATATTTACTTTCTCGAGTAGCTAGAAAAAAGAGAAAACACACACATCGTCAATTTCGCCTCCACAGTATCTTTACTACTTCAAAGCCTGTCTGAATAATACTTTTGAAAAAAAAACCTTGCAGAATGAAACTTTTCCGTTGAATTTGAAAAGAATTTCAAACTTTCCATGAACACAGCCTAAAATTCCAGTACTTTTCTTTTTCGATATTCTTTGTTATTTCAAACATTTTCTCGGATAAATGTGAGAAATTTCCTGATATTCAATCCAATCCCATGGAGATTCGGTTTTCGGAATTAATTATTCACTAGGCAAATTTGAAGCTTCTCAATTCGAGATTTGTTCAAAAACTTCTGTTGAAAAATATATTACTTTTTAATGATTGAACCCAGTCAATGAAGCCTTTTCGAAGATTTTGAATGCTTGAACAACTTCGATTAATGCCTCACACGTTTTCTGCAAAAAAAATATAAGTGAACTCGAAAACCTGCCCTCTGTTTAATTTAAATGAAAGTTCAGTAAATGCTTTCAACTGCGAATTCGGGACGCTCAAATGTGCCTTTAAGTTGGCCACGTATTCGAGAAACCGAATAACGGAAATATCTAATGAATCGATTACTCAAGAATCCCGAATGTATCGAATATTAGAAAAACGAATGATTGAAATAACAAAATAAACTGAATAATCGGAAAAACATAAAATTAAAGTCTCCGAATGAATAAAACATTCAAGTAATCAAAGTATTGGACTAATTAATGCTTCCGGTTTGAATTCTAGTCGATACTGCGGAGATTGAAATGACAATGCATAAGTTTTCTCTCTTTTTTGAATTTTGCTTAGAAAAGAAAACAAAAAAGAAAACCTGAGAAAACAAAAAATACATGATCTTAACAAAAGTGAATAGTAAATTTCCCATGAATTCAGGCGAAGGAAAAAAACAAAATAGATCTGAAATTTGGAGTTAGAGACTTCAAATTCAAATTTCTGAGCGTTCTGGTCTAGTTAATCCACTGACAGGTTTCTCGGTCACAATAACCTCAATTTGTAGTCCTCGTAAAATCGAAGAACACATGAAAATCGAGCACGCAAAATGCTCAGCAAAGAAAAATGAATCAGCTGGACGAGGGAGGCAATAATTGGCTATTGATCGCGTTATCACTGCGCATGACGAACGGTGCGCCAGCCGTTGGGGGAACTGGCGTCTATTTAGACAGTTCTTGGCCCAATCACGGCTCCAGTGATGATGGGTGAGAAACCCGGAGTTGGCGGGTTAGGCTAAAAAGTCCTCTCGAGGACTTTTTAGCCTAACCCGCCATCGCCGTCTAACGCACTCCTCAACATGCCCAGTGTCTCATCGTTGACCTGTGAAAGGCGCCGATTAATGAGCGAACATCAATGTTCGCGATCGTGAGTTCCAAGGGAGGTAACAAGGAAGTTAAGGAGCAGTAACTTCGAACTTTCACTCCAAGATTTTTTATAGTAACTTATCTTGGCTCTTGGTATTAGTACGCCGATTTCAGTCAAGACTGATAACCTCATAGTTAACATTGATGTTAAAAGCCTTGGTTAACATCGTAGTTTGGCAAGTTTACTACCACCCCTGGGAACGGAGTCATGGTCCCTCAAAAATTGAGCTAAGGAAACATGGTGGACGAGTTGTCCAAGGCTTGTAACTTCCGTCTTTTGCAGCCCTTGTATGCGAGCTGACCTGAGCAAAGAGAGAAGCTGAGAATGGAGGAAAGAACGGGTCGAATGATTGGAAATCGTCGCTCATTTCACGATCTTGAGCATTCATTTGTTTACGTCGGTGGGCGTGTGATGCGCTTTTGAGGTTTGCCTTGCGCTCGAAATGGCAACTTCAGGCTCTTTTGGAGCTTTTCCTAGCTCGTTTTCATGCGTTCTTTCGACGTCAACGTTACATTGTGCCCCTCCACTTTCCATTCCTAGTGGAAACTGAAACACATTTTTTATCGTGAACACTGCCTTTAAGGCGTATTTTCTTTGACCAAAAGTCTTGAAAGCAGGGCACAACACCGAGCAGTTGAGAAACTTGTGCTAACGATTACATACGCCGGCGAGAGCATATCATGAGCCGATGAAACCCGCTGGAGGGGAAGCTCATGTTGCTACTGGCAATTAGTATGTTTTTGTCGCATAAGGCTGGCCTACAGCGCAATCTTTGACACTGTTTTCCTATTCAATCGGCCACATTTCATCTTCAGCTGCCGAGCTCATTTCTACTGGATCCGTTAGCAACTCATCCCATCTCTTTTATTTCATTATAATCGTATGATGCTGTTAAGGCATATTGTATGCAGAAAGATTTGGCAAATCGTTTACAGTCAGGTTTTTTGTGAATTGGCCCGGCTTAAGCAGTGAAAAACTTACCCACAATAAGAGAAGCATTTCCTTTGCCGATTCCTGAAGTAAGAACTGAAGCTGACCAAGCTTGCGTAGTAACCACAACATATGAAGATCGAACTTATTCGGAACTACTCCTGAGAATTCAGAGAAGCAAAAAAAAGGATAGAGAAAAACTGACTCGATAAGCTGATGATGCGAGAAAGCTCGTACTATCACGATGCGTCGCTTGTCCGGAGCACATGTTCGCGAAGGCACACGATAAATTTGGCGTCGAAATAGAGATAAGGTGAATCGCAACTAAAATTTCTGTGAGCTATGAGCGTTGTTTCTAAGATGAAATACCGCACTTTCTCTTTGAAAAGTGCGCTTTCATTTTTCAGGCTTCTTTTCAAGGTGTACTCCTAATAGAGGTGTACTACAAATAGAGGGTGTTTTTCTATCTTCAGCCTTGTTTTTTGGAATTCTCATAGTGGAAATTTCAGTAACGAGACTACGATTTTCTCGATCAACATCCATGGAAGGTCTGACGTCTGATTGAGCCATCGCTCGCATTCTCGTTACTATTATCGTCCTTTTCTAAGCCGTAGCAATGTCTTAGAATCCGAAGTTTCATGCTCTATCCTGTTTTAGAATGTGTTACTGCTAGAGATGCATTTTGAAGAGAGGCGTACTTCTAATAAGGAAAATGCGGTAGTTCCATGGTGAGGAATTGCGGTATTCACAGAATGACCAGCCCGGCTATATATCGGGTCTCCTAGGGTTTCTGTGTTGTTGCATCCCCGCTACGTTACAATGGAAGTGTTTAGATCGGTAAACGCATCTGCAAAAACAAGATGCATCTCTTGGGCATCCATAGTAAAACTGCGTAGTAACCCGAGCTGCTGTTTCAAAGGAGTTATCAGTTCTGGGCAGTCATTTTTTGTACTTTTTGTACAGACCGGAACGCACAGTAATCATTCCGGGAACTGGAAAGGGTCTTACAATCGTGTTCAGCACCCAGAATAACCCAACCCCCACTCTGGACATAGTTTGATTGTAGTCGCAGCCGTACTTTGAATAGAGTGATAGCGTTCTCGACTGGTACTGATTGTTGCTTGAGCGTTTGGTTCTACCAATTAGGGAGCTCTAGAAGCGTTCAAAAAGAAGTTCCAGATTTGACCTCAAATTCTCACAGGGTGATAATCTTTTGCTTTGATTGCGACTCTGAGGTTTCACTGTCGCTTTTTCATTTTTTTCAACTTAAAGGCAGGGTTCGCGATAAAAACAACTTTTGAGCTCCCTTCATAAGAATGTAGATTTGACCATCACAAAAGTAAAAATAAGTGAAAGAACCCAGAAATTAGCGGGAAAAACGCTCAAAAACAAAGTATAACGGCTAATTACAGGTGTCGGCCGGCCCCCTAATTAACGCGATTTTAATTAATGCTTGCTTATTCGACATTTATTTTGCATCAAAGTAATCAGTAGTCTCCAAAACTGTTCAGAAATTACTTTAGAGGCAAAATAAAAGTTGACAAAACAAGCTTTTACCCAAATCTCGATAGTTGGGGGCGAGAGGACACCAAGCCATAACTTGCTCCTGCGCGTTTTTTCTCCAATTTTTTATTTCCTTTCACTTTTGTGGTGGCCAAATCTACCATTTCATGGGTATAGCACAACAACCGATTTTATCGAGAACCCTGTCTTTAAAGGCAGCATACACGCTCGCAATCATAGTCGAGACAGCAGCATAGATAGGTCCGCACGGCCCGTACTTTGTCGTCAACGACGTTTGAAGCGCTGAAAACTGTCCAGGATGACAATATTTGACAATGTTTGAGCAATCTTGCCTTCCACGCCCGTATTTTCACTCCCCATTCGAATACGAGATTGAGAATCAAAACTTGAGAAAATATGTGATAACTTAGAATGATAGCACTATAAAAAGGGAGTGCAGTAGAGAAAAAACTCGATTTACCTCAATATAACATGTTTGTGCACTGATAAAATCCTACTTTTCAAGAGGTCAGCCAAAGTAGAGCGGCATTCTCGAAAGTGGACGAGAGTCAATAGGTATGCAGACGTGTTATACTCAAGTAAACCAAACTATTTCTCTCATGCACTCCCATTTGATAGTGCTATCACTCTCAATTTTCACACGTTTTCACAAGTATCGGTTCTCATTCTGTTACTCGAAGGGGTGTGGAAATACGGGCGTGGAAGGCAAGATTGCTCAAACATTGCCAAATATTGTCATCCTGAACAGTTTTCAGCGCTTTAAATGTCGTTGACGACATAGTACGGGCCGTGCGGACCTATCTATGCTGTTAACTCGACTATGCTTGCGAGCGTGTATGCTGCCGTTAATGATAGGGTTCTTAGGCGAAACTTCTGGACGGATGTGGTTAAAGAGGATTTGAAGTCACTCGGCATCGAAAGACAGATCAGGCGCGATGTTTTGTTTCGTAGGAAACGGAATAGTGACAGTTGGGTGGAATATGATCAAATTGTGGCTGAATACCGTGAAAAATGGACACGGCTGACTATTAGGACGGCACACCTCGGTGAAGATGCGGAATGACCGCGTCAGGCGAAAGCCAACCGATTAAGTCAGGTAAGTCAATGACAGGGTTCTATAGAAACGATTTACGGGCTCTCTTCATGAGAACGTAAATTTGGCCATCAAAAGAGCAATATTAAATAAAAAAAGAAATTTTACTGAGAAAAAAACGCACAAAAACAAGGTAGAATCCCTAATTGTAGGTGTCCGCACGCTCACCGTTTAACGAGCTTTCCATGAATGTTTGTTTATGTCATTTACTTTGCTTTCAAAAAAGGCAGTAGTCTCTAGAACTGCTCAGAAATTACTTTGAAAGGGAAATAAAATATGGGGGAAAACTTATTGGAATCTCGATGATTGGGAGCGGGCGGACACTACATACATATGCAATAACTTGGCGAATATGCAATTTCCGGGGCGGTAGTAATTTGGCCTTAAGTCAGAATTAAGAGTAATGAGCATCTTCCATTAATGTGGAGGTAATGGCTGTCCAACTAAAGAACCATCGCAATATAAATGAGCACATGTCAAGTTGTTGGCAAAACTAGCAGAACCACACCTATCCATTCGATGTTACGAGAGCAGCCCGACATTGCACTGCGCCATTGCGCACAACAGTCTCTCGCTGATAAACGGGATGAGATTATTCGCCAATGAAGGCAATGCATGACAACTACACGGCCGGGATTCGTTCCACTGCCTGTATTAGCGGAATGGGAAATCGCTCACTAAAAAGAGCATTCGTAGATTCTGAATCAACGAATCGAACAACCTCTGAGAATTATCGAATAAACTGCTTCTCCGGATTTGTTCTTTCCGAATATTCTAAGTGAATGATAGCTCGGAATGAGTCCGCTGGATTTTTTTTTTGAATTGACGATTGAATTCGAAAATCAGACTTATGTTGAATTCCAAAGTGGCTGAAAGTTTTGTCCGATTATTAAAGCCGAATTTTCGAATAATAAAGAGATCCAATGGAACTTTTTCTTGCTTGCTTATCATTGAAAAGTCGCGTCCTGTCCAATTTTAGAAAGCCAAATTACAGTAGCCACCTTTTGAAAAAAAAGGGCAGCTCTACTTGGGGCAAAAAACAGTTTAATTCTCATTAGTTTCTTGATTTGAATTTTTCCCAAATTCTTAAAATATAGTATCGTACAATATGTTACGCAAATTTTAGGCCAACCTTGCTAGATGATTTTTTATTATTGAAGCAGATTTCTTTTCCTGTAATAGATCTGCTAAAACGACGACGGCGGCCCACCGATTCCAAACTTTGAGTTTCAAATGTTAATGCATTACGGAATCGATACGTATGCTCCTTCGATAAATTAAGTACATATAGGGCGATGTGAAGATACCTATTGGCACTAGAAATGTCTTCTTTTCACAATGGCTTCCTAGCACATCAGCTGAAAGATTAAGAAGTAGTCCAGAAATTCTCGTCTGCTGAATTTCACCCCGTAGCCGTTCAGTTCAGGGAAAAAAAGTATAGAAAATGCTTCTTGATAACTTGTGCAATTGATACGAAACGCTTCATCGCAGGTGTGGCGCGCACGATGATTTTTGTCGCAGGTCCGGCTCGCCCGACGTTTCAGTGAATTGATTGCAAACGGAGTTCACCTTAAAAGCAAAGCGATTCTGGCGAAAAAGTTGTCGCAAGTGCTATTCATAAATGGCAATTAGAACCTTGAATACGCCTAGGTTTTCAAAAATTGAAGAGAAATCTGAATGTGCAATAAAATTCAATTTTTCGAGAAATCGAACCCTTTTTCACCAATTTATTCAATTTCCTTCGTTTTAACAGACTATAGCTCCGGTATTGTAATCGAAAACTGAGAAACTAGGTTTAACTCGAAAGGAAATGGTCTTATTTCACCTCTAACTGTTTTGGTTTACCTCCGTCTCAAAATATGAACGGGAGTTTTAAATGTAATTGGAGGACATTTTGCTCAGGCTCAATTGAAATCTATGTGTCTCCCCTACCACCGCACTATTTCTTGTGCTCTGGCCACCCTGCAATCAGCGACAGCCACCTGCCGCTGATGTTTCCAATCAGCTCAGACTCTGCGGGGGGGGGGTAAGCGCCGGACAATATAGCCCGTTTTCGACTTGGGGAAGCGACAGCGCAGGCCTCCCCCGAGGGGGGCTTCAGGGGAGGCCCCTGCTTTCCTCCGGCGCTTGCCCCCTCCCGAGAGGAAGAGAGGGAAAAGATGGGAAGAAGTCTTAGAAGGTGGTTCACGACAATAGAGGCCAGAGAAGGCATAGTAGGCCAAACGCACGCATCGCCATTCACGTCAATAAGTAAATTAATTTTTTTTCAAAATTTAGTAAGTCGATTTTGTTATAAAATCATTCAGGGTATCTATAAGTTGAGAGCAACGAGTTTACTTTGGTTTCGTTCCTACCCTTAGACCAGTGTTAACGACCTACAAGTTTTGTCCCGATTTGACGTGATTTCTCCTGTGATCTATCACGTGCTCAACCGGTATAAAAGGCGCCTCACCTTTTAGAGAGCCGCATTCGGCCCAACAGGGCCGGCCCTGGACGTGGACTTCAAGTCCCTGTCAGGAAGGGATATTTTTGGAGGAGAGCGGCGACGCTTTTGGGGGGGGGGGAGGGTGACGTCACTGCTCCGGGGCCGTGACATCAGTGCTCCGGGGCGGTGACGGGAGGGGGGGGAGCTTCAGGGCAGTGACAGGGGGGCTTCAAGGCCGTCACAGGGGGGGCTCAAGGGCAGTCACAGGGGGCTTCAAGGCAGTCACAGGGGGCTTTAGGGCAGTGACAGGGGAGCTTCAAGGCAGTCACAGGGGGGCTTCAAGGCAGTGACGGGGGGCTCCGATCAAGCCAAACTGTCACTTCGGCGCTAGCCCCCTCCAGTGTATGAGAGTGTCATCCATAAATTTGATGATGAAGTGTCGCTGATTTGAAGCAGAGTTGCTCATTAAGAGTTGGCGCTTCTATGAGGGCATTCTCAGGTCACAACCAGCGTGTTAGAGTTTGTGTAAGATTAAAGATAGGATGCAACTCAAATTAAAGATCTAAGTTGCATATTAAGCCAAATTACTACCGCCCCAGATAAACTTCTAGTGTTGATTCTATCATTTTGTAAAACCATCGTATAGGACTAAATGAAAGCGATCCAGAAATGACTTGAGAATTAAAATTGGACCACTTTTAAGCAAGTTATGGTGTTGCGGCGCTTTGTGAGCGCAAAAAAAACGCCGCAAAACGCTTTGTTTGCAAAACTTTGCTCGGTACTGCGCCTTCTCATGCGCATAGCACAGCAACCGTTTTCATCTTGAACTCTGCCTTCAATTCGTTCAAATCCTTCCGTTGGGGAGAAAATTCAAAGGCAGTGGTTACGATAAACAAAGTTATCGAAAATTAGCTTAGATTAAAAACAGCTGAAAAACTATTAAGGTAGCACAGTGAAAGACAGGCCAGAGTTCCTAGGGTCCAAAGATGCCAGTTCGCGCACACGTGCACAGCGCCGCCCGAAAGATAGCAGTCTCATGCCGACCAGTCAAGAATCATGGACATTAGGAGGAAGAAATGAATCCAAATTCACCTAATAAAAACAGTTGAACGATGAAAGCATGCACAGGTCAATGTTTTTTGATCCATTGACCGGCAATACCTCTGACTGCTGAAAGTCCATGCAGATATGGGTGGATATCTACAGAACGTGAAATCGGGATATCCACGGCTCTCGAGGTCGATCGGCAGCTCCACAGAGCGCTGTTTCGAAATCTCGCAGCGATGACGCGTTCAGGCGGGAATTTCAGAACCTTGCTGCACAAAAGTTCCTCCGTATTCTCGCATTGGGCTTTAGTATCTGATTTTTTAATTCTCATCTGTTTCGCGTCATATTTCAATGTTTTTACGGAATCTCTCACCCAGAGAAAATCACGAAGAGACATCAAATTCGTATTCACCACCCCGAATAACCCCCGGACACAAATTTTGAGTCAAGTTAGAGAAATTTATTAAACTACCTTATACCCACCGTCATTTACCGGAATCTGTGGGAAATCAGCAAACGGACCTCAGATTCGTGTAAAGCATTTCAATCTACTCTCCAAAGAATGAGTTTGAGACCAATGTATCGAAGGGATCCGGAAATCTCGAAAGTGGCGTGTTGCCCTCGGAATTTTCACCCGCTAGTATGCTTTGAGCAAATTGAGCCGAAAACTTTGGGAAATCGCCAAGCAAGCCTCAGATTCGTGATCAGCGCCCCAAAAACCCCTCTTGGGAGAATTTCAAGTCAAATATGGTACATTTTTTCTGAAACGCTCTCAGAGCCCCTAATTCATAACAGTAATCGCTCAACCGAAAATCTATACAAGTCCAAAACGCTATCAGTCTGCTCAAAGTTTGGTATACGTACTTCCGCGCAAACTTTGCTTGGAGGGCTTGTTTCGGACGCTGAACATGTTTATGAGGTCCGTTTCCAGACTTTCGAAAGTTTACTGAGTGTTTTGGAAGGTACAAAAACCACAAAAAAACGACGGATCTGGGCTTATAGCTTCTCGGAACCAACGGCTCGTGACGGGGTACTGCGCAGTTTTACTATAGATGTTCACGAAATACTAGCAACACAATTGGTTTGCGCAGATCCGACCTACGCTTTGTGCACTTCCCTTGTTAGAAGGTGGAGATACTTCTTCCGATTGGTCGAAGAGGGGATAAACCCCGCTCGTACTCCCTTTCAGAGAAACTCACGGCCCTTCCGCGTCGCTTTTGCAGCATTGTCCGCTGCCGACGACCGAACGATTCTTCATCGAAGCTGGTAAAGCGCCGCGGACCGTCCTGCAGGCGCCATGGGTCGTCTTGCAGGCTCCGCGGGTCGTCCTGAGAGCAGCCGCGGATTGTCGTGAGAGCCGCCGCGGACCGTCCTGAGAGCAGCCGCGGACCGTCCTGAGAGCCGCCGCGAACCGTCCTCTCCTACACAGTCATGGCCGGTCCGCCCTTTCTCGAGAGATGCGTGAGTGTCGTCTGGGGCAGAGAAAGCCCCGCCTCGGTCCGGACAAGGGCGAAGCCTTTGCCGAGGTGTGCGGTGAGGAGCCACCCTCCCTGTGGACTGCGGTGAAAACCGCATCCACCCCCCCCCAGCTGTGAGGATATATCTATCCCCCAGCAACCAAAAATATGCTGGCCTCCGGAGGGTGACTCGAAGTCACCTTCCAGGGCCGGCTTCAGAATGCCGAATGAGGACTCGAGTGAGATGAGGCACCTTTTATACCGCACAAGATTAACACATTAGGACATGATCATTCGCTGTACCATGTTTTTTCACGGTTGCCACTGCAGCCGTGACTGCGGTCAAGTGAGATGCGAGTGAGTGAGATGAGGAGGTGGAATCGTTCAACTGCAGGTGCGCCCCGGAGCCAACCCCATCGAGAACAATCAGCGCCGCGGATCGGTCGTTTGACGAACCCGCTATCCATTCTGCCGCGGATCAGCCGTCAAGCGCCGCATACCGTGCGGGGAGCTCATCTGCCGCCGCGGACGGGTCGTGAGTTTCTCTGAGCATCTCCCCTTGTACCATGAGACATTATAAAATTCTGTGGACCCTTTTCATGACTACATTGTAGATCCGAGAGGGCTCAACTCCTCTATGGATTAAAATGATCCTGGTAGATATGAAGAAGAGAATGACGGAAACTAATCTTGGAAGCTCCTTTCTTCCTAGCTTTTCTCTAAACTGTGTTCATTCGAAAAAGTCGACTATCGAAATCATTAGACTGTTTACGTAGATTTTCGAATATTCAACTTTCCGAACAACTCGGAATTTTGAACTTTCCGAATAATTGGAAAATAACTCTTCCAATATTCGGTTTTTCGAATAACTCGTGAATCGGCATTTTTCGAAAATTTGAGTTCTTGAAAAATTCGGAAATCGATACTTTTAAAATATCTGACTTTTCGAATTACTCGAATTCGACTTTCTCAGTCGAACGAGAATTCGAATCATTCGATTCTGTCAAACTACGGTATACTAGGATGTGTTGTGACCGTGGTCGTACCACATCTCTTGAAGAGAGAGAAAAAAATCAGAAAACCGAAATCAGAAAAATCGAATTTCATGATTAAGCTTCTGACGGAGATATCAAAATCGCTCGAATGATGACCTCATAAGGCGGACTGGTGCTTAGCTGGGACGGCAAAGTCGGGTTTGTTGCAAGTTGGTAGAATGTAATCGCGAAATCGGGGATATATACCTTCCTCCGATGGAATGCCTACGGGAATTGTGCTTCCGCGGATAGGCTGTCTACGGCACCACGTAGAGGGGCGACGGCCATTTGTCCTCTAAGAGAACTGGTCGCTGTAGTACCGCAACCGTGCCGCAGTCCCCATAGTTCCTCAGTCCTACCGCAATGACGACGCAGTGGGCTACCGCAATAGCGTCGCAATGATTGCGGTACTACTGCGGAGCTACGGCGGCAAAATCACAGTGCCGCTGAAACCAGCCATGCCATTTATCGATCCACTCAACCCGGCTTGCCACGCTTCTCATCCATTCTTCTTCGTCTTTCAGTTCTGTTGGAACGAAAGCGTGTCTCCTGCTTTTCTCAAAATTCATTGCCTCTTTTTTTAAGGAAACACTGACACATTCATACTCCTCAGTCTTATAAGCGTTTATGTTGACAAAGTTTTGAATAAATATTTTTGCGTTAAAGTTTATAATCATTTTTTAAGCTCAAGAAGCTTTCTGAGTTTTGAGCTTTTGAGTTTCTTGAGCACATTCGACCACTTACCTGAATTCATGAAGCTGAATTCTATAATATGCACATTGTGTGCCATAGTTCTCTCGTGTTTCCTGGGATAAGCGGATTTTTTTCGAAACTTTGCAGAAGCTGCGTCCACGATAGAATGCCGTATCCTAGTTTTCTATGTTTTTCAGTGAGCAAGTTCTCGATGTAGAGGATATTTGGGAAACGTCTCTATAGATGCTTTGAAAGCCGAATAAAAAACGTCTTCAAAAAAACCCCATTCATTATTTATTCACGCCTGTTGGTGTGTTTCGCGCGCTGCGGACAAAACGTCAAACAGAACGTCGCAAATCGTTTTGAGCTTTGAAGTTGTTAGGTGAGTGACTTTGCTTTCTGTTTCGTGTACCATAAACTGTTGAAAAATGATGAAAGTTGAATGCTCATGTTTGAATCGTACAATTTCCCCGAATAAAGAGTATTCGAAAATTCGGAAACAGTTCTTTTGGTACTAAAAACTATGAACAACTGCCATATGGCTTGGGCGGGGTGATCCAATGGGTCGACTGGTTCACGAAATTTTCACACGACTCCTGGCCGTTTTTCGAGTTACTTTTATCCCTACGATTCTCAGAGGGACCCAAAGCTTACTTTCCTGCGAAAAACGGGCAATTTTCTCATTGTGAGCACTGCCTTTGAATCGGATTTTAAAAAACGAATGACCATCTCACAAGCGAAGTGTACAAAGCGTAGGTCGGATCTGCGGAAACAAAACGTTTTGTCAGTATCTCTTGTGCATCTTTAGTAAAACTTTGCAGTACCACGCCCCAAGCTGCTGGTTCCAAAAAGTTCATTTATTCTTTCGTGGAGTACATCGCATAAGACAAACGCTAGAAAAAGTCGCAAAAATTCAGAAAACAATACGAATTACAATCATATCTGAGACTTCAGTAAAATTTTAGCCATTCCCCGTTTAAATGACATCGTGGCAGTGAGAGTGGTTTTCCCCACGCGCAGATACGCTGACCCCGCTGAGTTATGAGCTTTGCTAAAATTACACGATAAGGTAAGGGTATCATTAGGAGTTATTTGGGATGTTTTGAAAAAGAAATCAGATTTCCTCAAAACTTGTATGTAAGGGGAATCTAGGGTGCTGAAAACGAATCTGAGGTCTGTTTGTCGAAATGCTAGAAGTACACCTGCCATAGAGGTACACCAAAAAGACGGGTCTCGGAGAATTAGAAGTACACCCTCTATTTGAAGTACACCTCTAATTGAAGTACATCCAAAATAGAGGCCTGAGGATTAGAAGTGCATGAACTCCTGAAAGCGAAAATTCGGTATATTAATTAGGTGTTGCAAGCGGAAGGTTTACTCTTCTTTGGTAGCCATTCCCCTAAGTTCCCTTCATTAAAGGCAGCGTTCACGATGATCATCCTCGTTGACTTTCCTCAGCGAAATGATTGACGAAAAGGATCCTAGGCTCCCAGTGTCGAAAGAACGGTAGAAAACGAGCCAGGAGCGGCAAAATAACGGCTGCAAACAAGCGTTTTGGTGCCCCAGACACGCCTGGTGCCCCAGATCCGCCCCCTCGAAATGAACGAGAGAGGGCCTATTTTTGCTCAAAAACGCGTCTTTCGTGTCCTTCTCGAGCATGCCTTGCTATAAAGGGCACCAGATCTTCCGTAAACCGTGGAGATATCGGAAGTGAAATTTACCGTGAACACTGTCTTTAAGTTGAAAATTCACTTCACTAGAATGATGCCAAGTCTATTCACTCTCTGGTCTCTTGCCAAAGATTTTCTCACTTTGAGGCGACACCCATTGATTACCCAAAGCCTGTCTGAGTGAGACTCTCCACCCACGCGGTCAGCCTGCTCAACGAGCACACGTCAAACCTAGTGCATACTTACCACGTTGCGCGATCGCGACAGTGCATATCAGCAATATCGATTTTCAGTCGATGTAAATTACAAGCATTATGTCGCGTCGCTCGCTGCGATAAGTATGCACTAGGCCTCACGAAGGCAATTTTCAGACGAGATGACCGACGATTGAGATACAGCTAACTGGAATATTGTTCCCAATTTGTCTGATATTCGTGATAATTTATTCACGAATCCAAAAAAACCTTCGCGGCGGCCGGTCAACACGCCCACCGGCCGCGTGGGCGAGCAGTCTCATTTGGATAGACCTAAATTAATTTGTTAAAGTAACAAAAATTTTACTAATTCTACTGTGAAAAAAAAGTTGAGTGTAATCGTTCCATACCAAAAGTGAATAGACTTTCAAAATAGCAACAAGTTCGTCGGAGAAGAGATATGTAGGGGCAAATAGCTGCATGTAATACCATGTAGCTGTGCTTTCTCGTGAACTATAGTGCCAACGTAACTACATAGCACGTATTCGTGGTTTAGACAGCCGATTTTTTGGCGTCCGGTGTGTGGATAATGCTACTGAAAGTGAATTAAATCTATGGGCCACGGGAACATACTTTATTCAGTACAGATTACATAAGAATCAAGGTGAGGTGGCCAATAATGACGTGGTGATAGCAGAAATGGCTTGCAAACGAAATTATACGCTCAGCAGGAGCGCCAAAGCTGAGACGAAAGCGCTATTGCGGTACGATAGCGGGGCTATTGCGGAGCGATCGCGGCCAGTGGCTTCCCGCAATCGCTCCGCAGTCGTACCGCAATCGTGCCTCTGCGGCTCCGGCTGGGGCCGATGAGGCACGATTGCGGTACGATTGCGGAGCAATTGCGGCCAGTTCTCTCAGAGTCGAGGGGCGATCTCCGCCATTTTGGATGCCTACGGAGAGCATTGCGTGAGATCACATCTCATTCGTGCCCTGTTCACAACGGCGAACGTCTGAGTTAGAGACCATCGATGTCGACGATATGGAGTGGGCTCGTCCACCCTAAAAAAAAATAAACAGTTCAGGGGCGGTAGTAGTTTGGCTTAATATGCAACTTAGATCTTTAATTTGAGTTGCATCGTATCTTTAATCTTACACAAACTCAAACATGCTGGTTGTGACCTGGGAATGCCCTCATAGAAGCGCCAACTCTTAATGAGCAACTCTGTTCCAAATCAGCGACACTTCATCATCAAATTTATGGATCACGCTGATTGGAAACATCAGCGACAGGTGGCTGTCGCTGATTGCAGGGTGGCAAGAGCACAAGAAATAGTGCGGTGGTGGGGGAGACACATAGATTCCAATTGGGCCTGAGCAAAATGTCCTCCGAGTACATTTAAAACTCCCGTTCATATTTTGAGACGGAGGTAAACCAAGAAAGTTAGAGGTAAAGTAATACCATTTCCTTTTGAGTTAAACCTAGTTTCTCAGTTTTCGATTACAGTACCGGAGCTATAGTTTGTTAAAACGATGGAAATTAAATAAATTGGTAAAAAAGGGTTCGATTTCTCGAAAAAGTTAATTTTATTGCACATTCAGTTTTCTCTTCAAATTTTGAAAACCTAGGCGTATTCAAGGTTCTAATTGCCATTTATGAATAGGACTTGCGACCACTTTTTCGCCGGAATCGCTTTGCTTTTAAGGTGAACTCCGTTTGCAATCAAATCACAGAAACGTCGGGCGAGCCGGACCTGCGACAAAAATCATCGTGCGCGCCACACCTGCGATGAAGCGTTTCGTATCAATTGCACAAGTTATCAAGAAGCATTTTCTATACTTTTTTCCCTGAAGTGAATGGCTACGGGGTGAAATTCAGCAGACGAGAACTTCTGGACTACTTCTTAATCTTTCAGCTGATGTGCTAGGAAGCCATTGTGAAAAGAAGACATTTCTAGTGCCAATAGGTATCTTCACATCGCCCTATATGTACTTAATTTATCGAAGGAGCATACGTATCGATTCCGTAATGCATTAACATTTGAAACTCAAAGTTTGGAATCGGTGGGCCGCCGTCGTCGTTTTAGCAGATCTATTACAGGAAAAGAAATCTGCTTCAATAATAAAAAATGCTCTAGCAAGGTTGGCCTAAGATTTGCGTAACATATTGTACAATACTATATTTTAAAAATTTGGGAAAAAATTAAAATCAAGAAACTAATGAGAATTTAACTGTTTTTTGCCCCAAGTAGGGCTGCCCTTTTTCAAAAGGTGGCTACTGTAATTTGGCTTTCTAAAATTGAACAGGACGCGACATTTCAATGATAAGCAAGCGAAAAAAAATTTCATTGGATCTCTTTATTATTCGAAAATTCGGCTTTAATAATCGGACAAAACTTTCAGCCACTTTGGAATTGAACATAAGTCTGGTTTTCGAACTCAATCGTCAATTCAAAAAAAAAATCCAGCAGACTCCTTCGGAGCTACCATTCACTAAAAATATCCAAAAAGAATAAATCCGGAGAAGCAGTTTATCCGAAAATTCTTAGAGGTTGTTCAATTCGTTGATTCAAAATCTACGAATGCTCTTTTTAGTGAGCGATTTCCCATTCCGCTAATACAGGCAGTGGAACGAATCCCGGCCGTGTAGTTGCCATGCATTGCCTTCATTGGCGATTAATCTCCAACCCCTTTATCAGCGAGAAACTGTTGGGCGCAATGGCGCAGTGCAATGTCGCGCTGCTCTCGTAACATCGAATAGATGGGTGAGGTTCGCAGGCTCCCAACAAGGTTTTCGCCTTTGACGCCCGGGTGATCCCACCACCCTGGTAGTCCCACATGCCTGTCTAAGGATGCTCGCAACCGCGCCGCAGCATGTTTTCTCAATCAGCGCCCACTTTGCGGACTGAACGACAATGCGTAGTTGAACTGTGGGTTTGACTCGTTTTTGACGCTTCGGAGGCGGGTAGGTTCTACTAGGGGCCATGCGACCCCCGTAGCGTAGTTATCTCAATAACTTTTTCGCGCGTGCCTGCTGTTTTTAATTGGGGTGTTGAACACGAACTTGATGTTAATTCTACGGTTTTCCAAATGTTAGGGTCGTGTTAGCTCCCTCAGTGGCACGGTACCTACCGTAACCTACGGTAGACCTGAGAATTCCGACAAACAGTTTTATTCCTTACGTACAAGTTTTCAGCCCAGCCGAATCAAAAAAGTAAAATATCTCAAAAAATGCCTGATAAAATTCATTCATTGAATCATTCTCAGACATATATTGTGAGAAAATTTAATGAGATGATGATTGCCATAAGGCGTTTTAATCAAGTGGAGATAGCTGGTAAAGCTTGAGACCTCAATGCTACGTATTCATAATGTTGGGTCTCTTTAAAACTGCTCCGTGGTCCGAAAAGGCGTTTTCCCGGTCGATCATCTAACGCGAGGAGAAGAAGCACCTCGACAGGCTCCGACAGGTCGTTAAAACTCAAAATTCTATATCAATTCTTTCGAGAGATCCTCAAGTTCAAACATATGCATTGGAAGTTTCTTACTCGTGGAGAATTCTTAGCAATGGAAAGGCCAAAAGAAATAATCAACCTAAGAAGTTAAGAGAGCTGAAACGTTTCAGACGTTCAGTTTTTCGACATTTGTGTATTACACAAGTCACATCGGACGGACTTGAAAAAAAGTTAAATGCTTCAAGATTTTCGTACGAGCTTATCTTCGAAATCTGAGTGTCTTAGGTGACTTCTTGGCGATATATTGCAAGCTGGTAGGCCTACCTGCGCAAATAGTAAAAAAATTGAACTCGGTTTTCGCACGCACGCTGCTTCAAAGCCTATTATACTATTCTTTGTGATTTTGATAACACTGATTACCCAAGGCATCGTTTCATGCGGAAAACTCGTCTCTGAGAACTGTCGGTAGTACTGCCTCCAACTGACGTTTCGGGACCATCCCAAGCGTTCAAAATGAAGCCCAAAGTGCTAATCAACCGACTTTATTTACGTGCCATCTCCGTCGTATAAACAAGTGTGGACTTTCTCTTCGGAGAAACGCTGGCGATTTTGGCTGCTCGTACATAATTCACAACGGTCGCACCGTTTATCACGTTAATACTATGTCTGAAAGAGATAGCTGCCCATAATTGCTGAGCGCTGAATCGCTCCTTCTCAGCCCCATCACGGGTTTCCCATGTGGAAAGGAGCGATTCAGCGCTCAGCAACGGAAGGGCCTTCCTCAAAAACGTTGTGCTTTTGTTTCATAAGATGCGGGGGTTAAGGTTTTATTCTGCGGCAGATCTGCAAAAGGTCTTTAAACGAAGACAGCGTTATTGCCGTGTTTCTTGCATCAACAGTTGTTTCGTATTAGATCTCGTGACTCTCAAAGTTGTTGTCAAACTTCTAGCTGCTGCCTTCCAACCACAGTAAGCGTTTTCTTTTTGTTCATTGTCTGAGAGGTGAATCTGGTGGAACCTTCAATAACTTCTTTTCTCCCTTTTCTGCTCCTTTTCTCTTTCTCTCGCTCTCTATTTTTCTCAATTTCCCTTGGTCTCATTTTCTCTCATTTTCCTGAAATAATCTTCGTTATAAAACTCCGAATAGTTATGTGATGCAGAGAAGTAGCCACGATACCGCTCGTAAAGCCTAGCTTTGACTGCAGGTGGTCGCTGCGGCCACGCGAGGGACATCTGTTCCTTTTTCATCGCGCGTACTGGAAAGCCGCTCCAATAGTGATCGCTTCGTGGCACGTCCTACATCGTTGGGTCGCGGCGACGAAATCCTATGTTTTACTGCATCGCTGCTTGAAGAGCGATTCTCAATGATCGCTGACCATCGCTCCATCGCGGCCAAAATGGCAGTGATGGAGCGATTGCCAACGAATGACACGTTTAGTCTAGTGAACCTTGACCCTTTCACAAGGCAAGGTCAGTGTTTACGGGTCGAAACGTGTTTTTGATAACTACCAGCCATTAATTTCACTGATTGATTGAATTTCTTCGATCATCCGTGAGGCTATGCTATATGAACAGAATCGCTTCAGCTGCTTCATCGCTACAGCAGTGGGTGTGAAATCGCTGCGACGAAAAACAGCAGCGATGAAGTCAAAACTAGGCTTAAAGGCAGTGTTCACGATAACCTTCAGTTTTAAGATTATTCGCTATATTGACTAAGTGGCCCCCGGGTTTTTAAATGACGCAGAAATTCACAAAAACGCACCAGAAGTACACGAACTCCTTAAAGGCAGTGTTCACGATAAAAATCGTTTTTCTGTTTCCCCACGTATCTTGAAAACGGTCCCATGCTGATTCCAGTGATGTCTCTGAAATCGTACAAGACCTTCTGGGAACGGAGTTGTGGTCCCTCAAAAATTGAGCTAAGGAAACATGGCGGACGAGTTGTCCGAGGCTTGTAACTTCCGTCTTTTGCAGCCGATGTATGCGAGCTGACCTGAGTATAGAGAGAAGTTGAGAATGAAGGGAACAACGGGGCTAATGACTGGAAATCACCGCTCACCTCACGATCTCGAGCCTTTATTTGTTCACGTTGGTGGGCGTGTGTTGCGCGTTTGGGGTTTGCCTTGCGCTCGAAGTGGCAACTTCGGGCCCTGGCTCGTTTTCATGCGTTCTTTCGACGTCAACGTTACAGTGTGCCCCTTCACTACCCATTCCTAGTGGAAACACATTTTTATCGTGAACACTGCCTTTAAGTATCAACCCGCCTCTCAAGTATCACAGGAAGTGTTTGTTGTGACAATGAATTTTTTTTGTGGACCCGTCCTCTGCAGTTCTGTACTCTCTATTGCTCCATTTTTTCCTTAGGGCCCTAACTAATCCTAATTTGCATAAAATATTCTTCTATTTTCGACTGACCCAATTCTCCACCGGTAACAACTACCATGAAAATGTTCATTCAACTGGACAACTACTCCATATTGTAGAATAATGTGACTAAAATAAGACGTTTTAATGCGTTTCTCGCCGTTTCTTCGTAATTTTGGCAACACTTGGAGGCCAACGCATTGTTTTATGTGAAAAACTCGGGGACAAAATCATCGGGAACACTGCCTTTAAGTTTCGATCAGAATGCATGCACAGTCGGTAAGGATTTTACTGATACTTTGCATTCATTGTTGTGCTTTGACGCAAACTCTGTACGCATATGTTACAAGGAGCTGAGAAGAGTTGCATCGTAGCGAGGTACGATTTTACTCTGAGAGTTTCAGCCGAGAAAAAGCCTACCAGGCTCCACAGCGTCTCGTGGTGCGCTATTTCTCTGTCATTTTCAGTTATTTCTGGGTTTTACGGAAAATCGCCGAAAATAGCCCAGCAGTAATCAAGAAATAATGAGAAATAATCCAAAATAATCGTGACGCGGTCAGCACACCTACACACGACGTTGCCGGCTCTCGCCGCCGCCACCCGTGGTCATTGGAGGCTCTGCGCGGTCCAAGTATGTACCTCAAACTTTTGCAATTGTATCGAATGCGGCGCTGAGTCACGCCTCACGAATGCGTCGTATATTGCCTGTGGGCGCATTATTCCTCGGCGAATTCTCGGTTATTTCGTGGCAAACATTATTTGAAGGCTATTTGGCGACGAGCATAATTTGATTATATCTCGGCTATTTGACGGTAATCAGCTACTTCTCGGCTTATTCTCGGCCAAAATCCTTAGAGAATGATGGGTTGCCGTTTTAGAAGATCGCGGCAATCTATCAAAACCGCAACCTTTAGGGGTCTGCAGAGTTGCATAGACCGCCGAATGGTCGCCGAACGTCAGCCTTGACGCGGCGACAAAAAAGTTCCGAAACATTATGGTCGCCGCGTCGGTTTCCGCTCGCCGGCAGTGACGTAGGGCCATCGCGGCTTCAGTTCACTCTGTGGTGCCCCCTCGTCGCCCTTAGCGCCGCGTCGGTCGCCCTGGTCGTCGAATGTAATCGATATTGCATCAACCAGTGCTGTTCGTCGCTGCGAGCAACGCCGCGACTTCAACTCTGCGGTCCCCCTATCATGAGGTCGCGCCGCAATGCCCCATTCTGCCGAGACCCTAATATACGTGCTCCGAGTCTGCGACAACGCACAATAAGGACTGTAAACAGGCTACGGCGCAAGGTGTGATACAATCCAACTTTGGCCCGGACCCCCACCTAAATCGAGCGATTCGCTCAGCCTCCCCTCTTGAGAGAAAACCCGTATGTCTCTCCGCATGTATGGCTGTCCACATGTGAAAAAGTAATTAAAATTTCATGGACGCAGCTTGAAGCCGAACAGCTACTTAGGGTGAGGTCCATGAAAAAATCGATAGCTGTGAAATATTTATAAGTATTTATCAGTTTTTTATTTAAGGGGTTTCGCGTTGCTGCATCGTGCGGAAAACCTAGTCACGGACCCAAGTAATTGATATCAAAAAGGGGTCTTCCAAGCGAAAGAGGTTTGGTTCGCGTCAGAAACGTTCCAACAAAAAGTGAACAATACAGTGCGTTCGGAAATGGTAGGGACACCCCTGAAAACCACAGTCTTTATGTTTAAACTGAGTGCGGCGTTCAGTAATGCTCATAAATAAATTCAGCAAGGTAAATAACCTCTGTTCACTTGTTTCTATAACAATAGCATAATATTGTGATGCTTTATTTTGAATTGTCACATTATTCGCCGTTCGGAAATGATAGGGACACTATTAAAAAACAAAAATTATCAAACAAGGAATGAAGAAAACATACACATACATGAAATCTAATATGATATCGCACCTCTAGAGTTGGAAAATAATTCAAAAATTCTGTTCGGTATAGAAGTGATCAAATTGGATATCACATTTTTATTCAAATTTCTCCAGGCTTCGAGTACAGCGGCCTTTAGCTCGTCTACGGTCCCATACTGCTTGTTATTCGCGTAAATCTGGCGCACAATTATGCCCCAGATATTCTCTATTGGGTTGCAGTCAGGGCCATTCCATCACGCGTACTCGGTTTTGTTGAAGCTACGCCTTTGTGGATCTGGAGACATGGACCGCAGCGTTATCTTGCTGGAAAATGTAGCGTTGACGCCTTTTTCCAGTGAAGAACGGCAGAAGATGCGCACGCAATGTTTCTTGATACTCCTCCGAATCCATCCGACACAAAGTGAAGGCGATTTCCAAAACACCTTCGCTGCAGAATGCTCCCCCCAACACATCAGCGAACCGCCTCCGAAATTTCTTCGACTAAATATCATTGGATCCTTGCGAAGATCTCTCCAGTAGCATCGAGCACCGTCAGGTCCATCAAGGTTAAACTTCTTTCCGTCGGAGAAAATTACCTGGCACCTGTCACCTTTATCTTTTTAAGTTTTATCGGGTTTTTAGAGAATCCCTTACCTTTGACCAGTCTGTTGCCATGTTGTTCCTTGCAAACCGGAGTCGAGCTACTTTGTGGGCTTCTGAGAGTGATGGAGCCTTCTTCATCACTTGGCGGACGATGTTTTCGTCTGCGTTTACGACGCTCCAAACAGTAGTCTTCGACACATTGAGCGGCAACTGAGCCCTCACTTGGTTGAGAGACAGACTACTGTTTGAGCAGAGTCGGCTTATCTTCCGTGCATACCTGCCGCTGACCTTTCTTGGGCGTCCAGGACTCTTCGCCAAGCCGTAGGAGTCTGGATCTCGTAGGAACTGGATGATGCAGTTGGGGGAACGTCCGAGCTGGGAGGCGATTCGACGTTGGCTCAGCCCGGCGGCGTTGAGGGCACGTATTTGGGCTTGTTCGGAAACAGTAAGCGATGTACCATGGCCCATGATTGGAATAAAGATGTTGGGTGTCCTTGTGTTGCGTTCATGTAGTGAACTTGTAACGGGAAATTTTGTTCGAAGTGAAAAATTTCATTTTTGCAGGGTGTCCCTATCATTTCCGAATGGTGAAATTTTCTAAATGTAAAGGCAATATCTTATGAAATTAGGCACGGTTTCAAGGAAGTTGCGAACAGAGGTTTTTTATCACGCTGAATTCATTGATGAACACTATTCATCACTATCCCAGAAATTTTTTGAAAATCTCACTTTTTAGAGGTGTCCCTATCATTTCCGAACGCACTGTAGGCAAGTATAATGGGGAGTGTCAACAAAAAGTGAACAATACCCTCTGAGACTGATTTTCTTGGCCTATACTTCTTAACAGCGAAAACAAACCGTTGCGGTGTTCTACACGGAAGCACTTTGTGGTTCCAAAAATAGTCCTGACTACGCGAGAACCGTTTAAAAGTATGTGCATGCAAACCTAATACTTACCATCAGAATAGAAGATGATGTCGTAAAGACCTATAGAGACGGTTAGGTCTAGCTGTAAGGAAAAGCGAAATTTTAGAATAGAATCACAGCATTGAGCAAGAGTATTCCCGTAAAATTTCGTGTAACGAATAAAAGCCCTTTTTCCGGGAGACACTAAACTCTTCCTCGTAAAATACCACAACGGTTTGTTTTCGCTGTTAAGAAGTATAGGCCAAGAAAATCAGTCTCAGAGGGTATCGTTCACTTTTTGTTGACTCTCATCATCCTACTTGAATATTGTTCCCTTTTCGTTGGAACGTTTCTGACGCGAACCAAACCTCTTTCGCTTCAAGACCCCTTTTTGATAAAATTGTTCACTTTTTCTTGATATTACGAAGTAATATCTCTGGAAAATCTTCAATATTTTCCAAATAACATGGATTGATATGACAATCAGTAAGTAATTGACGTGTTGCGCGCGCTACAAATGACGCGCAACTCTCTTTCGTCGACGTCCTGATGACGTCATCACATGCCCCATGCACTTTGATGACGTCATCAGAAAGTAACAAACTTTTTAGTCACTTTTCCTGTCCCTACCCTACGAAAAAGTACAGCCTACATCGTGTTTTATCGATTTGATCTACCAACTGATAATATCACTTGATATGATAAGCAGTGAAAAATAGGAATCAATGGTAAAAAGTAAGTCACAGACTTGTTAGTCACTTCCCCTGTCCCTTCCCTACGAAGAAGTACATGTTTTAGCGATTTGACCTACCAACTGATAATATCACATGATATGATAAGCAGTAATAAGTGAAGTAGTTATGTTAAACAGTAAGTAACACACTTGTTAGTCACTTTCCTTGTCCCTTCCCATCGAAAAGTACAGCCTGCACCCCTTCTTAAAGGCTGTGTTCACGATAAATTTCACTTCCGATATCTCCACGGTTTACGGAAGGTCTGGTGCTCTATATAGCAAGGAATGCTTAAAAAGGACATGAAAGACGCGTTTTTGAACAAAAATAGGCCCTCTCTTGTTTACGTTGATTTTTGAGCGTGGAGGAATTGACCGCTAGAAGGATGGTACCTATCAGTGCGATGAAGCGATCTGTTCACTTATCAGCTTTTTCTTCATTTGATCATTCCTGTAATCTGAGTCTTCATTTGTTCATTCCGAGGGGGCGGATCTGGGACACCAGGCGTGTGTGGGGCACCAAAACGCTTGATTGCAGCCGTTATTTTGCCGCTCCTGGCTCGTTTTCTACCGTTCTTTCGACACTGGGAGCCAAGGATCCTTTTCGTCTATCATTTCACAGGGGGAATTCAACGAGGATGATCATCGTGAACGCTGCCTTTAATACAGTTTTTGTGCCGGAAATTGCACTTCGGAAATTGCCTCACGAGTCGCGGTATCGAGCCTGTGAATCCTAAATCGCTTAAAAATGCATCTTACAAAGGAACCACAATAAGTCATAGAGATCATTCCAAATGAAATGTACTTTTCTAGAACCATTTTCGGACAAAAAGTCCGAATATGCCCATTGCAGCTGCCTAGACCCACTCTGAAAAAAGTTATGAGCGTTTTTTAAAGCTTCGCGGCAAGGTAAGGGTACTACTCCCTAGAGTGAGGACTTTTAAAAGAGACCGAACGAAAGAATTTCGAATAAATTCGTTTATTTTTTATTTCGAACAAACGATTCCTGAATAAATTCGTTCATTTTGCATTTCGAACGAACGAATTTCAGATGAGTTCGTTTATTTTTTATTTCGAACGAACGAATTTCGGATAAATTAGTTCATTTTTTATTCTGAACGAGCGAATTCTGAATGAATTCGTTCATTTTTTATTTCGAACGAACGAATTCCGAATAAATTCGTTCATTTTTATTTCGAACGAACGAATTCCGAATAAATTCGTTCATTTTTTATTTCCAACGAACGAATTTCGAATAAATTCGTTTATTTTATATTTCGAACGAACGAAATTCGAATAAATTCGTTCATTTTTTATTTCGAATGAACGAATTTCGAATAAATTAGTTCATTTTTTATTTCGAACGAACGAATTTCGAATGAATCCGTTCATTTTTTATTTCAAACGAACGAATTTCGAATGAATTCGTTTATTTTTTATTTCGAACGAACGAATTCCGAATAAATTCGTTCATTTTTTATTTCGAACGAACAAATTTCGAATAAATTCGTTCATTTTATATTTCGAACGAACGAAATTCGAATAAATTCGTTGATTTTTTATTTCGAACGAACGAATTTCGAATAAATTAGTTCATTTTTATTTCGGACAAACAAATTTCGAATAAATTCGTTAATTTTTAATTCCGAACGAACGAATTTTGAATAAATTCGTTCATTTTTTATTTCGAGCGAACGAATATTCGAAATTCGAATATTCGATCGACGAATAATTTAAGCATCCATAGCAATATCGCGCAACTACGAAGTGAGCGGCAATAACAAGTTGAATTCTTCTTCTAAACCTTTATTTCCACCTACAAATGAAATTAATGAGGCACTACATACTCATCTCTAAACCTGTACGGGCTACAACGCAAAGAATGCTACAAAATCAACTTTTCCGCTCTAGCTTAGTCTAAGGAGCTTATTCGAGGTGCTGAACATGAATAAGAGGTCTTCTTACGGTGCTTCGAGAGATCACGGTAAGAATAGGGTAATTATATCGTTAAAGTCTCCGATATGACTGAAATTTTGCCTAGAGAACCTACCCTTGAACCTTCTCAGATAAAAAGGAGCTCGACGCTCACTCCGATCTTCTCGCTTTTCCGGAGATACGCGATAGGCGAGCGCTTGCCCTCCTGACACGAGAGCGTGCCCATCATGGGGAAAACCTTGCCCCCAAAAAGATGCTCGACGCTCAAGACGCTAGTCCCCATGGGAGGCATACGACGCGGTTCTGAGCCGGGACTCAGACGAAGGCAATGCCGTCTGTTCAATTGCCCAATTTCGCGGTACTTGGCTCCGCCTGGACGCTGAAGGCCCTGCTCAATCGCTGGTGGCCCCAGTTGGTGCTCGGTGCACTGGCCGGGTCGCGTATTGGCGTGCGGCCGCTTCGTGCACCTGTGCGTGAGTATATTTTTTAAAACAAAAAGCTCAGAGGGGCTCATCACCAAAGCAGGAAGCAGCTACTCGCCCACGACAGCTGCCGCCCCCGCGATAGCTACTACAGTGGGCGACAAAACTGCGGATTTCGCTCTCCACGGCCACTATCCCGCTGGCGGCTTTCAGGTGGGCGTGGAGCGCGTTTTTGTTCGAGCCATTATTCCTTCAAAAAATGCGAAAACGATAAGAGATTCTTAATCCAAATGTAAAACGTCTACAAACCGCGGCAGTATGCCGCAACCTTCCGTAACACCGGAAACGGATGTCAAATCTGTGTTTAGCACCCCCCCGGTTGTTACAGCTGCCATTTGGCCACCCCTATTTCTCCGCACCCGCAACGATTTTGGAAGGGAAAGAAAACCCCGGGTTGGTGTCATAGGTTCGTTGGGGTGGAGACAACGGTCCGAGAGGAGGAGATTGTTTAGGATACCTGAGTGGGGAATGGTGAAGGCTCCCCATAGACTTGCAACTTCAAAATTTGACGTTTTCTTAACCCCCTTTTTCTTGCATTCAATGTATTTTTATTTTTGAACATTAATTTTGAAACATATTTTTCCGTTAGATGAACTCCTTTGGAAATTCACTATTCTTAATGAAATGATCTACGTAGGTCATGAAAAATTTCCCTTGAGCTGTCTTGGAGTCAAAATTCGTCCGAAAATTTCTTCAAGCAACTTTTGAAAAACTACCTGTTCTTGGCTCATACCATTTTTACCCTTTGAGATGGATCTTTGAACAGAGCTGTTTTCAAAATCTTCATGAAATTTCACGTCAAATAATGTTTTCACTTTGAGAAAATACGTTCCCAATCTCTCAGCCGATTTCAATTTATGAATTAACGTTTCTTTCACTAAAAGCAAACAGTTTTTTGTCCATAACTTTTTTTGCCCTTAGGAGACAGCCCTTTGTGAAGAATGTTTTCGGAATCCCCATAAAATTCTGCATCGTTCCAAGTTCGGAAAAATATTTTCTCGATCCTTCAGCCTAGCTCGTTCTACGAAACACCGGTTTTTCGATTATAACTGTTTAACCGTTGAGGATAGGGTTTTGGTGAAGGCTGTTTCTGAAATCTTTGAAGTCAGCCAAGTCGGTGAAGCCGATTTTCATAGCTATCTCCATGGGGTGCTCTCTCTTCTATGATTTAAATGAGAGACGCAGAGTTCTACTGGAGCCAACAACGGGGCATCTCCAGAGGTTAAAGAGTTATAGGCAAAAAACCGGTGTTTCGTAAAATGAATTAGGCTGAAGGATCGAGAAAATACTTTTCCAAACTGGAAGCACAAGTTGACGCAGAATTCCTTCGAGATTTTGAAAACAAGCTTCACCAAAGGTCTCTCCAATCCCAAAATAGCTATGGACGAAAAACCGATAATTGCAGACGAGAAAATGCACTTTATAAACTGAAATCGACTGGAAGAAGGGGAACGTATTTTTTTTAACTGAAAACGTTTTTCAATGCAGAATTGTATGTGAATACCGAAAACAACTTTCACCAAAGGTCTATCTCTGAGCACGAAATTTATGGACGAAAAACCGGCAGCGACACCCACTCAATCTTGAAAGTGACTTGCATGAGTGTTGGATCACTTTCATTCTTTTTCGGGGCGTTACACCGGTTGTCACCGGTTTTCCTAATGATGGAGGTTCCCCTTTCACTTGCCCAGAGGTGAAGGTTGGTGGAGTACATGGCTCCACCCAACGAAGCTATGGTTGGTGTTATCATTGCGCAGCGGCATGAAAAAATGGGCGTGGCCAAGTTTGATTGCCATGTAGCTCCCCCTGTTCGAACCGCCCTAGTAGCCTCATCAGACGGTGTGGGGAAAAAATTTAGCTCTTGCGTTCGGAAAAATGGAACAATGGAGTAGTGAAGAAAATGAATTTAGTCTTGAAAGGTATGTCGATTCCTTCATACATTAGAGCTGATTTCCATATTTTTTGTTGAATCAGCTCGGGTATTAAAATTCGAATAACGTTCGAATATTCACCTCTGCGAATAATCGAATTTGAATAATGTTCGAATATTCACCTTTTGCGAATAGTCAAATTCGAATAATATTCGAGTATTCACCTTTTCCGAATGGTCGAATTCGAATAATATTCGAATATTCACCTTTTCCGAATAGTCAAACTCGACTAATATTCGAAGATTCACCTTTTCCGAATAGTCGAATTCGAATAATATTTGAATATTCACCTTTTGCGAATAGTCGAATTCGAATAATATTCGAATATTCACCTTTTCCGAATAGTCGAATTCGAGTAATATTTGCATATTCACCTTTTCCGAATAGTCGAATCCGAATAGTATTCGAATATTCACCTTTTCGAATAGTCAAATTCGAATAATATTCGAACATTCACCTTTTCCGAATAGTCGAATTCGAATAATGTTCGAATATTCCTCTTTTGCGAATAGTCGAATTCGAATGATGTTCGAATATTCACACCTTTCGAATATTCGAATTTTCAAATAAAAATTCGTTCGAAAAATTTGACTTTTTATTCGAACTCGAATATTCGATCCTCACTCTACTACCCCCCATAGAATTTTTTGGTTGCTTTTGAATTTTTCTCCGCATTTTGCTAAAAACATGTACGTAGGGTAATCTGGGGTGCTGAACACGAATCTGGGGTTCACTTATAGAAATTTTGAGGTTTGCTGTAGGTTACGGTAAGTAACATGCCATTTAGAGGGCAAAACCTACCTAAATATTCCGATAATCAACAAATGGACATCTTTTTCGTATTCAGCACCCCAAGTAACCCTCACACATAAACTTTGAGACTAGTCTGAGACTTCGAAAAAACTACCGTGTACCCACCGTAATCTACCGTAAGCTGACGAAAATCGATAAACTGACATCAGATTCGTGTTTTGCACTCCAGATAACCCTCGCAGGAGCGATTTGAGCCACATCCGTAGTCACATTCCGGAAATCGTCAAAAGTTGATTTTGCCGCCAATTTTCTCTGCCGGTGGGAAGCTTTGAAAAAAATTAGTCGAAAACCTCGGAAAAACGACAAATAAACCTCAGATTCGTGATCAGCACCCAAAAAAAACATCCCAGAGCGAATTTTTAGTCAAA
>JAPDOI010000331.1:730000-795001 GCA_029168955.1 Aplectana chamaeleonis
AATGTCGATGCAATAATCACACCACTGAATAATAATAATAATAATAATAATAATAATAATAATAATAATAATAATAATAATAATAATAATAATAATAATAATAATAATAATAATAATGATAATAATAATAATAATAATAATAATAATAATAATAATAATAATAATCCTCCTCTTTAACCACATCCGTCCAGAACTTTCGCCTACGCCCAGGTGGCCGTTTCCAGACAGGATTTGGAAGCATTTTTAAAGCGTGTTGTACGAGACGATCCGGCGTTCTTCTTAGTATATGCCCGAGCAGTCGAAGTCGACTTTCCATTGCTGCTTGAGATGGCGTTAGGAGATGCTGGCACCTCCCTCGTGTCAAGCGTTGATGTACTGCGTCGATTTCAGGATTTAAAGTCACTCGGCATCGAAAGACAGTTCAGGCGCGATGTTTCGTTTCGCAGGAAATGGAATAGTGACAGCTGGATGGAATGTGTTCAAATTGTGGCTGAAGACCGTGAAAAATGGACACGGCTGACTACTAGGACGGCACACCTCGGTGAAGATGCGGAATGACCGCGTCAGGCGAAAGCCAACCGATTAAGTCAAGTAAGTCAAGTCAATAATAATAATAATAATAATAATAATAATAATAATAATATTAATAATAATAAAAATAACAACAACAACAATAATAATAATAATAATAATAATAATAATAATAATAATAATAATAATAATAAATAACACTAACAATGGGGGTGAGTATACAAGCCTGTTAGTACCTGCTCGTTGGTGCACCTGCTTCTACTCAGATATTCGTGGGGAAGTTTCGGTGAACGACAGCAGAACTTTCCTCGAAACAACTGGGGAACTTCCCCCGAATTGGGGGGGGGAGGTGAAGGGGACCTCTCGACAGCAGAAGAATAGGGGAAGTTCCCACAGCGGGAGTTCTCTTGTTCTCTCGACTGCAGATCTTCCCATTGTTCAATGATTGATCAAAAACCAGTGTGCTAAAACTCGCTGCTTCCGACAGTCTCCTGTTCCTGAGAAACTGCAGTCGGTCCAAAAATATTCACCTCTGACAAAAGGGGATAGAGAAGCTTATTATCTCCTCTGAAATCCAGACAGAGTCTTTGAGTGGCAGATGTGCCCCTCAACTTGCAAAGTGCGAGACCACCTCGCGACTAGCCCGTCTGCGTCACCGTATACCCTGCGGCTTTGTTTTCGCGTTCATCATGTTCGGGGGGAGGCCAAGGGAACAACCGTGAGGAGAACTTCCCCTGTTCTCCCCCCGCAGTCGACTATTTCCAACGTCAATCGTCGTGCATAATTCGAGGGGAGAACCGAGTGATAACGACCAAATCAGGGGTGGTAGGAAACTTCCCAAACTACGATGTTACCCAAGACTGTTAACATCGATGTTAACTACGGGGTTCTCAAATTTGGCTGAAATCGTATTATCATCGTTCAAGGCACATATAAGCCACAACACAAATCTCAAAGCTAAACATCAATGTTACTTCCCTTAACTACTCATGTTACCCCTCTCAGAACCATCAATCGCGAACATTAATGTCCGCCAATTAATCGGCGCACTCCACAGACCAACGGTGAGACAGTGCGCCTATTCAAGACTGCCCACGACGACGATGGCGGGTTAGGGTGAAGAGTCCTCGAGAGGACTTTTCTCCGTATCCCGACAACTCCGAGTTCCCCCGCAATCACTACTCAGGCAGTAGTTGGGCCAAGAACCTTACACTCAGACTCTGCGGGGGGGGGGCAAGCGCCGGACAATAGAGCCCGTTTTCGACGTGGGGGAGCGACAGCGCAGGCCTCCCCGAGGGGGCTTCAGGGAGGCCCTGCTCTCCTCCGGCGCTTGCCCCCGAGAGGAAGAGAGGGAAAAGATGGGAAGAAGTCGTAGAAGGTAGTTTACGACAACAGAGGCCAGAGAAGTGATCTATCACGTGCTCGACCGGTATAAAAGGCGCCTCACCTCATGGAGAGCCGCATTCGGCCCAATAGGGCCGACCCTGGATGGCGACTTCGAGTCACTGTCAGAAAGGGATATTTTTTGAGGAAAGCGGAGACGCTTTCCGGGGAGGGTGACGTCACTGCTCCGGTGTCGTGACGTCACTGCTCCGGAGCCGTGACGTCATGGCTCCGGGGCAGTGATGGGGGCTTCAAGGCAGTGACAGGGGGCTTCAAGGCAGTCACAGGGGGCTTCAGGGCAGTCACAGGGGGCTTCAGGGCAGTCACAGGGGGCTCCAGGGCAGTCACAGGGGGCTTCAGGGCAGTCACAGGGGGCTTCAGGGCAGTCACAGGGGGCTTAAGGGCAGTCACAGGGGGTTTCAGGGCAGTGACATGGGGGCTTCAGGGCAGTCACAGGGGACTTCAGGGCAGTCACAGGGGGCTCCAGGGCAGTCACAGGGGGCTTCAGGGCAGTCACAGGGGGCTTCAGGGCAGTGACAGGGGCTTCAGGGCAGTCACAGGGGGCTTCAGGGCAGTGACGGGGGCTCCGATCAAGCCAAATTGTCACCCGGCGGTAGTCCTACCGATTGGGGGGGCAAGCGCCGGTGCCCGGAGGGTTGCCCCCCTGAAGAGCTGCGCTAGCCCCCTCCAGTGTATGAGCAACTACTCGTCAGTTCCCAAACCGCTGGCGCACCAATCGTTTGTACAGTGAGAACGCGATCAATAACGAGCATTGCCTGTTGCTGATTTATCCGTGCAGCTGATTGGTTTTCCGATGATTGCTCTTCCACCATCAAACTCTTGTTTTGTGTTCCATAATTTCTTATTATCCTTGATTTTAACGTGAAGTGAAATTAGGTAGCACTGTGGGCGAGAAATTCGTCAGAGAGATGATTAGTTTGGCCGGAATTTCTTTCCGTATTGTATTTCGACTTTGCCTCTTTTTCGTTTGTGTTTATAAAAAGTTTACTAAGCTTCTAATTTGTTTGTGACTTTACTCTTGACATTGTATTTTTATCTTCTCAGGTACTTAAAAAAACACGCATCGTCATTTTCGCCGCCGCAGTATTGGCACTGCCACTCTCGAACTTGGTGTGGAAAAAAAGTTTTCTCAAAAAAAAACCACCTGAAAGAGTAAAATCTCGCTGGCAAGGTCACTATTAATTATTAACTCATATAAACACATTCAAAAATGCTGTTACTTTTCGTTTTTGGTAGTTCGTTACAGTAACTATGTATGTGCGTGAAGGCAAAAATGGTAGGTACTAGACTTGAAGTGAATAGAGTAATTATGCGAGAACTATCCGAGTTAATCGAATATTCCATTCAGATGAGAATGTCTGCTTTTTCCAGTATTTGGTTGCATCGGGAAATTAATTCAATTGACCCTCTATTCATCGAATTCGGCAATCTCATTTATCCGGTTTTCCATGTAATCGTTCCAATCTTAAAGTCGCAATATTCGGCTTTCGTCCATTCGGTCATTTTCTGAGCATGAGATTTGGATGTTTAGCTGGAGGCAGTAAAAGTTATCTAACAGTATGAGAATGGGAAATTATTCGAAAGTTTAGTGCATATCCGAGAGAAATCGCCGAATATTCAATCGATTTGAGTGCAGGATAGGTTTCCGAGTATATTCATACATTCAAAAATTTAGGCCCAACTCGAAACTGTTCAACCTTTTTAGATTTCCAAAAAAGCTTTGCTTTGGAAAAATCATCAATTCTGGAGTTCTTCAAAAATGCTTTGAGTGTTCTATCTCGAATAATCTCTTTTCATCAATCCCGAATAAACTATTTTCTTTCAATACAGCTTTTCTTGAATACCCGAAATAATGAACAATTTTGAACGAGGCCTCCTGACTTTTCTTGAATCAGTCGAATATTTGAGAAAAAGATTCAATACTAGAACCCAATATTCAACTCACTCAAATCACATTCGAATAATTTTCTATCCTAACTCTAGTAATTACAGGCTATACACGGCCAATGTCTCACCGTCGACTGCGTACCACGCGCTGCGCGACCGCACGCGCGTTGGAAGCGAACGAGTTTGGCCGCCGCGCGACGAGTTTCGGCCGCCGCGCGGCGGCCGAAACGTCGCGCGGCGGTCAAAACTCGTCACGCGGCGGCCAAAACTCGTTCGCTTCCGACGCGCGTGCGGTCGCGCAGCGCGTGGTACGCAGTCGACGGTGAGACATTGGCCGTTTTATGGCCTGTACGTACTCTTCTTGCCTTTACGTAGTTAATGTTACCAACCAGTGAAAGCTGGAAGGAACAGTGTTTACAACTGTGTTCAATAAGGTCTAATTATTCTTATTGGGATAAACCGCGGGATTTTACTCTACCAGTTTTTTTCCCAGAAATATTTGTGCGGACAGAATTCGAAAATGAAAAAATACGCGCGCTAGCACTAAAATTAATTCCGAAAAGTGGGATATGTGTGAGTTTTCTCCGTTCTGTTTCTTCTAAATGTCTGAGAAAATAAAATTCACAGTGTCGCGAGTATAATGAACTCTAAACTTTCCATAAACATGGACGAAAAAAATTAAATCGAATCAAAATTCCCGACAAAATGAAGACTGAACACTTCAGTTTCTAACAGATTCTAGCGCAGCTATTCCTATGACAAATTTCTTAACCTGCCTAACCCTAATTCACAGCTCTGGTTAGAAGCAAGAATATCAAACCAATAAGTCGGGAACACAAGACATGAGAGTTAGGCAGAGAATGAAAAATTAGAGGAGGAACTAACTGCTGAGTGGGTCAACGAAACCCGGATAGAATCTGACGAGAAAACGTGTCTCTCAGTTGATACAAAACACATAAGCAAGAGACACGAGAAGGAAGATTGCGCACTATCAAAAGCAATGATTTCTGCTGATATCGCTATCACAGCTACTGTCTCGGACGAGAGGGTAATTGTTGATGTACAGGAAAGACAGTTGGAGAAGCTAGGAGAGCCCTTCATCAGCCTCTCAAAATGTGTCTGAGTAGCGCAGCGCTATGCGGCGCTGTGTTCGGGAGCACGGTTGGTTCGAGTCCACGCGGACTCAGTTTTGCACACACATGTGCAATACTTCAGGATGCCAGGCATTCATCGCAAGATTTGCCTATCGCCTTTGGTGCAAAGCGTTGTCTCGCTGTTGATGTGCTAGGGTTCCCGAGATCGCATCCCACGGGATGCTAGTTTTGCAAACAATTACTATGTGACAGCTCGCGTTTAGAATGACGATAATATCGATGTTTGGCACAGGATTTTCTCCCCATGATCGTGATATACTCAGGCAGTAACGCCGGCTGAGGGGGGCAGGCAATACCGGCCAACTAAACATTGTACCCGGGCGAGCCCCGGTATTCACTGCCCCCTCAGCCGGTAAATGGTGGAGCGCTCAGCCGGCAAGTGGTGGCCCCTTCACACCACCTCAGATAGAGACATCACACTTCCCGCGGTACCACTAGCCGACGTCCCGTAACCCCTCCCGCGGAAGGTCAATAGATCGGTCGCGGGAAATCGGCAGAGCCGTTTCGTTGACTGCCCGTACACGTTGAACAAGCACTCTGCGGCCCTTCTGCCATTGCGTTTCGGCTAATTTGATGACTGACAGAAGACAATTCAAAAGCAGTTTGCGGCACACTTTAGAATCACCCTTTAGATAAAGATCTGTTGGAACAAAATTTCAAAAATCACCTTCTGGGTGCTTCATCTTGAACTGCCTCTGACAAGTAAGGAGTAAGCTTACGCACGGTTGCTTACTACACTCACTTGCGCTTGCAGTCTTTTCATCCGCAGATGCCATCAACAGACAATGGTTCACCTGCCCAGAGCCAGCGTCGCATACAGCGCGGGCTTTGGAAAGAGTCTCAACACAGCGTTCTCTGCTCAGGAATCGTCCACTGGCTCCACTCTAGTGGGTGGTGCAATGGCGATATCAAAGTGGGAATCGACGAATGAGTGTTCGATGACCCCCAGGAATAGCCGACTGCCCGCCGACACTCCGTGGAAAGACTGGAAAACCTCTCTATCCGCGGGAAGTGGGGCGCTGTGCCACGCCCACAAAATTTGGGCCGCGCGGCGCGAAGTCGACTAGCCTGACTTGGCCGGCGGGAAGTGAGCTGTTTTTATCTGAGACGTTCACTGCCACCTCAGCCGGTAAATGGCTGCCCCTCAGCCCGTATTCACTGCCCCCACCCACCCCCCCCCCAGCCGCTAAGTGGAGGTCCGCTCTGCCTGTATTAGTTGCTTACCACGTGAATGATATCGATCTGCAAGAGTAAATGAAGCCCCTAGTAGGCCCTCCCTATTCACCAGCAAGTTCGAGGCTTGCGTTTCTTTTCTGAAGCGGCAAGTCTTGCCTTGCTTCAAAAATCATGAACTGACCCGCTGTCACGTCCCCACTGTCACAACGAACCGTAAGGGGTGAGGGGTCAGTGATCCAAATCGTGTAGATGACCAGCCGTTTGAATGTCAACACTCGAATCAGCTCGAAGCCCATTTCGCCCGCGCCGTACATGAGCCTGGTTCGCTTTAGTGTTTGCCCGATCAACCCGTGATATGCTCCGCCATTGATTAATGTCTGCCCGCTCACCCCGTAATGTCATGCCCCTCAGCCGGTAAGGCTATGTCTGCCCGATCAGCCGGTAACATGCTCCGCCGTGGATTTATGTCCGCCCGCTGACCCGGTAAAGCCATGACCCTCAGCCGGTAAAACGCATGCCCGCCCGCTCAGCCGGTAAGAAGCCCCCTCCCAAAAAAAAAATAAGCCTGCCCGCTTAGCCGGCGACCCTACTTCTCCGCCCGCTCAGCCGGTGTTATTATCTGAGATAGTCACGGTTCCAAACTCTCAGTTCTGGCTAGTTTACTACCACCCCAGGTCTATTGTCCTCGGGAATTCCTCACACATATCTGAGTACTGAACCCAGCAGACGTTTGAGTGTACACAGGGAACATTCAAGCGATATAGCGTGCACAACTATATCGCGAAAGTATCCCATACGTTGCATAAAGGTGCCGCCGTCCGGTACACTAAGGCCTCTGGTCCATAACACCTTAGAATCCGTACCTAAGGAATTTATGGAGTCTTCGGCCGCAAGATACAATTTCGCCACCATAAGCTGTCGATCGCCGTCGAGTGATATCCAAATAGCTGCGCTGTCCAAACTTCTGAGCTATTTCCATGCACCGTTTGCTGCTTTGCAGGTAACCCGCCTCAAGGATAGACCCGTCATCGACGTCGGAGAGTACACTACCTACTGCGGTAACGCTGACGATAGGAGGGTGGGAGGCTGTGTAATAGCTGTAAGGAAAGATTTCAATGGTATGGTCAAGGAGTTTGGCTCAACGTCGTGCCGGAATGCATTCGTACGACTGCGTGATCACAGAGGATTCAATCTGTGGATAGTGAGTGCTCATGCGCCCACTGAAACCACCGAGGACAATTCGAAGGATGCGTTTCATGAGGAACTCAATACGATGCTGGCCAGGATATCTTGTAAACATGCTGTTGTGGTGGGAATCGACGCAAACGCGAAGATGGGACTTGATCAGGAATCCGAAGTACTCGGTAAATGGTTCTTCCAAGTGGAGCTAACATCGGACATTGGCTACCGCCTTGTCGACTTTTGTGAACGCAGTAGTCTGATTATTGCATCGACATTCAAGAGGAATCATCGCCGCCATCAGCTTACGTGGCAGGGATCAACCTAGCTATCTCCAGAAGAGCAGCGGAAGCGGAAGATAACAACTTTAAAACTACAGCTCGACCATGTTCTGACGAGAAATATTCCAGTATCGGAAATTCGAAGATCTAGAGCTGTGTGGGATGTCGCATTCAATTTCGATCACCGCCCTATTCTGTTGAATTTCACTGTAAGGATTAATAAGAGGAAGCGAGGGGTTTAGCCTCTCCATAGGATTGACATGACAAGTCTCAGAGATGAAGAATGCAGAAGGAATTTCCGACAACGCGTTTCTGTTCACATCGGAGTACGCACGAAGAAGAAACTTTGCGACGCCTATTATTTTGTCAAGTGCATCTAGGACGCTTCGAAAGAGGCACTCCCGGTTGTACAGCCTGAGAAGAAGTTCGCCTACGTCTCGGAGGAAACGAAGTCGATTTACAACAGGGTATGTGCTCTCCGAACTGCAGGAAACTTCGTAGAGGAGGAGCGTCTGAGGAGGAAGTTGCGTCGGCAGCTTCAAAGTGACCGCGAACAAGAGTGGACGTGTAGAGCTAAGGAGTTCAGGAAGGCTAGGGAGGAGAAGAATCCGAGGAAAGCCTACACGTTGCTGCCACAGTACAGCGGGAAAATGAAGAGATGTTCTCCTGTCTTGAACTTTACCAATGGAGTTGCAGTTGGTGATGCGACGCTGCCAATATGGAAGTATTACATCAGTTCATTACTGAATCGTTCAGCGCCGTCATTTCTAGAGCTCCTGCATGTTCAGAGAGCACATTACGATTTCAGTGAGGAACGGCCGTTTGAGTCTGAAGTTTTGGACTTTGTCAGGAAAATGAAGAATGGAACGGCAGGTGGAGATGACAACATCGTTGCTGAAATGCTGAAAGCTCTTCCTCCGTCTGGGATTCGTGAAATGACCAACGCCATCCGTGCCATATGGATGAGCGAGAGGATACCCGAATCGTGGAGACATGCGATCATCGTACCTCTTCACAAGAAGCTATCCTTCACGGATCTCAAAAAGTACAGAGGAATATCTCTACTTTGTGTCATGTACAAGGTTTCCGAACGTATCATTCTCGAGCAACTTATCAAACTTCGTGAAAGAACGACCAGAGATGAGCGAGCCGGTTTTCGACCTGGAAGATCGACTATCGACCAAGTGTTCGTCGTGAGAAGAGTAATTGATTCGTGGTAGCGATACTCGAAGCCATTACAGCTAGTTTTTTTGGACTTTGAAGCCGCGATTGACTCTCCTCATCGTGATCAATTGCTCAACGCCCTGCTAGCAGATGGAGTCCCGGAAAAGTCTGCTCGGTTAATCGAGGACATGAACAGAGGAACAACAGCAGCAGTCCGTACACCTGTCGAATTTACGTCAGCTTTCGAGGTGAAAAAAGAAGTAAGGCAAGGAGCCGTAGCAGGACCTTTCCTTTTCAATTTCGCTGTTGATGACATCATTCGTAGAGTTGCAGAACAGTTTCCTGCGGATGTGATCCTAACACCACCAGGACGCTCCCTTGTCGACCTGGAGTAAGCCGACGACATTGTGTTATTCGCTGAATACAACGCAACACTGCAAAGGATTGTAAAGGTCGTTTCGAAGTATGCCGCGGCCTATGGACCTCGTCTTCGTCCCGACAAATGCAAGCAGATGTGAGTCTCTCAGAGGCCTTCAACGGGAGTTTGTATGGACGGACAACGTATCGAACTGGTGGACGATTTCTGTTATTTGGGCTGCTTGCTGAAGAACGATGGTAGTTATGCAGCGGATATTCGACAACGATGTGCGAAAGCTACGTCTCCATTCAATTCTCTAACCAAGTGTTTGTTGTCTTCCCCCATCGCGAAGGAAGTCAAGTTGCGCGTCTACTAATCCGCTATTCGCCCTATCATGAAGTACGGATCAGAGACGTGGGCAGCACCGAAGACGCAGATGGAAAGGTTGGATTGCACGGAGAGGAAGCTTTTTAGGCGTTTGCTTTGATATTTCTCGCCGCGTTTATGCCATAACGAAGATCTCTACAAGGAAATCGATGCAGTGAATCAACGCTTGATACATTGGAGGTGCCAGCATCTCCCAACGCCATCTCAAGCAGCAATGGAAAGTCGACTTCGACTGCTCGGGCATCGTCTCGTACAACACGCTGTAACAGTGTCTCCAAATCCTGTCTGGAAACGGCCACCTGGGCGTAGGCGAAAGTTCTGGACGGATGTGGTTAAAGAGGATTTGAAGTCACTCGGCATCGAAAGACAGTTCAGGCGCGATGTTTCGTTTCGCAGGAAATGGAATAGTGACAGCTGGATGGAATGTGTTCAAATTGTGGCTGAAGACCGTGAAAAATGGACACGGCTGATTACCAGGACGGCCCACCTCGGTGAAAATGCGGAATAGCTAGGCGAAAGCCAATCGATTAAGTCAAGTAAGTCAATGACAGGGTTCATTAATAATAATAATAATAATAATAATAATAATAATAATAATAATAATAATAATAATAATAATAATAATAATAATAATAATAATAATAGTAATAATAATAATAATAATAATAATAATAATAATAATAATAATAATAATAATAATAATAATAATAATAATAATAATAATAACAATAATAATAATAATAACATACTTACTTTGATACTTTGATGATCCATCTTCATCGGCGGTCTTCTCGATGTGGACCACATTCGCTCCAGGATTTTCTGGAAAGAGCAACAGTCATCCAGTACGGTGGACCCTTCTGCTTGAATGATTTACTGAACGTGTCAGCCCAGCGTGTCGCGGGGCGTCCGAGGGTCCTCTTGATGTCTCGTGGACACCAGTACGAAATTCTGGTACTCCATCTGTCATCGGATCGGCTTAGTACGTGACCTGCCCATCTGTGCTTTGTTGATTCAATATGAGACAGCGCATCACGAATGCCAGACTTCTTTCGAATGTCCTGACTGCTGAGTCCTTCTTGGTATTGCTTTCGGTGGTTTGTCTTCAGAATAATAACAGTAATAATAATAAAACAATAATAATAATAGAATAATAATAATAATAATAATAATAATAATAATAATAATAATAATAATAATAATAATAATAATAATAATAATAATAATAATAATAATAATAATAATAATAATAATAATAATAATAATAATAATAATAATAATAATAATAATAATAATAATAATAATAATAATAATAATAGTAATATCAATAATATTAATAATAATAATAATAATAATAATAATAATAATAATAATAATAATAATAATAATAATAATAATAATAATAATAATAATAATAATAATAATAATAATAATAACAATAAAAATAAAAATAAAAATAACAACAATAGTTATGCTATTATTGTGTACTATACCGAGACTAGAGATGGTCAAGGTGACAAAAGCGGTTGTTTTCGATTGCTCGCTTCTTTAATGCACTGAGAACTGTACCCCCCACCCATTCAGACCACAGCAGGTCCGATGCTCAGACCGGGATAATGATTGAATCCACTGCGTGGGAGCAGTTCGGCTGGCACGTGTGACGCGCGCGGCGCGAAATCGCTGCGTGCTCGTCGTCGCTGGAGCGCGTTATTCGAGCGCCAACTAGTTTTTTTAAGAGAGCCCACGGTTAACGCGCGCCAATGATGACGTGAGCAGCGGTTCTTCGCCGCTCGCGTCACATGTACAAGCTGAACTGCTCCCGCGCTGTGAATTCGACCGACATCCCGCTCAAGCCTCCTGTGAGGCTTCGAACCCCGCACCGTACCTTACTTAAGGGCTGCATACACGCTCGTAAGGAGTTGATTAAAGTCTCGCGCGGCAGCATGCAATGGAGAAGTATCGATCATGCGGCGTAGCACGATCGGTTCAGCTCCGTTGCATGCTGCCGCGCCTTTCAGCGGCGGGACTCTATCCGGGTCATAAACGTTTTTAGATAACTACGGAAATAGAATCGTATGACTCAGAACAAAACGCTCACGCATTTCAAAGCATCAACAACGACCCACATTGCCACTACACGAGTAGGAGTTCGGCACGCCCCTGTATTTCTTTGCAGCCTGTATTTGCCGTCCTCCTCCAAAAAGGGGTGCTGGGTTATTCACACCGTCGTCGATGTATGCGATTTACCTATTGCACTTATTGCACCACCAACAGACGTTGCTGGCGGTGGGAATGGCCCAGGACCCCTGGTTTGGAGAAGGACAGCAGATACAGGGGGCGGAGAATTACAGGGCAGGGCCAACTTCTTACTCGTATAGCGACATTTTGGGTCGCTTTTAAGGCTTCAAAATCAGTAGGCGTTGTGTTCTGAGACATACCATTCTATTTCCGTGGTTATGTCAACCACGTTGACGAGCGTGTATGCTGCCTTTAACATGTATTGCAGTTGGACAAGCATAAAAAATATGTAGCTTCTACATTACTTTTCTTGCTCTTATACAAGCATGTGCGTGCGTACGCAAATTTGGGCATAGATTACGCGCCGTTCAGATCCATGTTCCTGCGCGTCGCTATGACATGTACCGTCGCTCCGCGTTTCAGAAAATCTTAACAACATATTAAAAAGCTGGGTGAAGACTGATGCCCGTTTCGATTGTTAACATTAAATATGTGCTTCATCAACGTTATAAGGCTTATACCTCAAACGCATAAGCTTTGCTCGTACTCCCGAGAGGGCTTTTATCATACATCACAATCATGGAGAATCGTTTTGTTTGAAGCGCTAACTCAATGGCGCGTCGCGTGAAGTACTGTCGTCCTCGGAGCCAAATTTCGGTCCGCGTTTGCGGACTATGGTTCTTGCATCACTCAATATAAGGGTGAAGGCAGTGTTCACGATAAAGGAATGTGTTTCATTTTCTACTAGGAATTGGTAGTGGAGGCGCACACTGCAACCTTGACGTCGACATGAAAACGAGCCAGGAGGAGCCCCAAAAGAGCCCGAAGTAGCCACTTCGAGCGCAAGGCAAACCCCAAAAGCGCAACACACGCCCACCGACGTGAGCAAATGAATGCTCGAGATCGTGAGACGAGCGATGATTTCCAATCACTAGCCCCGTTCTTCCCTTCATTCTCATTTTCTCTCTTTAGTCAGGTCAACTCGCATACATCGACTGCAATAGACGGAAGTTACAAGCAGTGCTGCTCGGAACTGTTCCGTTTCCGATTCCGTTGCCGTATTTCCGGTCTTTTTTGGGCTGTTCCATCCATGTTTCCGTTTCAGAGTTTTGGGCGCGGAAACAGATTGAATTAGTACAACACGATCTATGATAGTGTTATCGTAGATCGTGTTGTGCTTATTCATTCCGTTTCCGGGCTCAGAAACTGGGAAACGGAAGCGGAACGGAGCAGCCCAAAAAACACAGGAAATACGGAAACGGGATCGGAATCGGAACAGTTCCGCACAGCCTTGCTTGTGACTTCCGTCTATTGCAGTCGATGTACGCGATCTGACCTGAGTAAAGAGAGAAGTTGAGAATGAAAATTGCATTCCGAAAGTCTATCGGATGCTGACAAGCCTCCCTTGTGAGTGAGATTGTACAAAGGGTTCACGAGACGCTGAAAACTACATTTGACTTCTTGTGTTCAAGCGAAGTAAGGGGGCCTGAAATCGGAACCCTATAGAATGATGACACGAAATGGGCGTAGCAGGAATCTGAACGATTTTTGATTTTTTTTTTGAAAATATGTAGCTTTTGAGAGATTCAATGATTTCAGAAAGCATTTTTTTCGCTTATTTGCTGCCACGACAGCAACAATAATCGAAATGGTTTTCTCTGCACGTGAAGCCTGCCTTGCAGAATGGAGTCTCGGGTGAGACAGGTTGAGGTGACCACGGGCAGCGGCGACGCTCGTTTGAGGCAGATCATAAATGAAATTTCGCACCTCACCGAGGAGTTTTATTTCTCAATTTCGATCGTTTGATATCCTCTCCAATAGGCAAACATGGTCTGAAAGAAGAAAGAGTTGTTGCTGATTATCTGAAAATTGACTTCTGATCACCTGGTGCCGCTTGGACTGCTTTCCGGAGCACAGGCTGTACACCTGGGCCAGTAGCAATCCCCCAATGGGGTGACTCTAAAGAGGCAGCCAACCTGAGGTCGGTGACGCCTAGATGCTTCCTATGGTGGCCACCTTAGAACGAGAATTATTTTCGAAGAGTAGCGTTAAATGCAAAACTTTCACTAATCGAAGGATTTGAACCAACACAGCTCCAACCTACGCGACGGATGCCCAAAACAGAGCCTTAGGCCACTAGGCCACATGTCCATGTGGGAGGGACTCTTTCTGTTTTATACATACACTCCCTCCACAGTTTTTCGTATTCATGTTAACTTTTATCGAACTAGCAGTAGTAAATATGGGTCTTGGGAGCGTAAAAATGTGTCTACCTTTCAGATTTAATACGTTTTCAACCTTGGATGATGAGATTCCGGAATTTTCCGCGAAAATTATCGAAGCAAGAGCATGTTAGATTTGAAAAACGATTTTGAAAATTCCTTGTTGAATGACCTTTTACCACTGAAACCACGATACACAATACTTTGTAGTGTGATTGTCGAGAAACCAAACTCGTGTTTTTTCACAAAAGTTCAAAGGATTTTTTCAAATCATAGACTATTTTTTCCTTAGTCTGTTTCACGCTTCCCAGTCAACATAGAAATAAGTGATCTTGGAGTGAAAGTGGAAAACGATTTTCAGATAAAAGCCAGACTTAGATGAACAATCATACAGCGTTTAGTAACTAGTACATACACGAGGATCACGTAAGTTTCATGCCTTTTCTGGAGAACAAAACCGTTTTCCATTAATTTTTCTTAGATGGCTTTCTGAGCAAATCTGATTTATTTGTAGTGAGCGATTATTGGGAAAAAATCTGAAAGTGGTTGAATGTGGCCTTACCAACTTCTAGGAAATTGAAGTGGCTTTTACAATAGAAGTAAAGCACGTGAAATCTATAAAGAAGATGTATTCATGACAGCTACGCACAATTTGACATTAATCTCCCGCTAATCTTCGCCAGGAATCATTGAAACATCAATAAAACCTTCAAACGTTTGGCCTGTCATTCCTATCAGCTGGCAGCGGAGCTGGATGGCCGCCAGCCGGCGAGTCCAATTTTTCCTTGCCCACCTAGACAACGAGATAGGCCGTCGTGCTGTTCTGGGTTGATAGGTGAACAGCGGACTGGTCGGTTCACGAGCGCTCCACTGCCCTTTCTTGGAGCGCACTTGCTTCAAAAAGTCAGCATCATTGGACTTGAACGACCGCATGACCGCGTTATCGACCCAGCTCCTCTTCGATCTGCGCGCTATTTCGCTTTCCTCTGCGGCGGTGAGCGAAGTAACACCCCATTTATTGCAGTCAGCCACCTCACAAAGAACGCTCACTGCTGCCAGGTGCCTGACTGCAGTGATCATTAACTTGAGGGCCGCCTGTGCGTTTCTGTGCCGGCCCGTTCATATTGATAGCCAATCAGTGATTGACCCAGTCACCACGCAGTGACAACCGGTAGCTGCCACCTTCCGGAGGATTGCTACTGGCCCAGAGGTGTGCGGCAACGAAAAATAAATTTCGCCAAACGGCAAAGGTAAACCTCAAGACGGCCAGCAAACTGTAATGGGCAAACGGCAAATACATACCGCACACCCCTGCTGTACACCGTTTCGAGATTGCTTTCACGGATTTCCAGAAGCGAGACTTCGAAACCATGCCTTATAGTCACTTTATTTTGAATAAGTGATAGGTTAGCGACTGAAATCTTTGGCTATTGTATGAGAGATGAGGACAACCCAAGTTTTTTGGTCTCTTCCGATTCCGTTTCCGGCGTTTTTTGGCCATTTTTCTTCCGTTTTAGTTTCCGAAAATCTTGAAAAGAGGTTCTGCGCAGCCCTGGTTAGAAGCCTCGCAAAACTCGTGAGCCATGCTTTCCTAGCTCAATTTTTGACTGACCATAACTCTATTCCTACGGGAGCTTGTAAGATTCCGAAGACAGCATTGGAATCAGCGTGGGACCGTAGTCGGAATCGGCAGAAAACAGAAAAAACGATTCTGTTTGGACTGTACCTTTAATGCGGACCACTTTTAAGCGAGTTACGACGATGTGGCGCTTTGCGCGCCAAAAGAACGCCGCAAAAAGTAGTTTTTGCAAGAGGACTGAGTGGTTCTGTATTCAAAACGTGCGAGAGGAACACTATACCGGTTCTTGTTGGCCTCGTTGATGCCGAAGTTGATGTTGAAGCCTACTGCTTCGCAACTGTCTTTTTAACGAAATATTATGACTCTTGCCGTTTGCTCAATCTTGATATTATGGTACAATCCGTGACATTTAGGGGTTTTAGCGAGAATAATTATGTCACCAATCTTTGGCTTATTCATGGTCTCAACTGACACCCTTTATTTTATGGAGTTTCTTCACTAAATACAGACCGTATCTTTTGCGTTTTGGACGAAAAGACGCAAAAACGCTTCTTTTGTGTCCTTTTCTCATAACTCTTTTCAATGTGGTCCATTCTGAAATCGGAGAAGATATTTGGAATTAACATTGAGAGCTCTTCCTTTTGAGCGCTCACATCTCTTACTCTGAAACAAGGCATGTAGGAGTGACACAATCAATCGAGCGCGCGAAACGCGAAGTCGGAATTGGTGTCGAAGGATTGAATGTGTTTATATAACCATTGTGTATATTCTAGTGGAACATTCTGAAGGGATTTTGACTTAATCAATGAGATATGAATTTCGATTTCTCCCATTTTCAAGTATCCATATTTCGGTCATTTCCCGGGTCGCGTTCTCGGCGCAGGCGGTATCTAACAGCGTTTTTTAGCCTAAGACTCGGCCAGTGACCTTTTTTTGTTATCTTCCTCTAATTGGACATTGCAGCAGCCCGATTCGTTGAGCTCCATTTTTACCCCATTCAGATGTGTCAAAACAGCGTTTTTTAGCCTTTTTGACGCCCGCCCGAGTGACCCAACAGTCGTTCTTCTCTGGAGCTTAAATCATTTGCGGTTACAAGTGCCGTTAGTGTAGACTCCTTTAAAACAGCAAGAATCGGTGTGAAGGCTTTCTCCGCCTGGCGACACCCTGGTCATTTTGGCTGAAAACGACCCGAAATTACCGCCGTCCCGTTCTCGGCTCAAGTGGGACCAAATGACCTGAGACTCGGCCAGTAACCTTTTTTTGAGATTTTCTTGCAGATAAGCTCTACAGCAGCTCGATCCGGAGATTTAGTTTTTTATCGCTTCCAGATGTGTCAAAACAGCGTTTTTTCGCCTTTTTGACGCTCTGGATACCCACCAATCGTTCTTCTCTAAGGCGCAAAACATGCGCGTTTACAAGTTCTCTTAGTGTAGACTCTTTTAATACAGAAACAACCGGTCTGGAGGTTATCTCCGCCTAGCGACACCCTGGTGATTCTGGCTGAGAATGACCCGAAATTACCGCCGTCCCTTTCTCGGCTCAAATGGGACCAATCGACCTTTGACTCGACCGATAATCTTCTTTTACGATGCCCTTTCAGATAAGCATTTCATCAGCCTGATCCTTGATTTTTTTCACCTCTATGGGATGTGCTAAAACAGCGTTTTTTTTGAGTGTTTGGCGCCCCGGCAGACACAGACATCGTCCTTCGCTCGGGCACAAAATGCCCGCTATCACAGCCGCGCACAATATACTCTTTTAAAGCAGAAGCAACCTGTCTGTAGGCATTTCCCGCTTAGCGCCTTCCCTGAGATTTGGCTTTGAAAACAACCCCAAATCCTTTCGAAGCCGTAGACTGAGACTATACAGCTTTATTCGGCTTACGTTTCGGCAATCACGCCTTCGTCGGAGCCTGGAAGCCAAAGATACATAAGGAAACTAGCCGTCCAAGCACTATTTCAGAACGTCAGGACTATTTCAATAGAAAACTGAGAAAAGCGACATCGTATGGCAATATGAAAAACTAACCTTTAGTATGCAGACTGAAGCCTGCCGCCATCTAAGACCATCTGAGGGTGTCTGGCAGGCTTTAGTCTGCATACTAAAGGTTAGCTTTTCATACATATTGCCATACGATGTCGCTTTTCTCGGTTTTCTATTGAAATAGTCCTGACGTTCTGAAACAGCGCTTGGACGGCTAGTTTCCTTATGTATCTTTGGCTTCCAGGCTCTGACGAAGGCGTGATTGCCGAAACGTAAGCCGAATAAAGCTGTATTATCTCGGTCTACTGCTCAAGAATACCGATACGATGTACTATTATGCCGAGATTCATGGAAAGTCGAACGTGGAGTATACTTTTAGAAGCGTTTGGGCTCCTGACAACGCCTTATATGTTCCTCAGCTGAAACCGCCCTCATTCAAGACTTGACTTTTAGACTTCGGAACCCGGCACTGCGAAGCGATGCGGTCAAACAGGTGGCATCCAGATCAAAATTTCAAGTTTCTCTGGCCACTTATCCCAACTGATTGTTTGTTTCTGAGGACACGTTTAGGTCAGTCTTGAGCGCGATGCCGATCTGAAATTATTCAGACTATCCTATCTCGACGACTTTTTTTCGTGGCTACGGCCCTTTTTCGGCTCATAATATTTTGGCGCGTCCTGCAGGATTTTTCCTTTTGCAATAATGCTTCTTAGGAAACACATTTTTGAAAAGTTGCTCGGATCTCCTCAGCGTTTCGCGCAATTCAAGGATCGAGTTCCCATTGTAAGAAGCTGCCGTATTCCGTTCTCGATTATTATCCACCCCATGTCAAACTTCTATTTTCGAGACCCGCTATGGCCAGCCAAGGCACTGAAACAGTGTTAGGTCGAGAGAACAAGCGCCCTCGTAGTTCTTCGCTCCCGAACGGCACTGAACGGACGCTTACCAACGCCCCTCAGTCTTGGGTTTTCAATTTTCATCCTCACTACGACTTGGCGGCCCTTTTCGTCTCGCGGTAGAGACAGGGGCAGAGATGCAGAGCGCAGAGAAGAAGAGGAACAGACCGAGAGCAAGCCGGCATGTCGCCTCACTTATCGATTTGTCATAGTAAGGCGCGGGGAGTTTGAGCGGCGTGAGTTGAATCGCTCGGCCCAATTTCGGATTCAGAAGGAGACACTTACCGGCGGCCCTGTCGCCGGTCTCCGAGGATCTCGGATTGAACACATGTAAGATTTTGAAACTATTTGGAAAAATATCCAGCATCCCTAAACTTCATCTGAAAACAGTTGAGGATCACTAAATACCCTTGAACTGTATACAAGTACTCGTAACTTCAAGTAGTAAGCAACATTCTAACACATGCATCACTGTTATATATTGCATTTATGTATTCTTGAGTCAAAATGCAGTTCCGCGCTCGAAATCAACTCCACTGTGTTCTGCTGGGTGCGCTTGTCAAACGCGCTGCGATATGAATGACGGGTGGTCGTCTTGTGGCGCCAGAAAGCGGGAAGGGCTGGCAGATCAGTGGGAAGGGCTAGGCAGTCCTATTGATCGCCAAAGTGGCCTCAACCAATAGATGTGACAGCCTTTCCCACTGATCTGCCCGCCCTACTCACAGTTTGACGCCACGAGACGACCACCCTGAATTCGGCCGGCCGCCAGGCGAGAGGCGAGAGACGTTATACATGTTGCGAAATCCTGTGGGAATGAGTTGATTCTATGGCATCTCGTCCTCATAGCCGTTCACCCTCGACCCAGAAATCGAAAATTGACCTTTAAATGATAGGCCTTCTTTAGTCTTAGTGTTTGATGATTGCGGTATACCGAACCTAAGCCTTGAAAACGGAGGAAACTCCTACCTGTGGCAAGCTACGACTGAGGTGTGAAATCACCGCGGGGACAAGATTCCCGGAAATCCCTGGCCTGCTGCTCTTCCTCTTTGCGCTGTGCAGCTCTGCATCTCTGCCCCTGTGGAGACGGGTGTAGGACATATGGCGCGGCCCTTCGTACGACAGCCGAACACGGCGCGCTATTGCCTCAGGCAATTTCAAATGTCGACAGCGGGTTGACCCACTTCCTTCTCGAGCAACCGGCGATAGCAGGTTCTTTCGGGAGAAAAACATGGACCTGTCATCGACCTGCTAACGAACTGTCGATAGCAGGTTCACAGCAGGTTGAAAAGGCAACACATCCCATCGCTGGTGATCATTGATCGTCAGATTCTCCGGTTGCGCAATTGAAAAACCTGCTTCTGTTTTTTTGTCTCTCGTGAAGCACACCTGTTTTTGTCCAATAACGCGCAAATCAGTCCTGGTATTGAATGGAATTAATACTCAAATAGTGTTCTACGAATTTTCGAAGTATTCTTATATTTTATTGACTCTTGCGATTTTATTATGCGTTTTTTTCAAACACTAGGTTTATTTGAAATCCTGAAATTTCCTTTTTTGAATATTCGATTCCGTCGTGATTTTTTACTGCTTTGCTTCTCGACTTAGCGGAGGTTTCATATGTAGTTTTCGCCTCTCAAGTGTTCCATTCCGTCAGGAATTCCAAAATATCTTTGCTTTCAGTCAGGTTAAAAGTCCGTTTGTTCGTTTGTTCAATATTTGTCTCAATTCAGCTTACATTGCCCTTCAGAAAGAAATTGTTCATTTGTACAAGTATAATACTCGAAAACCATTTCAAATTGGCCGACTATTCAGAAAATCCCATATTCAAGCTATTCGAGCAATCCGAATATGCCGAAACCCGAATGATTCAAATTTCTGAATTAATCGAAGATTTGAAAAAAGAAAACCTCGAAATTCCTGAAATGAACGTTCGAAAAAATCAAATTGGAACTTCTGATTGAATCGAATTATTATCTGAATTTATATCACTCAGGCGCCCTTAGTCTTTGTCAGAAGTGCGGCGGCACGCTGCTTGAGCCTCTTTCATAACCCTCGCCGCAAGCGCGTGGTGGGATATGAAACTTTTCACCGCGCGGGGCGTGCGCGACGCTCTTGTTGCCCATCCAGGGGTGGCATGCATCGCGCCGCGCGCGTGTGCGAGTGAACGGCGAGCGCGGAGACCCATACGAGGAGCCAAGAACGAGAGTAAGCGTCCAGCTCGGAGTGTCTCAGATGGCGCAAAGAGTTTTTGCGGAGCGATGCTATGGTATATGTCAGTGCGACGCGAAAATCGCGTAGGGGTTTAGGTGTGGACAATGTGCGAAGGCTGGGCGATAACGCTCAATCACGTGCGTACGCAATCTCGCGTGAGCAGGCAGCAGCAATTTTTCTCTGAAATAAGCAGCAGTTCTTTCGTGTTTGTTTCAGTGCAAGCGGTCCTTAATATGCTCCGTTTAATGTTTTCATTGTGAGATTTGAATGTGTTAATGAAAAAACCCTTAAGAAAACCAGCAACCAGCTTGCCTCCTCGTGACGACCATTGCAGCGCGACGCGATTGACGCGGAGCGATCTTTTTTGCATGAAATCTGATGTATCGCGCCACTTCACTGTGAACACCTAGCGAAGACGCGACGCCACTTCGCTTGATCGATACGAAGGCTAATTATAACGTCGCGTGGAGAATGAACTCTGAACGCCGTCTCACGCACGGGATTTCCAAAATCCTTCCCAGCGCGTTCCTGCATGCCGCCCCAGCAACCCCATGTCGGCGCCGCCCAAATTGCCATTGCGGTGTTGCTATTTGCATCATTACTTGATGCTCAGTTCAAGTCTGCTGCATCATAAATAATTCTACCATTATCCTACGCTAGCGTGTGCGCAAACGCAAGCCTAGAATTTTCCTGCGTGCCACAATTTTCGCCCAGCTTTACTCCACACAGTCATTTCGGCGCTGCCGGGGATTTCATAGTTGCTTCGCGTCCGTCCTGCGCGGTAAAAAGTTTCATAGTCTACCGCTCGTTCCGAACGTCACGCGCATTCCGCGTTTGCGGTGAGGATTATGAAAGATATCTTACCCACAGATCAGCGGGTTTTCCCTCCTGCGTATCCTCTGTGAAAATTTTCAATTCTGATGATTCAGGGCCCACGCAGCGCGCGCGGTGCTGCTGCCTCCGTCGGCTCTCTGCTCGCTCGCTGTCTCTAACCTCCGCTCCGCACCTGTCCGCGCCAAAACCTCGCGAATTCAACTGTTTCACAGTCTAAATGTATCTTTTCAGCTAATATGGTATGCCTTTCGTAGGCGCAGCACTTTCTCTATCTAATAGCGCCACCCGAAATCCCATTGTCTCAATTGAGCTAGTTTCGCATTTCTTAAAATGTTTGGAAAGTATGTACGATTCCCACTATATCTTCATCATCCAACGCCTTCAAGCCAATCAGCGTTTAATTTGATAATTCTGCACAATGATTTATCCTTCTGCCTAAATTCATTTTGCCATATATCAACCATTTCTCAGAGATTAGATTTTAACAGTTTTTGAGGGGTTTTTGAAAAGAAATAACCACAATCTTAAATCTATTTATAATCAGACAAGACATTGTGAATAATACCTACACCCGTAAATGTGTGGTTCGGTTGAGGGAAAATCGTCGGATAATCAAGCTACGCTAGGAGTTCCTGTTTCGAAGAAGTCCCGGAAACTGAGAATTTCGCCCCATTGGAGAACTTTGATTAACCCGTTTCAGTACCATAATCAAGTCCTCACATAGTTGAAGGTTCTATATATAGTTTTTTTTGTCGAAATCTCATGGTTTTTATTTCCTAGCTTCAAATAAAGCCGGAAAGCCGGTAAAAGTGGAATTGGTTCGAAAGTAAATCAATAATAATTTTTAGTTTTATCTTCTACCTGTTGCGAAATAGCTCAAACATTGAGTTAGTAAGAGTTATACCTCTATAACAAGTACGGCAGAGAAAAACCGAAATGCCCAGGTCCAAGGGCAGTCGAGCATGGCGACTGCTACAACAACATCTGGGTATAGTAATAATGCAGCAATAGTTCTTGAATTCTGCGAAGATTCAGTTCGTATAACTTTGAAGTTGGCCACCCTGTCAATTAAAGCCTTTCGATAGGATGTCTACCGCAAATCCATCAATCCGGCGGTAGCAGGTCGACAGCTGAAGCTTTCGGGGCTTCGGTTAAGCCATGCCGCCGTCTCCTAATCCGGCGCTTGGAGGTCTACAGCTGGACTTTTCGGCGTGATACCAGGTTCTCACGCGCCGAAATCACCAATTTTTTCGTGTCCTCGGCTGATGTGCTCTGTGACGACACCTCAGAAACCTGCTGTCGACATTTGAGTTTGCCTGAGGCCATCCGAACGCTACCGTATGCTCGCCGCGCCATCGCGCTGCGACTGGTCACGCGACACCTTGCGGAGTGGTCCATCAATAAAGACATTGGAGCGAGTTCTGTGGTGGAAAGGCTGACCCATCAATAACGAAGGATGCACGATAATCGATCTCTCTAGTCATCTTCCAGTACGAACACTCTCTGGTTGGCAAAGCGCCATCTTTTGGTCTTCGCGTCAGAAAGGAACGCGAAACGTGTTTCTGGGATATTTTTTTGGTTTAGAGTTGATTTAACTGGTTTGGATTACACCCAAAACTTCTCTATATACAGTAAATTAAATTGAGGAAGTTTGTCATAGTTTTTCATGTGGTACTGTAATAATTTCGTTTTTCATTCTCTGTTATTAGAATAGAGGGAAAATTCAAATCTTCATTACCTTTATTATCATTGTTGACTTATTAGTTACAATTATTATAGTCAATTAGTGTTATTATGTGAGCCCTGCATTACATTATTGTTACAATACCGCTCATAATATGTGTCCCAAAACGCGTCGGCGACGCGAAAGCGCGTCGGAAACGCCGTTTTCGTTCAGAGTGAACGATTTCGGAATCTGAGAACAACGTTCGATTCGTCTCGTGGAGCTGATTCTAAAAATGTATTCAGGTTGGAGAAAAAACAAAGTTTCCACCTAGTTATGACCTACTTTCTCAGAAAAGAGCCAAAATCTCTCAAAGTAGATATTTTCGAAATTTTAAAGCTTCATTGCATTCGTATTGTCATGCTGATTTCAAAAATGTATGCATACTCAAGATCAGTCCGATTCTTGACCTACTTTCAACTTTTTTCAAATTCAATGAATTCAAACTCTTTTCAAAGCAGTTATTTTTGAAATATAATTTCACCATTCGATTCGCAGCGTCATTCCCATTCAAAAGTGTGTTAAACTTAATATCAGGCCTTATTATCGTCTATTTACGACTGAACTTTCTGATGACCTCGCTAATTACCTTCTAAACTGGGGCTGCCTACAAAAAGTGCAATATTTGGCAACTCTGCTGGAGACAACCGTGACATTTCGCACTCAGACAAACTCACGGCTCGTCCGCGGCGGCAGATGAGCTTTCCGGACGGTCCGCGGCGCTTGGCGGCTGATCCGCGGCACGATTGATAGTGGGACGGTCAAACGGCCGATCCGCGGCGCTGTTTGTTCTCGAGGGGGTGGCTCCGGGGCGCACCGCCAATCCACCATCTCAATACTGATCGATGAAAAGCAGCCACATATATTTTTGAGTTGTTTTTGGATTGAACGACTCCACCACCTCATTCCCCGCAGTCTTAGAGAATTTTCCAGCCGCTGACTTCGAATTTATCGTATTTGTAACTTCTTCAAACCGTTATATCTACATGCACGCTAATTATTCTTTCTAGATGCCATCGCAACAACTTCTAGGGCAGAAAAAATTCACGATGGTAAGTAAATTTTCATATTCTCGTTCATTTTTGAGATTCTCTTCTGATTTTGTTTTTTTTTCTCATTCAAATAATTTTCATGATTGTTTGGTTTGGTAATTCTCCTCATGTTTTTTTTTCAAGAATAGTTCCGGTTTGATACCGACTTCGATCGATTTCGGCATGAAACCAGATCTACCCTAGAAAACCAAACAATCATATAAATCACTGGAATGTAAGGAAGGAAAACAAAAAGAGAGAATTACAAAAATAAACGTGAAAATGAAAAATTACCTACCACCGTGAATTTTTTCTCCCCTAGAAGTTGTTGCGGAGCCATCCGGAAGGATACAATTGGTGTGCATGTAGATATAATACTTTAATATATGAAGAAACACAGAAGGACGGGTTTGGTCACAGAAGCCAAGAAAATTGAAGAAAATGAAAAAAAAAACACCTACAATCAGCTTATCGGCTACGGCGCCGGAATATCGTCCGGCTCGAGCGCGTGCGGCCGCGAAGCGTCACAATACGCAATTGCGGAGGGGAATTTGACGCAGAGGAGTGGAATTTGACGCAGAGAAGCACAGTACATGAATTCTGTTTCCATCGAGTGGGATATTCTAGTAGAGCACCACTCCCAATTAGATGGAAACAGTCAGTTCGCCCACCCCCAATCGACTCATTGGCCGTGAGACAGATTTCGGCATTGTTGCACGCTCTTCGCGCTAGCGTTCTTATCTCCTCAGAAAGCATCAGTATCACAATTTCGCAGGGTTGCTCTACCGTACGACTTATTTTCAGAGGTAGAACAGCTCAATTGACTTGTAGAACTGGTTTCGATGTGCATTCGTAGACTTGTTCAGTTTATGGCATATTGCAATGCATGCCCATGGTAACACAAACAACTGATTGTGCAATAACTATGTGTTACAGGTCTTCAGTCTAAACTAATATTACAAAGTTGTTGCTTAAGAGTCATAAAATATGAGCTCTCGATTTCGAGAATTTAAAGCTCATGATCATACATTAATCATTTGTTCATAATCATAATTATACATCACCGATGTCTAAAAGATTGCAATAAAATATAATATTTTCACAATACTTCAGCGATACATGTCACAGTTGTACAGCTAAACTTACGAAACCAGTTATGCATGTTAGTCGAGCTGTTCTACTCTTGAAATTAGCTCTTACGATGGAGAAATCCTGCAAAATTGTGATATTGAGGCTTTCTGAGGAGTATGGAATGCTAGCGCGAAAAGCGTACTCCAATGCCAAAATCTGTCCCACGGCCAATGAGTCGGTTGGGGTGGGCTGGATAACAATTTCAAAAGGACTGTCCGCGGCGGCTCTCAGGACGGTCCACGGCGCCTGCAGGACGATCCGCGGCGCCTGCAGGACGATCCGCGGCGCTGGCAAGATGGTCCGCGGCGCATTGCCGGCGCATCCGCGGCTTCGGTGAAGGATCGTCCGGTCGTCGGCCGCGGACGATCCTGCAAAAGCGCCGCGGATCGTCCTTGGGCTTGTCTGAGCACCTTTACCTGCAGTCATTAATAACATATGCGTTTGACACAGTTTCGAATGCAATTCGAAACTTCTCGAAGGCGGTTTTTGTCTTCTGCTTCTCATGATGAGTCCGTTGACAGCGGACTCAAGTGTTTAAAAAATTGCACAAATCGACTGAAGACGTCGAAAATAACACATTGATCCATTTTTAATGTTTAGGGAAGGTTTCGTCATTCTCCATTTGCTGAAGTACCTGAGGTGAGCAATACACGGGCGAGTCTCCGCTAATGGTGCAGTCATCGACTAGCGGTATAGTGTAAGGCGCTGCTCTCGCACGCGAAATAAAAACGATTTTCACCGTAGCATTTCAAAAATCTGATTTGAAATCGTATTCACCTCTGAAATTAGGAAATCCGATTTTTTTTCAAATTTCACAAATTTCCACTTTATTTTAATTTTTTTAAAACCTCCTAATTATTTTATTTTTTGAGAAAATCTCTGATTTCAACTCGTATTTATTCTTGAAATTAAGAACTCCGATTTTTTTCCCGACTTCAAAATTTCCAACTTATTTCAAATTTCAAAAATTTTTGGTTCAATTGAGTTTTTGAAAAAGTTTTGATTTTTTATTTACTTTTGAAATTAAGAATTCCGGTTTTTTTTTCGAACCTTAAAAATTTCCAGTATATTTCGATTCTTCAAAACTTCCAATTTATTTTAATTTTTGAAACAAACGATTTCAACTCGTATTTAGTTTCAGAATTTCCAATTTATTTCAAAGCTCGAAAATTTTCAGTTTATTTTGATTTTTAACGAAGTTTTGATACAGAATCGTATTTACTTTTGAAATTAGGAATTCCGATTTTATTTTTCAAACTTTGAAAATTTTGGGTATATTTAGATTTTTCAAAACTTCCAATCTATTTTGATTTTTGAAAAAAAATTATTTCAACTTGTATTCATCTTGGAAATTAAGAATTCCGATTTTTTTCCAAAGCGAAATTTCCAATTTATTTCTGATTTCAAAAATTTTCAGTTTGTTTCAATTTTTGAAAATTGCCAATTCATTTAATATTTTGAAAAATCCGAGTTCACTTCAAATTTAAGAAAGGAAAAGAGTGTATAGAAACTTCGGGAATTCTTGTTTTGATTCAAGTTCTTTCAGCATTTAAACTTTATTCAATTTTTTAAGAATTGAGCCTCTGCCGAGAAATCTCCGTATTTACATTTCCCTTCAAAATCAGATACTTTTACTGCAATATTGAGATTTGGCCGCTAGCGTCCCGCGTCAGATCACGGGCTCCTTACATGCGGTGCAATGGCTGGCCGCGCAACTCCTCAGCTGGGCCATATCGCCACACACGCAGCACCGATCAATCGAGATAGAGTGCCAGCTTTCAATTATTTTATTAAACTCTTTTATCGATTCCAAATGCATCTAGATTCGAAGAAGTTCCAAGATTTCAGAAGCTGAGGTGTTTGCGACGCACCGGGCCAGCATTGGCAAGGCTCCAAATCTGTAGACAAACCCTGATACAAACATCTCAGCTTCTGAAATCTTAGAACTTCTTCAATTCTAGATGCATTTGGAATCGATAAAAGAGTTTAATCAAATAATTGAAAGTTGGCACTCTATCTCGATTGATCGGTGCTGTGTGTGTGTGTGGCGATATGGCCCAGCTGAGGAGTTGCGCGGCCAGCAATTGCACCGCATGTGAGGAGCCCGTGATCTTTAGCTCTATTGGCACTATTTCCACAAAATATGGCTATTTCAATTCCAAACACGTTACAATTATTCACAATTTAAAGACCCTTCACAACCGTTGTAAAATCTTGTAAAAAATTAATTGCTACCATTTTTTAAAAGAAATAAATTCAAAATGAATTTATGCGAAATTGCACCCTCTCAGCACGCTGATGGCTACTCAGGCGATTATCGGCCCCGAGCCGCCTGACAGTTGGGCTCGTTTTTCCATTCTGCGAGTCGGCTCCTGTTGCTGTCCGGGCCACTGCTGTTGCTTTCCGGGCTATTCCGGTTGGCCCGAACAGAAACAACAGTAGCCCAGAGATTGGGAGAACGAGCCGAACTGTCAGGCGGCTCCGATTCCTATTCGGTGCGGCTCGGGGCCGAGAATCGCCTGAGTACTGATCTGGGTGGGAGGAGTAGCGATAAGGAAGAGTAGAGAAGACATAATAAGAAGAACAATCCTAAAACCCAAAAAACCTCTATGAATCCAACCTGCAAACACAAAAATGTTCTAGAATGAACCTACCTGTGTTCCCTATTATGAGGTATTAGTTTAGCGGAGCGAAAAGCGCAGTAATAGAGGGAAAATATGTAGAAAACGCGGAAGAAATAGTCAATTTTCAATCGAGTGGAGGCGAAACCCGCAGGAAATGAGCAAAACAGGTGTAGAACAGCCCTGGCTGAGAATATCTGACGACGAATAAGCGGCAAAATATGGAGGAGAAAGACGATTTCAGGAGCGAAGCGGACGAATTCCAGAATATGACGTTGGAAAGGCGATATACAGCTGAATTGTATGTAGAGAAGACGGGAGATAGCAGAATATTCGGAGGGGAGAGACGTTGTATGCAGGGATGTGCGTAATAGAAATTTTGTAATTCGTTAGTCGTTAGTCGTTCAACCGGCAAAAACCCTCGTTAGTCGTTAGTCGTTAATCGTTAGTCGTTAAAAATCTAGGCTTTGAAAACAAGCCCAGATGAGGAAGAAAAAAGCCCTTATGAATAGAAAAAAATGAAGGCATGAAGAGATGTATGTTTTTCAAAACATTCATGGTCGTTGAAGACATAAATCACTTCTTGTTGAAGAACCTAGTTCATACTGCAAACCTTAATATACATAATTCAAAATAGGCCCGAAAGCCTAGTACTCGAGAGTATGTGTTCATTGACTTTTGCCATTTTTTCGGTAAGGAAAGAACGATTCGGGGAACCGGGAAAATCTTGAACTCTGATTTTTTCAGTACGAAATTTGCTATTCTGCGCTACATGATGATACTTGAAATCTACCCGATGGTGACAGCATGGAGATTTGCACCGATTTTGCACGAATTGTTCTTTGCTCAGGGTCGCGATTAGAGCGCTTGCGTAGTTTAGAGCTTGTTCCCTTAAAGGCATCGTACACGATAAAAACCATACTTGGGTTTTTGACATTTTCGTGTTGTTATATCCCTATAGTGACTAAAGTTTGCAAAAAGCCCCCTCAAAAACGTCAACTTTTCAAGAAAAACCCATTTCAAGAAAGCTCAAAACAAATTTGAAGTTCCCGCCGACATCTACTTGGGATAGTTGCGCGAAGAACGAAAGGAACAGTTTTACGATTCGTTCCTTGGTGCAGCGTTGGGAGCAATTCACCGAGGACGCCATTCAGACGAGCGATCATTTTTTCTCGAACGAAATAAAAAAGGGTTACTAACCTGCTGCGTCCATTGCTGTCAGCTGCTTTCGATCGACGTCGAACATGAAATCGAGTGACGTGTGCATTGCGCCCTACGACGCGTCAACGCACGATCGCCGGCAGCGACCACGGAGTTTTGTTCCCTGCAACAACGGATCGACCCAAAGGCCGGCCCCCAAACCCAGGAAGCCCTTTTGAGGGAAGCGAATCTTCATTCAGAGGCGATTTTGAAACTCCAGACTTCCTGAGTGACATTGTTATGACCAACTAGGCCGACTGAACGCAAAAGCTGGAATTCGGTTTTCATCGTGTACGATGCCTTTAATGGGGAAAGGTCGGAAGGAATTAGCACCCAAGTGAAACTTTCACACACTGAGAGGTCCCAGCACCACCCCATATCTCAAATTTATGACTGAAAATCGGAAGACGGCACCCTTTACAGTCCAATCATCGGATACAGGTACCGTCGTCGAGCAGTTGTGGCTTGCAGGCACCGTACCATATTATCACCTCTGATAGTGCCCTGTGTAAAAAAACTCCGCTGGAGCCGATAATGTTTCGGGACTGGTTCAGCGAGCCTACCATAGAGTCGTGCGCGACCGACGCGAAGTCGCAGAAAAGCTGCTCCGGACCTTGCTCAACGTTGGTTTTGAGGTAAAAATTTGGGGGGGGGGTTCAGAACTGCGAAGCAGTGTCAGTAGAAATAATAAGTACTGGAGGCTATGGTTATTTTGTACCATTCACCTAGAACAACCAACAGTGCAATATGTATCAATCCTGGTGTTAGACTTGGGTTGGAGCACGATTTGAATGTCTATTGACTTTCTAACGAATTTTGGGTTTGCTTACGAAAATAGTTTGAATTCCGTTAGTCGTTGGTCGTAAGTCGTAACACCCAAAAAGCCCGTTAGTCGTTAAATTCGTTAGTCGTTAGTCGTAATTACGCACATCCCTGGTTGTATGGCGTCCCCTAGTCCGGCCGCCAACTTGGACGTCTGCGGACAACTCGTCCACTTGAGTACCGCGCTGCGGCGGCGCGGCGTGTTACTGTAGCGATCGGGTGGCTATAGCGCTGCGCTCTCCGGCTGTCACACGAAGGGTTGCGCCATTCGACCGCCATCCTCCACAGAGTTATGAGAAGGGCCGGCAGGTCGCACACGTGGGGCTGAGCATTGAAGCTCAACGAGTGAGGGGTGTTGTGAATCGCACGTTCAGTGGCGTTTGGGAGACAGGAAAAGCAGGGGTGCGCGTTCTCTCAACATAACTGTCTGTCTCAGTGCACTGGCTGGCCATAGCGGGTCTCGAAAATCGAAAAAAGACGAGCGAAAAACACGCTGTTTTGGCACATCCTGGTGAGGTGAAAAATCGTGTTTTCCGGATTGGGCTGCTGCAGGGCTTATTTGAAAGAGAATAAGAAAGTAAGATTGTAATCCGCGTTTGAGGTCGATTGGTCCGGTTTGAGCCGAGAGCGGATCATCGGTGATCGTGGGTCGTTTTTCAAAGCCTTATGATAGCGGGCATTTTGTGCCCTAGCGAAGGACGATGACCGTCTCTGCCGGGGCGCCAAACAGGCGAAAAAACGCTGTTTAAGCACATCCCAAAAAGGTGAAAAATCAAAATCTCCGAATCGGGCTGTTGAAATGCTCATTTGAAATAGCATCATAAAAGAAGATTAGCAGCCGAGTCTCAATTCGATTGGTCCCATTTGAGCCAAGAACAGGACGGCGGTGTTTTCTTGTCGTTCTCAGCCAAAATCACCGGGGTGTCGCTAGGCAGAGAGAACCTCCAGACCGGTTGCTACTGTTTTAAAAGAGTCTACTCTAAGTGCACTTGTAAACACGAATGTCTTTCACCTAGAGAAGACCGAAAGTTGGGTCTCCCGGGGCGTCAAAAAGGCGAAAAAACGCTGTTCTGACGCATCCGAACCAGGGGTGTGCATTTTCCGTTTACCGATTTATCGGATCTACCGGTGTTTTTCGGAAATTTTTGATATACCGATATACCGAGTTTTTCTCGAAATTTACCGAAATTTTTACCAAAAAATTGGGTGTTTTTTGCCTAATCAGCCTACCTCTTACCCGTATTTCACGGGTTTGTTACTGTTAAAGCATGCATTTGGTGCGATATCCTTCTTCATCCTTCTTTTTGTTAATACTTTTCAACCCTTTGGTCGACTTTTTGAATGCTCAAACGATCTCTTCACCTTTTTTGTCACGTGCTTTTTCTTAGAGAGATACTACTCCGAAAAATACATATTTTATTCGAAAATTTCAACAGATTTGCAAGGCAGCAGAGTCCTGAAGCAGATATTTCAGTAAGTTGAAAAAATTCTTTTCGTAGCCTCCGACACAACACTGAATCCACTGTAGTTCTGGAACGACACCATTGTGAAAACATCGTACCCGCACTTCTCCTCACTGAACAATAACTACTTTTGCGCGCCCCCTGGCGCAGTTAAGGTGGGAAGGATGTTTTCCTCATCTAGCCTGATTTTGAGTGACTACATGCTGGGACCACTTGGTCCCGGCACGATTCACCCTTCTCCCGGCACGATTATCACGCGTCGCATGATGCAACAGCCGTAGTCCGCAGTTGCGGACCGGATTTCTGCTCAGAGAACGACAGTAGGCACCAAAAACCGATGTAGGAAGTTTTATCCAATTTTCCGTTTTCAACGTTTTTACCGAAAAAAATTCGGTAAAAAGTTTCGGTAAAAAATTTACCGAAAAGAATTTTGCGCACACCCCTGATCCGAATGGGGTGAAAAATGGAGTCCAACAAATTGGACTGCTGCAATTTTTAATTAGAGAAAGATAACAAAAAAAGGTTACTGGCCGAATTTTAGGTCGATTGATATCACTTGCTCCGAGAACGTGACCCGGGAAATGACCGAAATATGGATACTTGAAAATGGGATAAACTGAAATTTGTATCTCATTAATTCAGTCAAAATCCCTTTAGAATGTTCCACTAGAATATACGCAGTAGTTATATATACATAATCAATCCTTCGACACCGATTCCGCCTTCGCACTTCGCGCGCTCGATTGATTGTGTCACTCCTATATGCCTTGTTGAAGAGTAAGACATGTGAGGGCTCAAAAGGAAGAGCTTTCAATGCTGATTCCAAATATCTTCTCAGATTCCAGAATGGACCACATTGGACAGAGTTATGAGAAAAGGACACAAAAGAAGCGTTTTTGCGTCTTTTTCGTCCAAAACGCAAAAGATACGGCCTGTATTGTGATTCCAAAAAAAAACCTCGCAGAACTTCACTCTCAAGCTTCAGCGATAGTTTTTGCGAGGAATACGCAAAAATTTTCTGAAGCAGCACAGGAAAAAAAAATTTGCGTGTTACTGGTTCTCATTTCAGTGGTGATCGAGCAGAGAAATAGGGGAGAGCGAGGTGGTGTGGAAGTGCAAGCTGGATTCCGAGTGGCATGTCAGAAACACTGCCTTTGTTGCAACTCAAAATCGGGCCAAGTACGAAAAAACTAGTTCAAAAAATTAATATTAGCGAGGAAAAGTGGAAATTTATGACATGGAGGTTAAACTTGAATTCTACAAAAAAAAGCAGAGAAAAACCTACAGCACCCGCTCATACACACTAGTACGCATATGCACGTGACTGTGATTGGTACTTTGTGAATCCATAGTTGTGAATACATACACATACACATACACATACACACACATACACATACACATACACATACACATACACATACGCATACACATACACATACACATACACATACACACACACACACACACACACACACACACACACACACACACACACACACACACACACACACACACACACACACACACACACACACACACACACACACACACACACACACACACACACACACACACACACACACACACACACACACACACACACACACACACACACACACACACACAAACACACACACACACATGTATACACTTGCCAGCTCAGAAAGCCTCATGCAGCGCTCTCGCATCTAATTTCTGATAGCTTCGTAATAATTGATTTCACTCTTTTTACTCGAAAGTTAACATGAAATCGCTAGTTCTGTGTGATCCTAGAAGTAGTATTTTGACGTTGATTGTTCCTTGTTGTGACTCATTAACAATCAGTTTTAGTAAAGAAAACAAGAAGCATCTGCGGTGCGATTCCTTGTTGTACTTACAGTTTGATTAGAACAGCCTTCATTAGGGTCGGTTCCACATCTTTTTTTTTAATAAGCCCCATATCTTTTACCGAATCAACGATAATACATTGAGTTTTTCTTACTTTCAATATATGTATTTGATTGCTGTTCATTCCAATTACACCCTATTTCAAAATGAGTGTCATAGGATTTAAAGGCAGTGTCCACGATAAAAACCATGTCTGCTTTTTTTGGTGGAGATCGGCAGCTGCGGGGCCTAGCGCAACCCTAATGTTGAAAAAAAACTAAGAAAATTGAGTTCGGAACGGTCCCCTACAGCCCCAAAGTTGGACACCCATCAGCTCGTCACACCCCAGATGCACTTTCCACGCCCACCGGCGTTAACAAATGAATGCTCGAGATTATGAGATGAGCGATGGTTTTCGATCAACAGCCCCGTTCTTCTCTTTATTCCCAACTTCTCTCTTTACTCAGGTCAGCTTGCATACATCGGCTGCAAAAGACGGAAGTTACAAGCTTCAGACAACTCGTCCACCATGCTTCCTTAGCTCAATTTTCGAGGGATCATAACTCCGTTCCTAGAAGGTCTTGTACAGTTCCAAAAACATCATTGGAATCAGCATGGAACCGTCTTCAAGATAGGCGGAAAAGCAGAAGAACGATTCTTATCGTGAACACTGCCTTTAACATCGACGGTCTTCTCTTATGGCTTCCAGGAGCTCCCAAATCATTTCATAGAAAAAAGCCTGGGATGAAACGCTTTCGAGTAGGTTCCCCTCACTCCGCGCACGGGGAAAACCTTCAGAAGCTAAGCGGCGACTGCGTTACAAGCGCCAGACTGTGATTGTCAAGCTTTACCTTGTCCACTCGAGCGACATTCTACTGCTGTTCTACGTCTAATGCCCGGTGCATTACTGCTGTTCACCTCAGGCCGGATTAATCAGCGATTATACCCAAGGTATGAGGACAAACAGTGCGCGTCATAATATTACGCCCGCTCCAAAAATCGGAATTTTTCTATACTATTTTATAAGAAACTGGACCACGTCAAAACTTTACGCCCGTCCTGCCGCTGTGACGAGTCAAACACATCTGTTGATACTTCAATTTTTAAAAATTGAGTTTCAACCCTACGGCTGATGCACCATCAGAAAATCATGTCGTGTAAAAGCGTAAATGATTGCCGGAGGCTAGTAAAGCTGCAGTGTGAGCTTCAGGACTCGACAAGTTAGCAACAAGTAGATATCGAGGCTAGTTGGAGAATTCAGGCAAGGCATTGGTGGTTATTTGAGGAATTAGCAGATGTTCACGAAAAAACGGAGAACGTTCACGAGAAGTCATCAGAGACAAGATAAGAGTCACATCGATCGGGCCCCAAACCCCTGTTCGTCTGCCAACCAAATCGATCTCTTTTTCGAAATCAGCGTTGAAATCTATGCTATTTGGCTCATCCCATTACTAAAAGCGTCTGGAGAATCGGAAAGGTATCCATTATTTACGACTGCTGCCTCAGCATCGAGCCACAAGACTGAAGGGTACCAAAACATATATCAACATAAAGCGTACAAACTCACACAAATCGCCGTTTGCAGAAGACCCGGAGAGCGATCGCGAGCGACGCTGCCTCTCCGCTCTGAGCGAAAATAAGTCTCCATCTATCCGGGTTACTGCGATTGCCGTCAGGCGGTTCAGATGCCCTGTGTACTTTCCACGACGTCCTGATGACGTTATCATATGCCCTGTGTACTTTCCATGACATCCTGACGACGTCATTCCGTACGGGGGTATCTCCGGTTGCATTTCCAACCGAAGTTGCCCCGTTCCGGAAGATACTGTTCGAGTGTTTGATTCATACGTGAATTTGAATTTTTGCGTCATTCGAATAACTGAACCAATAGAAAATGTGAAATAGTCCACATTTTCGTGCATTCGAATAGACGGAAAATTAAAATTCTCCATTTCTGAGCTTTTGGTCACTATCAGCTGGCGATGTTTGACTAAAAGATTAGAAATATATTTAACCGTCCCGGAGTGCAATACGGGATTGTTCTAAAAATGTTTTTTTGGAAAATCAAATATATCTAAGTAACCAATTCTGCCGTAGTGTTGCCAATTTTTCAACTTCAGGACTTTACTTTCACCCAATCAGCTTCCGCTCGCGAATGTGGACCCAGCTGTGTGTGACTGCATTCGATGTCATAATACTCGGACTTTAATTGAGAATCTATCATGAACGTGTTCGGCCATTGATGGCTTCGAGTGTACACCAGCGAAGTCCGTGGAACACAACAAGTTTCGCAATAGTGCTTTTTTTGGCCTGCCTCATACCCATTGAATTATTCCAATTATTGCCAGCGCTCTGTATTACTTCTGAGCAGGAAATTCCTGCGCACGTTTCCAAATTTCCAGAGCTTTCGAACTGTTCTGTTTTTTTTCCGGGTTTTTAGACCCGAACACGGAAGAAAACAAAGCCAAACTTGTCGAGAGCGCGTCTCTAGTGACGCCATAGACATTCTCTCGCCAAGGCTGTTTCTTTTGAAGGCAGATTACACGCAGAGAAATGCTTTCAATTTATGGCTCGACTCAAAGGTTCGTGGCTGTTAATATAGAAAACTGACCGAAACCCCCCCCCCCCCCAAAAAAAAAAACTCGATAAGGAATTGTTGGATTGTTTTTGTACTATATCGGAAGTGGACGAGTTATGCCACAGCACATATGTTCGGTTGAGATAGCGAAACTAGCGACAAAGTGGTTGACGGAGCGAGGCTAATAGACTTATGTAAATTGCCGCTACAATAGACTCTACGTTGTTGGATGAGTTAAGAAAAGAACAAAAATGTCGTATTTGGGCAGTAAGTTTAAAGGTATTTCTACTGACGGGTTTCTACTTACTTGTGAGAAGCGATGTTCACAAAATAAAGAGCGGATACACGTCGTTATGGTAGATTAAGACGGCTCAAGTACTTTATCTTTTTGGTTCGTTTTTTGCACATTCAGCGGTGTTGGCAGTTAAGTTTATAAGCTCGTCTGAATTGGATTCGAGGCAAAGTGAGCTCCTTAGGCATCTCCAATAAAGAGTCTCTAAGGTTTTACAGTATTTTTTGTCGCTAGTTCTCCCTGAGTAATCTCACCTAGTAAAGGGAAGACGTACACAGCGGGTGTATAAGACGGCACCGAGGCCTTTTGAGACCAGTCCGAGAAGGTGACATCGCCAAGAATGTTTCTTCGTTGGAATGCTTACTCGTTGTAGACCGTGGAGGAGAGGATGTCCTTGTTGCGGATTGCGGCGAGTTAGGCCTCCTTGCTGCCACCCGTGACAAGGGTCATACTCAACCCCGCTGAAGAAGGGTGGTAGCATGATTACCGTATTTCCTGTAACTAAATACCCGGTTGTACTATTTTTCAACCTCCGGCAAAAGGTGGGTTCAATTAGAGGCAGGGGTTCATATAGAGCGGAAGGCTCTAATTTTTAACCAAGAATTCAAGAGTCAATATGGGCAAACAAAGTTCATTAAAAAAATCAAAGAGGGTCAAAAACGAATTACCCGGCGATCTGCAAGAGACCATCATCATCAATACAGTCATTGTCTAAGTCCTCAGTATCAATTTCTTTGAAAATGTCGACAAGGTTTTGGGTGTCGACATTTCGAGCAGCGCGTACGCATCCTAATCGTGGCATTTGTTATCTATTGCGCACTCTTTGCCGAGCTTTGTCGGAAAGTGAGAAGAAAAACGGCAAACGACAATCGACAAAAATCGTTCGAAAACGGCCGGCAAACGGCAATAGGCAACCGGCAAAGGGCAATTGCCACACATCCCTGCTCCCAATATCTCTTATCGTTGTGGAATCCATCCAAAATCGCATTTTCCCCCCAAAACCTGGTCTCGGTGGGAGGTTCCTAACCGAACCTGTAGAGCTTTCCGGGAAATCGAAAAAAGAACCTCAGTGTCGTGTTCAGAATCCCCGAATAACTTCCAGAAGCTGTGTTAAAGTCAAATTCGAAACGATTATTCTGAACATCCTGGTATCGCCACATCCCTTGCACCACCTTTGCGCTCAACTCAGGAGACCCCCATAACTCGGTTTAGAGAACAACTGACATGAATTGTGTTGGAAACGATGTTTTCGAGCAGTTCCGAGTCCCTAGTAAGCTTCTTTCGAAGGAAGGACGGAACCGAAAATGGTCAGCCGTCGGGCACGTTTTTAGAATTCTGGAGTTGAAGTTTTTCGAAAACGTCAGCGAGATATCCTCTATGTCGAAGTTAAATTTACTGCCGTTGATCGCGTGCGTGTGCGCACGAATGCTTCGGCTTCTTCCCCCCACACTTTCTCACTGTCTGTGCTAGGTTTCCGTATTTACGGTGTGTTTTGGACTGTTCCCGGAAACGGAGGAAACTGTGCTGCACGGGTAATGGTGGTGGGTCTAGGCAGGCGTGTTTGAGACATCATGAGAGGCCGAAAATCACTTTGAATCTGTTGAGTTCAATGGAAAATCTGAGCCTAGCTGAAATCCTCAAAAAGGTTGGGGTTCTGAAATTGCACCCCTCTAGGATGATGGCACAACATAGGCGTGGCTGGAATCTGACAGCGTTTTTTTTTCTCCGAGAATTCTTGACTTTTGTGTGGCTTTTCGCTAACGTCCTCTTAATCGTCTGTAAAAGTACACAATAGGAATGAGAATTGGGGCACGTTTCTTTATGCACGTACAGCCTGTCCTCCGGAAAGTTTTTTTTTCGGACTGCGAGTTTTTTTTTTAGTTTTTTTGAGAGTCGCCGATGAGAATCTGAAGATCGACTTCTGATAAGCCTTGGACACGCAACGCGGCTGCTCGCGTTCACCTACACCTGGTGCAGCCTGAACCCCACTCTGGAGGACAGGCTGTACACTGCTTTAAAGGGCAGCTATATATACTGAAAAATTTTCGTGACTGCCATCTTGGATTTTTTAGGAGCGAGGATCCGAAATTGGGGAATGTCTCAAAGTGATTCTATGTAGTTCAAATAATTATCAATTCATTGACTACAATCCTGGGTTATCGAGTAAGAGCTGCAAGCCACGAGCAGCGACGAAACGTTAAAATTAGACAACCCATACTTTTTCGATCTCCTCCGTTTGCGTTTCCGGAAACCTTGGAAAACCCTAGCGTGTACCCTCGCTCCGCACAAGCACGCCAAGGAACAAACTCATTTTGCCTAAAAAACAGAGAATGTGTCTTTTTGCATCGGTCAATTTGGGCGCCATCTATCCAGCATTCAATGCATGGCTATGATAACGTCTACCAACGGGTTTCGAAGATGCTCTATCGAAAGGCAATTACAGTTTCCCAGCACAGCTCACGCAAAATCCAGAATCACGAAAATTTGGGTATGCTATATAGCTTAGCCGTGCTCTGTAGTTTTCGATCCGCCAAACTCCTACTCGGACAGTCGGGGCTTAGTACGTAGGCACAATAGCGTTAGTACTCCAGGGCAAACATGGATTACTAACGCTCGTTGTGAACAGGAGCTGCTGGCAACGGCAGCATATCCTGCCAACGTATGCTGGCGTTTTAACCCTCGTTATCGACAACCTGTTCTGCAAACGGAAAAAAATTTGGATTACCATCCTCTTTAGTGGTGTTGGGTATGATCCTCGTCACGGCCATCAGCAAGGAAGCCAACTACGTCGCGGTCCGCAACGAGGAGGCTCTCCTCGTGATGAGCCATGGGAATGATCCCCTCAGCCTTCAAAATCAACCTTCGGAGAAAATTTTGAAAATTACCCCTGTGATTTCACTGTTCGTATAATGGTAAGGTTTGGTCATACTTTGACTTTTCAAGAAGAATTACGGCAATCGCATCATGGTCAGCCTGGGGGGATGTCGATATTTCTACGGTATATGAGCAGTCGTATGGTCTCCACTCCGCTTATGGCATTCGTTTGCTCGCTTGAAGACGATTTCTACAACGCTCCGTCAAGAAGGAACGGGGCGACCGCTAAATTTGCTAAAGGCACCGTCCAACCTCAGGCGTAAAACTTGACATTATTGTCCGCCCACCGTGACTAGCAACTCTGCCAAGCGCAAGAGCCCAATTCGCTAAACTAAGTGAGGAACTTCAGGGAAAAAGAAGGCCACGCACACAATACCCCAAAAGCCTAACCGTGCACACCGCACAGGAAAGGGAACACGGAGCTCTGCTATTTCGCCTTCGAGCATCGCCACGCAAACCAATTCTTCCGCTTACCAAGATTTTGGTTCCCTACCAGGGGCGAAACTTTTGTTTATGCTTTTAGGGTGTTGGGGACGCGGCCGACTTTTTCTCTGTAATTTTCTCACTTATTTAATCGAGTTAAAGGCATCGTTCGCGCTGAAAACCTATTTCCACTTTTCAGGCTCAATTTCATGAATGAGCCCGGTGGACCACGTCGGTAAAGTTCCGCGCGTCAAAAACATATGGTTCTGAAGTTGGAGTGGTTCAAAATGACGATCAGCCACCAGTTTTCACCAACCATCTAGCACAGGGAACAGAAGCGCCATGACAGGCGCAGATGATTCAGCATGTGAAATTTTTAATTCGGAAAATTCTAACATCCAAACTTTCCCAATGAATCTTACTTCATTTAGAATAAGTTCCAGTAAACGAAAGGCAAGAGAAATTCACCCACTCAATAAGTTTAGAGCAAAAAGCACATCCGACGTTTGCGAAAAAGTTTCCGACGTATTGCACCATACACACCGAAATTGACGGAGGTGTGGGAAGAGAATAGTTTGAGAAGTTTTAAAACGAGTTCTTTTGTGAAAGTTGATGGTTTTGTGGAGCCTCTCCACTCTTATTCTGTATGTCAGAGAGTCGCCTGCGCAAAAACATGAAGAAATGAGATACGGTTTTTTTGCGCGTACGATGCCTTCAAGATCCCGCGCTTGGCAGAGTTGCTTTACAGGGTGGGCGGGCTATAAAATCGAATTTCACCCCTGAGGTAAGACGGTTACTAATTTCGGTTCTCAAGATTTCGTGAAAAAAACCGGAAATTCGCGGGGAAGACGCTCAAAAACAAAGTATATCGGCTAATTATCGGTGTCGGCCGGCCCCATAATTAACGCGTTTTTCATTAATGCTTGCTTATTCCACATTTATTTTGCTGTTGAAGTAATCAGTAGTCTTCAGGAATGTTCACAAATTACTTTAGATGCAAAATAGAAGTTGACAAAACAGGCTTTTACCCAAATCTCGATAAATGGGGGCGGGAGGACACCAAGAAATAACTTTCTCCTGAGAGTTTTTTCTCCAATTTTTTATTTATTTTCACTAATGTGATGTCCAAATCTATCATTCTAAGGTGATAGCACAACAACAGATTTTATCGAGAACCCTGCCTTTAAGGCTGAAATAACACAGAGAAGACCGTTGTGTCGCAGATTCAAAGGTTGTGTCCACGCTAAAATAAGTCTCCCAGTCTCCGAGGAAACGGCATACATTCAGGGGGCTGTAGTCCACTCCACTTAACTAAACTTACCCCATTCGATGATCGATTACCTTCTCAAAGTGGAATTTGGTGTTGCACAACTTTATCGGTAGCTGTTGAGGGAGTGGGCTTTGCGTGAGGGGAACACCCAAATTAGGGCCGTATAGGGCTCGTCTGTGCTCGTTCTTAGCCGTTTTTTCAAGGTTTCTGGTTAAATAGGGCTCAAACCTCTTGACTTCCGGTGAAAGCTCGGAGACCGATTTTACCGTGGACACTGCCTTTAACACATTTTTTAGGACTTCCTCTAGCCTAGGGTCAGACTCAGAGTTAAAGGCACAGGACACCCAAAAAATTAATTTTGAGATTTCATGCTTATCTTGGAGAGAGGCACACGCTGATCACAGTGTTATCTCTAGAATCGTCCAAGACCCCCTTTGAACAGAGTTATGGCTCTTCAAAGGTGCCTTGATTCTGAGGGTGAAAAATTGGTGGACGAGTTGTCTCAGGTCTGTATTTCTCTTCATTCGCAATCGTTGCGTGATAGAAAGCTAGGATAAGGAGACAGTCCGGTAATGGACTGAAGAACGACGACTTATTGGAATTCATCCATCCATCGAGCAGCTATCGGGTTCGAAAATCTGTTAGGGGGTCGGGCCTGTGGTGGTGAGCGAAGGGGGACGGGCCTGTGGTGGTCGCTTATATCTCGCTTATTTGAAGGAAATGAGATCTGGCATTTGGCACGTGTTATACAGGAGGGGTCTTCTACACAATTACATGAAAATCTCAAAATTCATATCTGAGGGTGTACTGTGCCTTTAAATCTCAATTTTGAATGTCTGTCCAGACCCTGCCCTCAAGTAATCTTTGAAAACGTTTTCTTGACCGACATCATTCTGGCCACCACTTCATTATGAAAACTTGGACAAAATCTCATAGATGCCCAATTATCTACTGTATCAAGAGGAACAGAGAAGCACTGTGTTAACTGCGTTTTTATTATTCTGAATAGTTTTGTTTCAACGTCGTCTGTTTCTTCAATACCTAGTTGCTTTTTCGACTTTTTAAATGTGCCTGGGTTGTTGTCGGATCAAGCGCAGATTTGCGTGCACGTAAATAAATAATTTAAAATTCGAACGCAGAAAGAATGAAGATGCAGAAAATCGTATAAGTCGAATTCCTGGAATACTACTACGCAAACAAACGTTCTAATTCTGGGATTCCGTTATATGAGGCTGTGTGCGTAAGAACCAAGATGACTCGATACACATTTTTTTGGTGGTTCGTCTATTTGAATCGCTAGAGCACGCAAAAAAGGTTCACGTGCTCACTTCTTGATATTTCGAATTTTTTTCTTTCTCAAGTTACTAGCATCCGAAGTTGAGCTTTTCTGAACATTTCTTTGCATATTCCTTCAAAACGATTTCCTTTACTTTGAAAATTCATTATACATATATGTAGGTTGTCAACTATGTGAAACCGTTTGGCGTTCAAAATCAGAATTCGACAGCAGGAAACCGAATTCGAAAATGAACGCTCCATGAAATTTAATTTTTTTTCGAGACTTGGATCCTGAAGATTACGTGTTCAACAGAGACGCCATAATCGTTGTGGTTTATAAAATAGAGAATCAAGAAAAGAAAGGCACATACAAAATCATTCTTTCGATCAAAGCCGGAGCGCCGTTGAATCACCATTGGGCAAGAGGCCTCTCATGCATTCGATTAAGAATAGAACGACTACGGTTGAATTTGACTGCGGAAATTCAATAAGCATTATCAGATTTTCAGAAAAATTAGCCCTATAATTTTTTAAGAAATTTCATTTTTTCGGAGGCTCAATCCTGTAGATTAACACCATGCCCAGAAAATGAGCCGTCGTTTTAGTCCCGAAAAAAAAAAGTCGAAAAAAGAAAAGCCGTACAAATCCTTTTTTTTATCGAAAGAGGCGCGCGCTCAAGGGAATCTCGAACAAGAAGCCGTATGTGTGTACATTCGCTTATGCACAAAAGAGGTGCAGTGGTTTTTGCGTAAAGGGAATCGATTGCAATGATATCCGAGAAAAAGCTATTTTGTCACTTTCACATTATGAAAATGTGTACTTCTGGTGCACGAAAACCTCTTTTTTCATTCACTATAGCTAGTAAGAACAAGGCTAGATTGTTCAGTACACGTTAAGGTACCGTAATGTGGTCTTTCTCAGACATTCGCTGTTATGAGTTCGATACCAACAGCATATGTTTCGCCGAGCACCTGCGGGAACATATCGTATTGGTAGGCGGATGATAACAGCAGACCTCTTTGTTATGAGTTCGATACCAATAGGATATGTTCCGGGAACATATCCATTTGGTTAGCGGAATATAAGAGTTTAAACTTGCTATAAGTTTCCCACAGTCTTCCAAAAAGGTTGTATACCACCAAAACGTGATTTTTGAACACCTACGCGTTGCAAAGCTTATAGGCAGCATACAAGATCGTAAGCATGGTTGAGATAACAATGTGAATCAAACCGTATGGCATACAACATAATGCCTACGCATTTTGAAGTGTCAAAAACGACCCACAATGCCGCTACATGAGTTAGAAGTTGGCTCCGCCCTGTATTTTCACGCCCCCTGTATTTGCCCTTTTCCTCCAACGCATGGTTGCTGGGTCATCTTCGCCGTCAGTAAAGTGTGTGGTTCACTTGTTAGACAATTTACCAACACTACCGACGGTGAATATGACCCAGCAACCTTGCATTGCAGGAAAAGGGCAAATACAAGGGGCGTGAAAATTCAGGGCGGGGCCAAATTCTAACCCATGTAGCGGCATTGTGGGTCGTTTTTGATGCTTCAAAATGCGTAGGCGTTGTAATCTGGACCATACCGTTCTACTTCCGTAGTTATCTCAAACACGTTTCCGAGAGTGTATGCTGCCTTTAACACTATAATTGTACCTTGCTTTGGAACGCTCATCGACTCTGATGTCACAGAACATTCAGGGTTGTCCATAGTGTTCACATTCATACTATGTATTATTCTCGATAATATGACAATTTTTGTATACATATTAGCGTCCTTTTGATCTTTGGTTATAGAAGAAGTTTCCACAGTCACAAACACTATACATTTTATTGTTATTCGCATCAGAACTATCTGCTCAAAGCGGACCATGTGAAGGCGCTGTGAGTGAAGTAGTGCTTTTGTGAGACTTTTCTGAAAACGCACTAAATTCGGTGTCGCTCAACATTAGAAAATAGAAAGCCGTTGATACAACAAACAATACAGACCCTATGACCTTGCTCACTCGCGTCCGGCCCGGAAAATGTCCCGAGCACGAAAAACCCATTTTCGTGTGCCCAAATCTACAGCTTTTTATACAAGGAAAGGCCATCCTTGTGACATGAAGCGCAGGAAAGTTAATAATGCTTGTGAGCATGTCAATTTATTTGTGCTCATCAGATGTCTCGTCGCCGTTCACTCTGCCGCCGATGCTCACCGAAGTAGAACGGTATGGTCCAGATGAGCGATGTCCGCTCTCCAACTGTAATTAATACTAGTTCCATTTTGCCACTTTTCACATATTTATTTTCAAAGTCGAGCGAAAGAGCAGATAGGTAAAAGCCCCAATCGTGCTTCATCTTCACTTTCGCTGGGTGAACTCAAACAGGTCTCTTGAGAGGAGGCGACTGCCGAGGTTCAGCTGAGTTCGGAAGAAAAGCGTTTCAACTGGAGCTATCATTGATAATTAAAGGCAGCATCCACGATGATCATACTCGGTGACGTTCCACACTGAAATGATAGACGAGAAGGACTCCAGGCTCCCGGTGTCGAAAGAACTCGAGCCAGGAGTGACAAAATAACGGCTGCAAACAAGCGTTGTGGTGTTCCAGAGCCGCCCCGTGCTCCAGATCAGCCCAATCGATGTGAACAAATGAACACTCAGAGAACAGGACTTATCAAGTCAAGGAAAAGCTGATAAATGAGCTGATCGCTCAATTGCACTTACATGGATCATCCTTTATAGCGGCCAATTCCTCCACGCTCAAAAATCATCGAAACCAAGGGAGGGCGTATCATGTCCCGGAAACGCGGCTTTCGCGTCCTTTTTAGGCATGTTTTGCTATACAGAGCACCAGACTTTCCGTACACCAAGGAGATATCAAAAGTTAAATTTATCGTGAACCCTGCATTTAATTGAAAATGCGTCGCAACGCGAAAACCCTCGCGGTCGGCGTGCGGGTCGAGCTCCTGTCTAGGGTCCAGCGCAGTTGTGTGACTTCTCGAAGAGTGGTTAATGGGATTCTAGAGGCAAGGTTCCGTGACTTTTGACTTCTCCAAAACTTGTGCTAGATAGGTCGACCTGGGCTAAGTTAATTCATTCAAAAGTTTTGCAAGCTATGAGTCGTTGCTTATGGAGAAAAAATTCCGTAAGCAAGGATTCGCGGTATTCAAAGCGTGAGCAGATCCCCAGGATATTGATGTTTGTACGGCATGTGAATATTCATGTCGCCGCGATGCGGCGGTACGCTCGCACTGGCGGCTTTCATGACACTGCAGAAAACGACCACCACCTTCCGCGGTGAAAAAGGTCTCCGGAGCATTGACAACTCGGCACGCGGGTGTCCGAGTCAGCATGATTAGCGCAGAGGACGAAAAGAAAGGCGCTTAAAGCCGGCCCGGCACTTTCTCGGCCCGGCTAAAGTGCTAACTGTCTATCTTAGCGTCTCCGCGGAATGGACCCATTTACAGCTTTGGCTGTACACTACAGGGATGAGTGCAAACCTAGTTTGAGAAGGGAGCCCTCGAAATCCCCGAGAAGAACGGAACCTAGCGCTTTCAGAAATCAGAACATTTCCATGGAGTCTTCAGGAAAACACTCGCGGATAACGATATCATATATCTGGTATTGAAAGATATTCTTATTTTCATGGATTAATCTTCGGTGCCCCCAGAACAAGGTTTGCAACTAGGAAGGTATCACCGCAGTTATCGATATTTTTCTTCGATCGATTCGGTTAAAAATCTTGTAGGCTGTACTTTCTTTAATGAGGTGGTACAGAGGAGCTGAACAACAAATAGGCTACTCACTGTCATAAAATCAATCGGGAGGAATCGGAAAATCTTGGAGATTTCTCGTGGGTCACCACGTATTTTAAAACAAGTGAGTAATTCTATCAAAAAAAGAGCTGTTTCAGGCAGAGGTGGTTTTGGGTAGACAGAAACGTTCCAAAAAAGGAGCAACAGTAAAACGGGATGACGGAGTCTTCAAAAAATTAACAAAATTTCTTGAGAAATAATTGGTTTGGCAAAAACTTTCAATTCCAAATAACAAGCCGGTGCTCCATTTCGCATGGAAGAGCGTGATGCCTCTCGATAAAAGGCTCACTTGTTTGGAAAGGTTCAGTTGCTTCTGCACTTTCACAAGTTCTTTTCTCTGATCAGCGAAAGGAAACCGTTTATGTTGGTAAGACTTTATGTCTTCTTTTCGATAATAGGTATAAAATATTTCCACCGGATTAGAATAACCGGAGCAAGCTCCTTTCCAAAACCACAAAGCTTCTCTCCGAAGAATAACACGAGTTGATTTCGTGAATTCAAAATGTCAGCTACGAGAATTGGTTCTCAAAAAGCATTGTTAAATTTTTGTACACTCGCCCACTCCACTTCCCTATTGGCTGTTTTTGTAGGAGCGTTTCTGTCAGCATCAAGCCAGTTTTGCTTAAAACTACTCATTTTTATAGAGTTTGCTTTGCTTTTTCTTCTTTATCATATGTTTAATCAGCAGGCTAGTATTGTATCCAGTAATTTTCTAAGAGGCACAGTCCAACCTACGAGGTAATTTTTGATATTATGGTCCGGTCGCCGCCTATAGCAACCCCGCCAAGCGCGAAATCTCAAATAAGCGAGAAAAAGCTAGGAAAAAGTCGACCACACCTCTTTGAAAGAAAAATGGGTAATGCCCACTGACAGGTTTCCGACCTAAATAGCGAAGAGACGATGATTTTTATGAAAACCTATGTTCTTCGATTTGTTTTTGGTCTGGCTTCAAATTGTAGCCTGCTTCAGAACCATGGCTGCGAATTACGAGAAAATACAGGCTCGAGACAACTCGTCCGCAAACTTCTAGCCGTTCAAAATTGAAATATTCAGGAGCCGTAACTCCGTTCGTAGTGAGCTCTGAGCGATTCTAGAGGCACCATTGTGATCAGTGTGAAATTTTCTTCAAGATAAGCAGAACAACGAAAAATCGATTTGGAGCCTGGACTGTTGCCTCAAGCGAACTGAAGTGTTATAAAAAGAATGAGCGTGAGAACTGTTACCGATTTTAAGAACTGGAAAAATGTAAGAACTGGTTAAACTCGAAGAACTTGTACTGCAGGAAATGCATTCTCAGTCTGTGATTTCAATCTCAGCATCCCTAAAGAGGAAGCGGTCGTGACCGGTGTTTGCCAGATTATGCAGCAGAACCTCGCTCATCTGACAGATGCCAGTCGACAACACAACAGTAGTGTTTTTTCCTTTGTGTCTCCGTCGCGAGAGCTAGGATGGAGGGCGCAGCAAGCGCGAGGGAATGTGGGCGAGGCATGCTTGGTTGTCAATGGTACCGCAACCTGGTGAAAAAAGCGCGGGCAATGGCTTAAAAATTGGACAACAGGCACATTTTAGTGATTAAGTGCCATTTTGTTCCTTGCATTCTGTAGTGGACAATAAATGAACTGATTTGTTTGGGGCGTCTTTAGCCACCTAGACCCTCTTCCGCTGACTTTCGTGTCTCTTGGGCACTCTCCTGCTGTGTTTTTCGCGGAACGTGCCCAGAAATGCTTGTAAAGTTTAATCACTAGGCATCTGGGAGAGCATGTGTTTATACTATTGGAGAAAGTTTTGTTTTAAGACCCGATTCCAAAAGGGGGGCTATTCTATAACAAACGAATGAACTGAAGTCCTACAATTTTAGATTTATTGGTAAGCAAGAGAGGGTCTAAGAAGCGCAAAAAAGTTGGGTCGCGCACACTTTCCACGGCGCGTGACGCACTTCCAGTCGGGTCCTGCACACTTACCACGGCACGTGGCGCACTTCCAAATGGGTCCCGTAAACTTACACAGCGCGTGGCGCGCTTGCAGTCGGGTCCCGAACACTTTCCACGATGCGTGGCGCTTTTCCAGTCGGGTCACGCACACTTTCCACGGCGCGTGGAGCACTTCCAGTTGGGTCCCGCACACTTTCCACGGCGCGTGGCGCACTTCCAGTCGGGCCCTGCACATTTACCACGGCGCGTGGCGCACCTCCAGCCGGGTACTACACACTTATCACGGCGCGTGGCGCACTTCCAGTCGGGTCCTGCACACTTACCACGGCACGTGGCGCACTTTCAATCGGGTCCTGCACACTTTCCACGGCGCGTGGCGCACTTCCAGTTGGGTCCCGTAAACTTTCCACGGCGCGTGGCGCACTTCCAGTCGGGCCCTGCACATTTACCACGGCGCGTGGCGCACCTCCAGCCGGGTACTACACACTTATCACGGCGCGTGGCGCACTTCCAGTCGGGTCCTGCACACTTTCCACGGCGAGTGGCGCACTTCCAGTCGGGTCCTGCACACTTACCACGGCGCGTGGCGCACTTCCAGTTGGGTCCCGTAAACTTTCCATTGCGAGTGGCGCACTTCCAGTCGGATCCTGCACACTTACCACGGCGCGTGGCGCACTTCCAATTGGGTCCGGCACAGTTTCCACGGCGCGTGGCGTTTACCACGGCACGTGGCGCACCTCCAGTCGGGTCCTGCACACTTACCACGGCACGTGGCGCACTTCCAGTTGGGTCCTGCACACTTACCGCGGCGCGTGGCGCACTTCCAGTTGGGTCCCGTAAACTTTCCACGGCGCGTGGCGCACTTCCAGTCGGGTCCCGAACACTTTCCACGATGCGTGGCGCTTTTCCAGTCGGGTCACGCACACTTTCCACGGCGCGTGGAGCACTTCCAGTTGGGTCCCGCACACTTTCCACGGCGCGTGGCGCACTTCCAGTCGGGCCCTGCACATTTACCACGGCGCGTGGCGCACCTCCAGCCGGGTACTACACACTTATCACGGCGCGTGGCGCACTTCCAGTCGGGTCCTGCACACTTTCCACGGCGAGTGGCGCACTTCCAGTCGGGTCCTGCACACTTACCACGGCGCGTGGCGCACTTCCAGTTGGGTCCCGCACACTTTCCACTGCGCGTGGCGCACCTCCAGTCGGGTCCTGCACACTTACCACGGCGCGTGGCGCACTTCCAGTTGGGTCCTGCACACTTACTACGGCGCGTGGCGTATTTCCAGTCGGGTCCTACACGCTTACCACGGCACGTGGCGCACTTCCAGTCGGGCCCTGCACACTTACCACGGCACGTGGCGCACCTCCAGTTGGGTCCTGCACACTTACCGCGGCGCGTGGCGCACTTCCAGTTGGGTCCCGTTAACTTTCCACGGCGCGTGGCGCACTTCCAGTCGGGTCCTGCACACTTTCCATGGCGAGTGGCGCACTTCCAGTCGGGTCCTGCACACTTACCACGGCGCGTGGCGCACTTCCAGTTGGGTCCCGTAAACTTTCCACGGCGCGTGGCGCACTTCTAGTCGGGTCCTGCACACTTACCACCGCACGTGGCGCACTTCCAGCTGCGTCCCGTAAACTTTCCACGGCGCGTGGCGCACTTCCAGTCGGGTTCTGCACACTTTCCACGGCGCGTGGAGCACTTCCAGTTTGATCCCGCACACTTTCCACGGTGCGTGGCGCACTTCCAGTCGGGTCCTGCACATTTACCGCGGCGCGTGGCGCACCTCCAGCCGGGTACTACACACTTATCGCGGCGCGTGGCGCACTTCCAGCTGCGTCCCGTAAACTTTCCACGGCGCGTGGCGCACTTCCAGTCGGGTTCTGCACACTTTCCACGGCGCGTGGAGCACTTCCAGTTGGGTCCCGCACACTTACCACGGCACGTGGCGCACCTCCAGTCGGGTCGTGCACACTTACCACGGCACGTGGCGCACTTTCAATCGGGTCCTGCACACTTTCCACGGCGCGTGGCGCACTTCCAGTCGGGTCCTGCACAATTTCGACGGCGCGTTGCGCACTTCCAGTCGGGTCCTGCACACTTTCCACGGCGCGTGGCACACTTCCAGTTGGGTCCCGCACACTTTCCACGGCGCGTGGCGCACTTGCGCTCGGGTCCTGCACACCTACCACGGCACGTGGCGCACTTCCAGTCGGGTCCTACACGCTTACCACGACACGTGGCGCACTTCCAGTCGGGCCCTGCACACTTTCCACGGTGCGTGGCGCACTTCCAGTCGGGTCCTGCACATTTACCGCGGCGCGTGGCGCACCTCCAGCCGGGTACTACACACTTATCGCGGCGCGTGGCGCACTTCCAGTCGGGTCCTGCACACTTACCACGGCACGTGGCGCACCTCCAGTCGGGTCGTGCACACTTACCACGGCACGTGGCGCACTTTCAATCGGGTCCTGCACACTTTCCACGGCGCGTGGCGCGTGTTTTCATTCGGGTCCTGCACACTTTCCACGGCGCGTGGCACACTTCCAGTTGGGTCCCGCACACTTTCCACGGCGCGTGGCGCACTTGCGCTCGGGTCCTGCACACTTACCACGGCACGTGGCGCACTTCCAGTTGGGTCCTGCACACTTACCGCGGCGCGTGGCGCACTTCCAGTCGGGTCCTGCACACTTACTACGGCGCGTGGCGCACTTCCAGTCGGGTCCTACACGCTTACCACGGCACGTGGCGCACTTCCAGTCGGGCCCTGCACATTTACCATGGCGCGTGGCGCACTTCCAGTCGGGTCCTACACGCTTACCACGGCACGTGGCGCACTTCCAGTCGGATCCTGCACACTTACCATGGCACGTGGCGCACTTTCAGTCGGGTCCTGCACACTTACCACGGCACGTGGCGCACCTCCAGTCGGGTCCTGCACACTTACCACGGCACGTGGCGCGTGTTTTCATTCGGGTCCTGCACACTTTCCACGGCGCGTGGCGCACTTCCAGTTGGGTCCCGCACACTTTCCACGGCGCGTGGCGCACTTCCAGTTGGGTCCCGTAAACTTTCCACGGCGCGTGGCGCACTTCTAGTCGGGTCCTGCACACTTACCACCGCACGTGGCGCACTTCCAGCTGCGTCCCGTAAACTTTCCACGGCGCGTGGCGCACTTCCAGTCGGGTTCTGCACACTTTCCACGGCGCGTGGAGCACTTCCAGTTGGGTCCCGCACACTTTCCACGGCGCGTGGCGCACTTCCAGTCGGGTCCTGCACATTTACCACGGCGCGTGGCGCACCTCCAGCCGGGTACTACACACTTATCACGGCGCGTGGCGCACTTCCAGTCGGGTCCTGCACACTAACCACGGCACGTGGCGCGTGTTTTCATTCGGGTCCTGCACACTTTCCACGGCGCGTGGCGCACTTCCAGTTGGGTCCCGCACACTTTCCACGGCACGTGGCGCACCTCCAGTCGGGTCGTGCACACTTACCACGGCACGTGGCGCACTTTCAATCGGGTCCTGCACACTTTCCACGGCGCGTGGCGCGTGTTTTCATTCGGGTCCTGCACACTTTCCACGGCGCGTGGCACACTTCCAGTTGGGTCCCGCACACTTTCCACGGCGCGTGGCGCACTTGCGCTCGGGTCCTGCACACCTACCACGGCACGTGGCGCACTTCCAGTGGGGTCCTGCACACTTACCGCGGCGCGTGGCGCACTTCCAGTCGGGTCCTGCACACTTACTACGGCGCGTGGCGCACTTCCAGTCGGGTCCTACACGCTTACCACGACACGTGGCGCACTTCCAGTCGGGCCCTGCACACTTTCCACGGTGCGTGGCGCACTTCCAGTCGGGTCCTGCACATTTACCGCGGCGCGTGGCGCACCTCCAGCCGGGTACTACACACTTATCGCGGCGCGTGGCGCACTTCCAGTCGGGTCCTGCACATTTACCACGGCACGTGGCGCACCTCCAGTCGGGTCGTGCACACTTACCACGGCACGTGGCGCACTTCCAGTTGGGTCCTGCACACTTATCACGGCGCGTGGCGCACTTCCAGTCGGGTCCTGCACACTAACCACGGCACGTGGCGCACCTCCAGTCGGGTCCTGCTTACTTACACCGGCACGTGACGCACTTTCAGTCGGGTCCTGCACACTAACCACGGCACGTGGCGCACCTCCAGTTGGGTCCCGCACACTTACCACGGCACGTGGCGCACTTCCAGTTGGGTCCTGCCCACTTACCGCGGCGCGTGGCGCACTTCCAGTCGGGTCCCGCACATTTACTGCGGCGCGTTGCGCACTTCCAGTCGGGTCGTACACGCTTACCACGGCACGTGGCGCACTTCCATTCGGGCCCTGCACATTTACCATGGCGCGTGGCGCACTTCCAGTCGGGTCCTACACGCTTACCACGGCACGTGGCGCACTTTCAGTCGGGTCCTGCACACTTACCACGGCACATGGCGCACCTCCAGTCGGGTCCTGCACATTTACCACGGCGCGTGGCGCACTTTCAATTGGGTCCTGCACATTTACCACGGCGCGTGGCGCACTTCCAGTTGGGTCCCGCACATTTACCACGGCGCGTGGCGCACTTCCAGTCGGGTCCTGCACGCTTACCACGGCACGTGGCGGACTTCCAGTCGGGTCCCGCACACTTTCCACGGCGCGTGGCGCACTTCCGGTCGGGTCCTGCACACTTTCCACGGCGCGTGGAGCACTGACAGTCGGGTCGCACACACGTTACACGGCGCGTGGCGCACTTCCAGTTGGCTCCCACACACTTTCCACGGCGCGTGGCGCACTTCCAGTCGGGTCCTGCACACTTACCACGGCGCGTGGCGCACTTCCAGTCGGGTCCCGCACACTTTCCACGGCGCGTGGCGCACTTCCAGTCGGGTCCTGCACACTTACCACGGCGCGTGGCGCACTTCCAGTCGGGTCCCGCACACTTACCACGGCACGTGGCGCACTTCCAGTCGGGTCCTGCACACTTCGCACGGCGCGTTGCGCCCTTCCAGTCGGGTCCTGCACACTTTCCACGGCGCGTGGAGCACTGACAGTCGGGTCGCACACACGTTACACGGCGCGTGGCGCACTCCCAGTTGGGTCCCGCACACTTTCCACGGCGCGTTGCGCACTTCCAGTTGGGTCGCGCACACTTACCACGGCACGTGGCGCACTTCCAGTCGGGTCCTGCACACTTACCACGGCACGTGGCGCACTTTCAGTCGGGTCCTGCACACTTTCCACGGCGCGTGGCGCACTTCCAGTCGGGTCCTGCACATTTACCACGGCGCGTGGCGCCCCTCCAGCCGGGTCCTCCACACTTGTCGCGGCGCGTGGCGCCCTTCCAGTCGGGTCCTGCACACTTACCACGGCACGTGGCGCACCTCCAGTCGGGTCGTGCACACTTACCACGGCACGTGGCGCACTTTCAATCGGGTCCTGCACACTTTCCACGGCACGTGACGCACTTTCAATCGGGTCCTGCACACTTTCCACGGCGCGTGGCGCACTTCCAGTTGGGTCCCGCACATTTACTGCGGCGCGTTGCGCACTTCCAGTCGGGTCGTACACGCTTACCACGGCACGTGGCGCACTTCCATTCGGGCCCTGCACATTTACCATGGCGCGTGGCGCACCTCCAGCCGGGTACTACACACTTATCACGGCGCGTGGCGCACTTCCAGTCGGGTCCTGCACACTTTCCATGGCGAGTGGCGCACTTCCAGTCGGGTCCTGCACACTTACCACGGCACGTGGCGCACCTCCAGCCGGGTACTACACACTTATCACGGCGCGTGGCGCACTTCCAGTCGGGTCCTGCACATTTACTGCGGCGCGTGGCGCACTTCCAGTTGGGTCCCGCACACTTTCCACGGCGCGTGGCGCACTTGCGCTCGGGTCCTGCACACTTACCACGGCACGTGGCGCACTTCCAGTTGGGTCCTGCACACTTACCATGGCACGTGGCGCACTTCCAGTCGGGTCCTGCACACTCACCACGGCACCTGGCGCGTGTTTTCCTTCGGGTCCTGCACACTTTCCACGGCGCATGGCGCACTTCCAGTTGGGTCCCGCACACTTTCCACGGCGCGTGGCGCACTTGCGTTCGGGTCCTGCACACTTACCACGGCACGTGGCGCACTTCCAGTTGGGTCCTGCACACTTACCGCGGCGCGTGGCGCACTTCCAGTCGGGTCCTGCACACTTACTACGGCGCGTGGCGCACTTCCAGTCGGGTCCTACACGCTTACCACGGCACGTGGCGCACTTCCATTCGGGCCCTGCACATTTACCATGGCGCGTGGCGCACTTCCAGTCGGGTCCTACACGCTTACCACGGCACGTGGCGCACTTCCAGTCGGATCCTGCACACTTACCATGGCACGTGGCGCACTTTCAGTCGGGTCCTGCACACTTACCACGGCACGTGGCGCACCTCCAGTCGGATCCTGCACACTTACCATGGCGCGTGGCGCACTTCCAGTCGGGTCCTACACGCTTACCACGGCACGTGGCGCACTTCCAGTCGGATCCTGCACACTTTCCACGGCACGTGGCGCACTTCCAGTCGGGTCCTGCACACTTACCACGGCACGTGGCGCACTTCCAGTCGGGTCCTGCACACTTTCCACAGCACGTGGCGCACTTGTAGTTGGGTCCCGCACACTTTCCACGGCGCGTGGCGCACTTCCAGTTGGGTCCTGCACACTTACCACGGCGCGTGGCGCACTTCCAGTCGGGTCCTGCACATTTACCACGGCGCGTGGCGCACTTCCAGTCGGGTCCTGCACACTTTCCACGGCGCGTGGCGCCCTTCCAGTTGGGTCCTGCACACTTACCGCGGCGCGTGGCGCACTTCCAGTCGGGTCCTGCACACTTACTACGGCGCGTGGCGCACTTCCAGTCGGGTCCTACACGCTTACCACGGCGCGTGGCGCACTTCCAGTCGGGTCCTACACGCTTACCACGGCACGTGGCGCACTTCCAGTCGGGTCCTGCACATTTACCACGGCACGTGACGCACTTTCAATCGGGTCCTGCACACTTTCCATGGCACGTGGCGCACTTGTAGTTGGGTCCCGCACACTTTCCACGGCGCGTGGCGCACTTCCAGTCGGGTCCCGCACACCTACCACGGCACGCGGCGCACTTTCAATCGGGTCCTGCACACTTTCCACGGCGCGTGGCGCACTTCCAGTTGGGTCCCGCACACTTTCCACGGCGCGTGGCGCACTTCCAGTTGGGTCCCGCACATTTACTGCGGCGCGTTGCGCACTTCCTGTTGGGTCCTGCACATTTACCATGGCGCGTGGCGCACTTCCAGTCGGGTCCTACACGCTTACCACGGCACGTGGCGGACTTCCAGTCGGGTCCTGCACACTTACCATGGCACGTGGCGCACTTTCAGTCGGGTCCTGCACACTTACCACGGCACGTGGCGCGTGTTTTCATTCGGGTCCTGCACACTTTCCACGGCGCGTGGCGCACTTCCAGTTGGGTCCCGCACACTTTCCACGGCGCGTGGCGCACTTGCGCTCGGGTCCTGCACACTTACCACGGCACGTGGCGCACTTCCAGTTGGGTCCTGCACACTTACCGCGGCGCGTGGCGCACCTCCAGCCGGGTACTACACGCTTATCACGGCGCGTGGCGCACTTCCAGTCGGGTCCTGCACACTTTCCATGGCGAGTGGCGCACTTCCAGTCGGGTCCTGCACACTTACCACGGCGCGTGGCGCACTTCCAGTTGGGTCCCGTAAACTTTCCACGGCGCGTGGCGCACTTCTAGTCGGGTCCTGCACACTTACCACCGCACGTGGCGCACTTCCAGTCGGGTCCTGCACGCTTACCACGGCACGTGGCGCACTTCCAGTCGGGTCCTACACACTTACCACAGCGCGTGGCGCACTCCCAGTTGGGTCCCGCACACTTTCCACTGCGCGTGGCGCACCTCCAGTCGGGTCCTGCACACTTACCACGGCACGTGGCGCACTTCCAGCCGGCCCCTGCACACTTGCCACGCCACGTGGCGCACTCCCAGTCGGGTCCTACACGCTTACCACGGCACGTGGCGCACTTCCAGTCGGGCCCTGCACACTTTCCACGGCGCGTGGCGCACTTGCGCTTGGGTCCTGCACACTTACTACGGCGCGTGGCGCACTTCCAGTCGGGTCCTACACGCTTACCACGGCACGTGGCGCACTTCCAGTCGGGCCCTGCACATTTACCATGGCGCGTGGCGCTCTTCCAGTCGGGTCCTACACGCTTACCACGGCACGTGGCGCACTTCCAGTCGGATCCTGCACACTTACCATGGCTCGTGGCGCACTTTCAGTCGGGTCCTGCACACTTACCACGGCACGTGGCCCACCTCCACTTGGGTCCTGCACACTTACCATGGCTCGTGGCGCACTTTCAGTCGGGTCCTGCACACTTACCACGGCGCGTGGCGCACTTCCAGTTGGGTCCCGCACACTTTCCACGGCGCGTGGCGCACTTGCGCTCGGGTCCTGCACACTTACCACGGCACGTGGCGCACTTTCAGTCGGGTCCTGCACACTTACCACGGCACGTGGCGCACCTCCAGTCGGGTCCTGCACAATTTCGACGGCGCGTTGCGCACTTCCAGTCGGGTCCTGCACAATTTCGACGGCGCGTTGCGCACTTCCAGTCGGGTCCTGCACACTTTCCACGGCGCGTGGAGCACTTACAGTCGGGTCGCACACTTACCACGGCACGTGGCGCACCTCCAGTCGGGTCCTGCACACTTACCATGGCACGTGGCGCACTTCCAGTTGGGTCCTGCACACTTATCACGGCGCGTGGCGCACTTCCAGTCGGGTCCTACACGCTTACCACGGCACGTGGCGCTCTTGCAGTCGGGTCCTGCACACTTACCACGGCACGTGGCGCACTTCTATTCGGGTCCTACACACATACCACGGCGCGTGGCGCACTTACAGTCGGGTCCTTCACACTTACCAAGGCGCGTGGGGCACTTCCAGTCGGGTCCTGCACACTTACCACGGCACGTGGCGCACTTCCAGTCGGGTCCTGCACACTTACCACGGCACGTGGCGCACTTCCAGTCGGGTCCTGCACGCTTACCACGGCACGTGGCGGACTTCCAGTTGGGTCCCGCACACTTTCCACGGCGCGTGGCGCACTTGCGCTCGGGTCCTGCACACTTACCACGGCGCGTGGCGCACTTACAGTCGGGTCCTTCACACTTACCAAGGCGCGTGGGGCAGTTCCAGTTGGGTCCCGCACACTTTCCACGGCGCGTGGCGCACTTGCGCTCGGGTCCCGCACACTTTCCACGGCGCGTGGCGCACTTGCGCTCGGGTCCTGCACACTTACCACGGCACGTGGCGCACTTCCAGTTGGGTCCTGCACATTTACCATGGCGCGTGGCGCACTTCCAGTCGGGTCCTACACGCTTACCACGGCACGTGGCGCACTTCCAGTCGGGTCCTACACGCTTACCACGGCACGTGGCGCACCTCCAGCCGGGTACTACACACTTACACCGGCACGTGACGCACTTTCAGTCGGGTCCTGCACACTTACCACGGCACGTGGCGGACTTCCAGTCGGGTCCTGCACACTTACCACGGCACGTGGCGCACTTCCAGTTGGGTCCCGCACACTTACCACGGCGCGTGGCGCACTTCCAGTCGGGTCCTGCACACTTACCACGGCGCGTGGCGCACTTCCTGTTGGGTCCTGCACATTTACCATGGCGCGTGGCGCACTTCCAGTCGGGTCCTACACGCTTACCACGGCACGTGGCGGACTTCCAGTCGGGTCCTGCACACTTACCATGGCACGTGGCGCTCTTTCAGTCGGGTCCTACACGCTTACCACGGCACGTGGCGGACTTCCAGTCGGGTCCTGCACACTTACCATGGCACGTGGCGCACTTCCAGTTGGGTCCTGCACACTTACCATGGCACGTGGCGCACTTCCAGTCGGGTCCTGCACACTAACCACGGCACGTGGCGCACCTCCAGTCGGGTCCTGCTTACTTACCACGGCACGTGACGCACTTTCAATCGGGTCCTGCACACTTTCCACGGCGCGTGGCGCACTTCCAGTTGGGTCCCGCACATTTACTGCGGCGCGTTGCGCACTTCCTGTTGGGTCCTGCACATTTACCATGGCGCGTGGCGCACTTCCAGTCGGGTCCTTCACGCTTACCACGGCACGTGGCGGACTTCCAGCTGCGTCCCGTAAACTTTCCACGGCGCGTGGCGCACTTCCAGTCGGGTCCTGCACACTTTCCACGGCGCGTGGCGCACTTCCAGTCGGGTCCTGCACACTTACCACGGCGCGTGGCGCACTTCCAGTTGGGTCCTGCACACTTTCCACGGCGCGTGGCGCACTTCCAGTTGGGTCCCGCACACTTTCCACGGCGCGTGGCGCACTTCCAGTTGGGTCCCGCACACTTTCCACGGCGCGTGGCGCACTTGCGTTCGGGTCCTGCACACTTACCACGGCGCGTGGCGCACTTCCAGTCGGGTCCTACACGCTTACCACGGCACGTGGCGCACTTTCAGTCGGGTCCTGCACATTTACCATGGCGCGTGGCGCACTTCCAGTCGGGTCCTACACGCTTACCACGGCACGTGGCGCACTTCCAGTCGGATCCTGCACACTTACCATGGCACGTGGCGCACTTTCAGTCGGGTCCTGCACACTTACCACGGCACGTGGCGCACCTCCAGTCGGGTCCTGCACATTTACCACGGCGCGTGGCGCACCTCCAGCCGGGTACTACACACTTATCACGGCGCGTGGCGCACTTCCAGTCGGGTCCTGCACACTAACCACGGCACGTGGCGCACCTCCAGTCGGGTCCTGCACACTTACCACGGCACGTGGCGCACTTCCATTCGGGCCCTGCACACTTTCCACGGCGCGTGGCGCACTTGTAGTTGGGTCCCGCGCACTTTCCACGGCGCGTGGCGCACTTTCAGTCGGGTCCTGCACACTTTCCACGGCGCGTGGCGCCCTTCCAGTCGGGTCCTGCACACTTACCACGGCACGTGGCGCACCTCCAGTCGGGTCCTGCACATTTACCACGGCGCGTGGCGCACCTCCAGCCGGGTCCTCCACCCTTGTCACGGCGCGTGGCGCACTTCCAGTCGGGTCCTACACGCTTACCACGGCACGTGGCGCACTTTCAGTCGGGTCCTGCACACTTACCACGGCACGTGGCGCGTGTTTTCATTCGGGTCCTGCACACTTTCCACGGCGCGTGGCGCACTTCCAGTTGGGTCCCGCACACTTTCCACGGCGCGTGGCGCACTTGCGCTCGGGTCCTGCACACTTACCACGGCACGTGGCGCACTTCCAGTTGGGTCCTGCACACTTACCGCGGCGTGTGGCGCACTTCCAGTCGGGTCCTGCACACTTTCCACGGCGCGTGGCGCACTTGCGCTCGGGTCCTGCACACTTACCACGGCACGTGGCGCACTTCCAGTTGGGTCCTGCACACTTTCCACGGCGCGTGGCGCACTTGCGCTTGGGTCCTGCACACTTACTCCGGCGCGTGGCGCCCTTCCAGTCGCGTCCTACACGCTTACCACGGCTCGTGGCGCACTTCCAGTTGGGTCCCGCACACTTTCCACGGCGCGTGGCGCACTTCCAGTCGGGTCCTGCACACTTTCCATGGCGAGTGGCGCACTTCCAGTCGGGTTCTGCACACTTTCCACGGCGCGTGGAGCACTTCCAGTTGGGTCCCGCGCACTTTCCACGGCGCGTGGCGCACTTCCAGTCGGGTCCTGCACACTCTCCACGGCGAGTGGCGCACTTCCAGTCGGGTCCTGCACACTTACCACGGCACGTGGCGCACTTCCAGTCGGGTCCTACACACTTACCACGGCACGTGGCGCACTTCCAGTTGGGTCCTGCACACTTACCGCGGCGCGTGGCGCACTTCCAGTCGGGTCCTGCACACTTACTACGGCGCGTGGCGCACTTCCAGTCGGGTCCTACACGCTTACCACGGCACGTGGCGCTCTTGCAGTCGGGTCCTACACACATACCACGGCGCGTGGCGCACTTACAGTCGGGTCCTTCACACTTACCAAGGCGCGTGGGGCACTTCCAGTCGGGTCCTGCACACTTACCACGGCACGTGGCGCACTTCCAGTCGGGTCCTACACACTTACCACAGCGCGTGGCGCACTTCCAGTCGGGTTCTGCACACTTTCCACGGCGCGTGGCGCACTTCCAGTTGGGTCCCGCACACTTTCCACTGCGCGTGGCGCACCTCCAGTCGGGTCCTGCACACTTACCAGGGCACGTGGCGCACTTCCAGTTGGGTCCTGCACACTTACCGCGGTGCGTGGCGCACTTCCAGTTGGGTCCCGTTAACTTTCCACGGCGCGTGGCGCACTTCCAGTCGGGTCCTGCACACTTTCCATGGCGAGTGGCGCACTTCCAGTCGGGTCCTGCACACTTACCACGGCGCGTGGAGCACTTCCAGTTGGGTCCCGTAAACTTTCCACGGCGCGTGGCGCACTTCTAGTCAGGTCCTGCACACTTACCACCGCACGTGGCGCACTTCTATTCGGGTCCTACACACATACCACGGCGCGTGGCGCACTTCCAGTTGGGTCCTGCACACTTTCCACGGCGCGTGGCGCACTTCCAGTCGGGTCCTGCACACTTACTACGGCGCGTGGCGCACTTCCAGTCGGGTCCTACACGCTTACCACGGCACGTGGCGCTCTTGCAGTCGGGTCCTGCACACTTACCACGGCACGTGGCGCACTTCTATTCGGGTCCTACACACATACCACGGCGCGTGGCGCACTTCCAGTTGGGTCCTACACACATACCACGGCGCGTGGCGCACTTACAGTCGGGTCCTTCACACTTACCAAGGCGCGTGGGGCACTTCCAGTCGGGTCCTGCACACTTACCACGGCACGTGGCGCACTTCCAGTCGGGTCCTCCACACTTACCACAGCGCGTGGCGCACTTGCGCTTGGGTCCTGCACACTTACTACGGCGCGTGGCGCACTTCCAGTCGGGTCCTACACGCTTACCACGGCACGTGGCGCACTTCCAGTCGGGCCCTGCACATTTACCACGGCACGTGGCGCACTTCCAGTCGGATCCTGCACACTTACCATGGCACGTGGCGCACTTTCAGTCGGGTCCTGCACACTTACCACGGCACGTGGCGCACCTCCAGTCGGGTCCTGCACATTTACCACGGCGCGTGGCGCACCTCCAGCCGGGTACTACACACTTATCACGGCGCGTGGCGCACTTCCAGTCGGGTCCTGCACATTTACTGCGGCGCGTGGCGCACTTCCAGTTGGGTCCCGCACACTTTCCACGGCGCGTGGCGCACTTGCGCTCGGGTCCTGCACACTTACCACGGCACGTGGCGCACTTCCAGTTGGGTCCTGCACACTTACCATGGCACGTGGCGCACTTCCAGTCGGGTCCTGCACACTAACCACGGCACGTGGCGCACCTCCAGTCGGGTCCTGCTTACTTACACCGGCACGTGGCGCACTTCCAGTCGGGTCCTGCACACTTACTTCGGCGCGTGGCGCACTTCCAGGCGGGTCCTACACGCTTACCACGGCACGTGGCGCTCTTGCAGTCGGGTCCTGCACACTTACCACGGCACGTGGCGCACTTCTAGTCGGGTCCTACACACATACCACGGCGCGTGGCGCACTTACAGTCGGGTCCTGCACACTTTCCACGGCGCGTGGCGCACTTCCAGTCGGGTCCTGCACACTTACTACGGCGCGTGGCGCACTTCCAGTCGGGTCCTGCACACTTACCACGGCACGTGGCGCACCTCCAGTCGGGTCCTGCACACTTACCACGGCGCGTGGCGCACTTGTAGTTGGGTCCCGCACACTTTCCACGGCGCGTGGCGCACTTTCAGTCGGGTCCTGCACACTAACCACGGCACGTGGCGCACCTCCAGTCGGGTCCTGCTTACTTACCACGGCACGTGACGCACTTTCAATCGGGTCCCGCACATTTACTGCGGCGCGTTGCGCACTTCCTGTTGGGTCCTGCACATTTACCATGGCGCGTGGCGCACTTCCAGTCGGGTCCTACACGCTTACCACGGCACGTGGCGCACTTCCAGTCGGGTCCTGCACACTTACCACGGCACGTGGCGCACTTCCAGTCGGGTCCTGCACACTTACCACGGCACGTGGCGCACCTCCCGTCGGCGCCTGCACACTTACCACGGCACGTGGCGCACTTCTAGTCGGGTCCTACACACATACCACGGCGCGTGGCGCACTTACAGTCGGGTCCTTCACACTTACCAAGGCGCGTGGGGCACTTCCAGTCGGGTCCTGCACACTTACCACGGCACGTGGCGCACTTTCAATCGGGTCCTGCACACTTTCCACGGCGCGTGGCGCACTTCCAGTTGGGTCCCGCACACTTTCCACGGCGCGTGGCGCACTTGCGCTCGGGTCCTGCACACTTACCACGGCACGTGGCGCACTTCCAGTTGGGTCCTGCACACTTACCGCGGCGTGTGGCGCACTTCCAGTCGGGTCCTGCACACTTTCCACGGCGCGTGGCGCACTTGCGCTCGGGTCCTGCACACTTACCACGGCACGTGGCGCACTTCCAGTTGGGTCCTGCACACTTACCACGGCACCTGGCGCGTGTTTTCATTCGGGTCCTGCACACTTTCCACGGCGCGTGGCGCACTTCCAGTTGGGTCCCGCACACTTTCCACTGCGCGTGGCGCACCTCCAGTCGGGTCCTGCACACTTACCACGGCACGTGGCGCACTTCCAGTTGGGTCCTGCACACTTACCGCGGCGCGTGGCGCACTTCCAGTTGGGTCCCGTTAACTTTCCACGGCGCGTGGCGCACTTCCAGTCGGGTCCTGCACACTTTCCATGGCGAGTGGCGCACTTCCAGTCGGGTCCTGCACACTTACCACGGCGCGTGGCGCACTTCCAGTTGGGTCCCGTAAACTTTCCACGGCGCGTGGCGCACTTCTAGTCGGGTCCTGCACACTTACCACCGCACGTGGCGCACTTCCAGCTGCGTCCCGTAAACTTTCCACGGCGCGTGGCGCACTTCCAGTCGGGTTCTGCACACTTTCCACGGCGCGTGGCGCACTTGTAGTTGGGTCCCGCACACTTTCCACGGCGCGTGGCGCACTTCCAGTCGGGTCCTGCACATTTACCACGGCGCGTGGCGCACCTCCAGCCGGGTACTACACGCTTATCACGGCGCGTGGCGCACTTTCAGTCGGGTCCTGCACACTAACCACGGCACGTGGCGCACCTCCAGTCGGGTCCTGCTTACTTACCACGGCACGTGACGCACTTTCAATCGGGTCCTGCACACTTTCCACGGCGCGTGGCGCACTTCCAGTTGGGTCCCGCACATTTACTGCGGCGCGTTGCGCACTTCCTGTTGGGTCCTGCACATTTACCATGGCGCGTGGCGCACTTCCAGTCGGGTCCTACACGCTTACCACGGCACGTGGCGGACTTCCAGTCGGGTCCTGCACACTTACCATGGCACGTGGCGCACTTTCAGTCGGGTCCTGCACACTTACCACGGCACCTGGCGCGTGTTTTCATTCGGGTCCTGCACACTTTCCACGGCGCGTGGCGCACTTCCAGTTGGGTCCCGCACACTTTCCACGGCGCGTGGCGCACTTGCGTTCGGGTCCTGCACACTTACCACGGCACGTGGCGCACTTCCAGTTGGGTCCTGCACACTTACCGCGGCGCGTGGCGCACTTCCAGTCGGGTCCTGCACACTTACTACGGCGCGTGGCGCACTTCCAGTCGGGTCCTACACGCTTACCACGGCACGTGGCGCACTTCCATTCGGGCCCTGCACATTTACCATGGCGCGTGGCGCACTTCCAGTCGGGTCCTACACGCTTACCACGGCACGTGGCGCACTTCCAGTCGGATCCTGCACACTTACCATGGCACGTGGCGCACTTTCAGTCGGGTCCTGCACACTTACCACGGCACGTGGCGCACCTCCAGTCGGGTCCTGCACATTTACCACGGCGCGTGGCGCACCTCCAGCCGGGTACTACACACTTATCACGGCGCGTGGCGCACTTCCAGTCGGGTCCTGCACACTAACCACGGCACGTGGCGCACCTCCAGTCGGGTCCTGCTTACTTACACCGGCACGTGACGCACTTTCAATCGGGTCCTGCACACTTTCCACGGCGCGTGGCGCACTTCCAGTTGGGTCCCGCACATTTACTGCGGCGCGTTGCGCACTTCCTGTTGGGTCCTGCACATTTACCATGGCGCGTGGCGCACTTCCAGTCGGGTCCTACACGCTTACCACGGCACGTGGCGGACTTCCAGTCGGGTCCTGCACACTTACCATGGCACGTGGCGCACTTTCAGTCGGGTCCTGCACACTTACCACGGCACGTGGCGCACTTCCAGTCGGGTCCTGCACACTTACCACGGCACGTGGCGCACCTCCAGTCGGGTCCTGCACGCTTACCACGGCACGTGGCGCACTTCCAGTCGGGTCCTACACACTTACCACAGCGCGTGGCGCACTTCCAGTTGGGTCCCGCACACTTTCCACGGCCCGTGGCGGACTTCCAGTCGGGTCCTCCACACTTACCACGGCACGTGGCGCACTTCCAGTTGGGTCCTGCACACTTACCATGGCACGTGGCGCACTTCCAGTCGGGTCCTGCACTCTCACCACGGCACCTGGCGCCTGCTGTCCTTCGGGTCCTGCACACTTTCCACGGCGCGTGGCGCACTTCCAGTTGGGTCCCGCACACTTTCCACGGCGCGTGGCGCACTTGCGCTCGGGTCCTGCACACTTACCACGGCACGTGGCGCACTTCCAGTTGGGTCCTGCACACTTACCGCGGCGCGTGGCGCACTTCCAGTCGGGTCCTGCACACTTACTACGGCGCGTGGCGCACTTCCAGTCGGGTCCTACACGCTTACCACGGCACGTGGCGGACTTCCAGTCGGGTCCTGCACACTTACCATGGCACGTGGCGCACTTTCAGTCGGGTCCTACACGCTTACCACGGCACGTGGCGGACTTCCAGTCGGGTCCTGCACACTTACCATGGCACGTGGCGCACTTTCAGTCGGGTCCTACACGCTTACCACGGCACGTGGCGCACTTCCAGTTGGGTCCTGCACACTTACCACGGCA